>CAHIKZ030004120.1:2105000-2217500 GCA_903632075.3 Acanthosepion pharaonis
TGTATTTTTATTATTTAATTTGTTCTTTTAATTTGTCATTGCTATTCTACACAGAGAAAAAGTTTTATTGTATTATTTTAAATAAGACTACACATAACAAAAAAATACGATAATGCGAAGTGATTTCAAAAAGAGTTATAGCTTAACACCTAACGCTTTTATTTATTTACGTTTATTGTATTATTAATTTTTTTTTAATTTGTCCCCTTTTCTACACAGAAAGAAGCCAAACCCAACACTAACCATAACACCTAACCCTAAAGTTAATCCGGTTTATCGTATTATTAAATGTTTTGTCCTCTTTTCTACACAGAAAGAAGCCAAACCCAACCCTAACCTTAACACCTAACCCTAAAGTTAACCCGGTTTATTGTATTATTTAATGTTTTCTTTCTTTTTAATTTGTTCCCTTTTTCTACACAGAAAGAAGCCAAACACAACCCCTAAAAACATTACATTTCTTTATGGTAGTGCGTAGTGATTTTCTGCAACAAAAGTCTGTAAAAGAAGTAAATAGGCCAAACTTTTTCTTCCGCCAGCGGAAGTACTCGGCATTGAATCAGATATCCTGATGGCGGTATTGGGGGACGAATTATCAACAAGAAGTCCGATCTTTTCTTGTCGTTAACTCCAAAACGGTAGGTTTCTTCATGATTTAATTGTTAATTTGAGTTCAGCATTTACATTTACACGGAATTATGATGATTTTGGAAAATTTTAAGAGATATTTAGCACGGGTGTTAAAATATAAATTTACCCAATGGTCTACCTGATAAGTCTAATAGCCATCGTCTCTCTGACCGTTGTGCTGTCAAATAAAGTCCTATTAATTTACATATTTCTCTTGTGCACATAAGTTGAGAGGTTAAAATTAGACAGAATTATAATGGGTGGTTTATCCATTCCTCATTTGGAGGAATGGCCTGAGCCGGATGATATATGTGTTATGTACCAGATAAAGAGTTAGTGATATATGTGTTATGTACCAGAAAAAGAGTTAGTGGTTTAACTGTGGCAGCCATAAGATGAGGCTAGATTTTAACGTCGGTTGGCTAGGGAATGTGTGTTGGGGTTTAAAAAATAGAACACTATCTCGAAGGAGGTAAAAATTTATAGATTTTTCTCGAGCATCAATTACATGGACATAGTAGATATATTTGAATCCTGGACAGATCTCAATGGAACGTTAAAACAACGGGTGCCTATTTATGATACAAGAATTAGACCGCTGATGACCGAAACGGATGGTTGCAGCCAACGGATTGAATTACTGACTCAACTCACATCTCAGCTCATTTCATGTCACTCAACTTTTTGTAATGTACCCACCATCTCATGATCTTTGTAAATGTCACTCAACAAAAATAACATTATTGATACTGTGTTCTAAGCGTTACCATCTCTTTTGGCCAAAGTGTCACTATTGCGTTGGTGAAGCTGATAGTAGGGCTGTAATCATATTAAGTACGTTCCGTTGGAAGTCGTAAGAATCAGTCTTGAGAGATGTGACATTTACAGATTTTATTTCAGACATTTTCCCAAATCTTATGCACACTATGTTTTCCCAGCGTAGATGGTCTGTTTCAACAAGACAACAAAAACCTCCATCTTTCTCGGATGACGCAAAATTGCATCAAGGAATACTCTTCTGACTAACAAGTACTTCAGTGACCTTTATATTCTCCAAATGAAAATGAACTTGAGAAAGTATGGAAACATACTGAAGACTTCACTAGATTTTCTGTAGTATGCTTCAGGCATTCTAAACTTTATTTACATCTGGAGAGTATAGAGCTCACTGAAGGAGGTCACTGCAGACTTCACTAAATTTTCTGCAGTCACATCCCTAACAAATAACTCGGTTACAGATAGCATTGGAATATGCTTGAAAAAGACATATCAACCCAATGTCCAGAACCTCCCAGAGTTTAAACTATTCGTGTAGCCGCCGTTATTCAATCGTTTGGAGCTACATAAGCTACATTAGAGTGATAAGGTATATATCTGTAATTTGTTAACTCTTCAGTTGATATATAAATGACGTCTTTCGATTCCTTAAACGAGCATAACTATCACTGGCATATACATTTTTCATTGAATGTAACGGACAAGGAAAATTTAATCAGTTAAGCATTAAAATTAATTATTTCTATAAAAAATCTAAAAAAGGAAATAGAATTTTCGTAACTGAAGAAAAACTAGAGCGTTCAAAAATTAATAACGAAAACATGTCTAGAAAATGTCTTTCTGAAAATGCATTAGCCTTTATAAAGGTGTTCATTTTTGGTATATTTTTCTGTCTATATTTTAAGCTGTTTAGAAGTAGTAGTAATTCTCATCTATGATGGATGGGAATACTACTAACTTAATGTTGGGATATCTTTAAACAACGCGAACACATTCCGACATGCTTCATAGAAAGTGTGATTGAGGTTTGGTTTAAACTGCTTTATATAAAGTGCTTCTATTATCTTTAAGAGCTTATAAAAAATAGCTGTTTTTAGAATGGCAGTGTTTTCTACAAGTATCTTTCTTGTGGGAACAGGGAATTGTTTGCGTGTTTAAATCTATCCTTATTGAACTAGGATCATTTAATTGAACATTCGGTGTTGAAACTGTTTTTTTTTATTTTGCTTATTACTCTAGTCACAGTCTTGTACGAGACAACTAATTTGATAAACTATATTGGTTTGAAGTTTGAATTTCATAGGAGTAATCTTATGGGTAATGATGAGGTTGGCTATTTTTAATTTCTATAGTATGTTGCAAGTTTTATACGTTTGCTAGGGTCGACGGGTGAAATGAATTGTTTTCTGATGCGTCGCATGACAAATTTGTCTTTTTTTATGCATTAGTTGCAGTAAAACATATTAATGTTTTATCGTGCTGTATTTTAGTGTTGGTTCCGTTTAATTTCTGCCGGAATAATCGTATTTGTTTATAGATAATGACGTTTGGAAAATTATTGTTAATCAATATTAATTCTATATGTTTTGAGTTCACTGAATAATATTTTCCGGGGAATGAAGTTATGTATCACTGCGATTTGATACCTTTATTGGCATTCACTATTACAATAAGTTCTTCGTCTGATATTAGACTCAATTGTTATTCCTGAATTAATGTACTTCAATCTTTCACATATTATTTTCAAAGTGTTCTATGTATAAGTTGGAAAATACAAGGGGTTACCCATACTGACACCATTGATTTAGTTGTATGTATCCCTTATATGGCCGTAAATGTTTTTGTGAATGCATGGAGTAATTCTTGAAGAATTGCTGATCTAATTTTGGCAGGAGGGATTGAAGCGCGTTTGTAAATACAATCATAAATTATACTGACTTTTTCTTCGTTGGTGAAGAGATTTTCGACGTTGAATGAAGCTATGGTTCAGTGTATAGGTGTTGTTGTACTGGGGATCTGCTGAAATTATTGCAAATACTGCGTATGTATGGACAAATACTGCATCATTATTATTATTATCATCATTGGGGATTTACAGATGTAGGTATTTTGGGGATATGATAGTTTGTAGCCAGTTTATGTTTTTTTTTTTATGTTTCCTAGTTGGTAGCCTTCGATGATTTTATTCATGTATTTCGCTGTTATGAGTTTTGTTCACATATACTTTGAGAAATTTTGTAAATTTTGCCCGATCGTCACGAATCGATTCTAATACATTTGGTTGTAATCGTGTCAATTGGGGATCACGTAATTATTAGCGTTAGCAGCGCCATATATATATATATATATATATATATATATATATATATATATATATATGATTATTTATTTAAAAATTATAACATAAACATGTTATAAAATCACTACAAAAATAGCCATTTTGTTTAACACCTCTGGTGTCTTATCAAGTGATGATGTTGAATGTAGAATAATGGGTTTTAAAAGGCTCAAATTGATTAACCACCCCTCGCAAGGGGAAACGCTGTTACATAAGCTGGAATGACCAATCAAAATACAAGTATACGAGAAGCTGGAATGACGAATCAAAATACAAGTATACGAGAATTCAAAAAAATTGACAACGAAGTAAGGTTATAATAGCTATTAAGTGTTTTAATGTTGGTGTTATGCAAAAATAGAATTTATTCTAACTAATAAGTATTAAATTATATGATAAAATTTGAAATTAAAATAAAAACTAAAAAATTACCCATTTTAAAATCTAAATTTAATCTCTATTAAGTTTAAAATTATGAAGTTACCGAGGAAAAAAGAAAAAAAATTAATATGTTATTCTATTTATTTTGTTTTTATTGAAATTACGTTGGAATAGACGTTAAGATCGACTGCTCTTAACTTCATGACAACATGGATACATTTGAATTCCGAGTGTAGGGACGGGATGAAGACATCTTGAGAAAGACAATACATACACACTCAGATTATACACACATTATATATATATATAGATAGATACATAGATAGATAGATAGATAATATTAGTGGTAAATATACACATACATATGCAATAACATACATGCATACACATACATATATATTTTGTATAAAAAAAAATTCCAAGAGGATAGAATCCAGGTAAAACTCAATGTCCAGGACAGAGTAAGGATATAATAAAAAGGCTTAAACACAAATATTCCATACTCATAATTTATTCCATTGGAATCAGAAATACGATCCAATACATCAGACCTACAAATTCAAAAAGAAAACAGAAAAAAAACAACTCCGGAAATAAAATTAAAACTTAGAGAGAGTATAAGTATGAGAGTGTGGGACGAATGTTAGAGCTATAGAGAGGGGTAACAGACAAGAGAAGGTGGGGGATTAAAATTTAACAGAGAGAAGTTTTAGAGAGGGGAGTCAAAGATGGTTTAAGTGAGAGAAATATGAATGTTGCCGGATGTCTAATACATTAAAGATGTAACCGGAAAGGATACATTTTGTGGTGACATACACACACAATAGACGATCTAATCTTAAAGATCAGAAGAAGGGGGAAGGAGAAGAAAAGAAAAGAAAAGGAGTGGGGGAGAGAGATGGGGTGTTGATTTCAATGTAAAATTGAATATATATATATATATATATATATATATATATATATATATATATATATATATGCTTAAATATATTATCAGAGGAGGAAATGCGTCGGTTTAGAATATTTTTCCTGTTGTCTTTTTATCCAGCTTGTTCCTTTACAGATACACTATATCTGATACACTATATCTGAAAATAATTTACATACACAAATATATATATGTGTGTGTGTGTGTGTGTGTGTATCATGGTGGTTAACAAGATCGACTTAAAGTACATTCCTAATGAATTCAGTCCTTTTCTCTGATCACACCACACTTTCTCTTTCACAGAAACACATTATATATATATATATATATATATATATATATATATATATATATATATATATATATATGATGCACCTAGATGTGCATGCATAAATACCTTTTGGTACTAATTAACCAACTATCGTTAATGAATGCTCTTTAATGATACTAATGATGCGTGTGATCCGTATTGTATGCTTTTAATGAGATGCTTTTTGATTTGATATCACTTCATCATCCAGATGTTTAACTGGACCTAATTATATCGATCACGATAAATGAAATGCTGGCGAGAAGTAAATGTGTTTAGCAATCGATTAGAACGTGAAGGATAGCCCAATTCATTTTGTACCGTTGAAATCCACGTAGACATTCTTGTAAAAATGTTAAGTTTCTTAGTAATTTAAGGGATTTTGCTGTTTCAGTTTTCGGATCGAATTGCTAGAATTTGAGATTAATATTTTGCGATTTGGGAATTTGAAAGTATTTTCGAAAAGAAACACTTTACCTTTTCTAAATTAAATGGCAAAAAAGAAACTTAAAGGTAACCAACCGAAAAAAACACCCTTCAACATTTTCATGTAATAAATTATTTAAATACCTTCACAGTCAGTGTCTGATGACTGCTTCATCAATTAGTGTTAGAGACAATTTTTTAACTACTGGAGATATTTCAATTTTATCTGTAGATTAGGAAAAGATTCATTACTCCCAAACGAACGTGTCTATGTGTAGTGATTTCAGTCTTGATTTTGAAGTGAAATAACATGGATATATGCTAACACTTAGATACATGACAGAAGAGAGCATTTAATCTAATGTGTGTGTGTGTGTGTGTGTATGCGTGCTTATGTGTTTATATGAGGAAAATTCGAATATAAATGAAAGATATATCTGTAAAAAAAGGAATCCTTTTCTTTACTAACGCATTTCGATTGACTTTATTAAGGCAAATATAAGGATTTTATTTTGCAACATGTATTTCTAAACAGAAGTGAAAACATCGTTACTTTTACAAGAACGCTCAAAAATATATTTGATTTATATATATATATATATATATATATATATATATATATATATGTGTGTGTGTGTGTGTGTGTGTGTGTGTACTTATGTTCAGGAGGAAATGATAATTATATAAATTTAGCGGTAAAACTAATAAACATAATCTCATTCAAGATTTGAATGCAACAATCTAATGGTCGGGAATGTATCAAGAGAGAAGACATTTGTTGCCTTCAAACGATTAGGATGAAGAAAAATAGATACTGACTGCTAAATTTCAGCCTCTTCTCACTTGACGTTCTGGTGTGTGATGTTTCTGTAGTTTGGTGTGTGTTTGCACGACTAGATGACGCCGACTTAAGGTAAACCAGCGAGGCGGTGTTAATTCCATTGCATTTAGATAAGCCACCGCACGTCACAAATTACAACGCCTTTATAGACAAAGAGGTGCATTTTGAAACATATGGCAGTGGCGCCAGAGAATTTCAAGAAAGAGATGAGTGTGAATGTAGTAAATACCTGACACACTAGCGCAATGGATTGTTGTGGTTAAAGTGTCGACGATGGTTTCGTCTATTTAAATACACTTCATTAGCATCGAATTGCTGGAAGTGCTTTGTAATTTTCATCATCACATTCTTATTGCAATGACACGACCCGCAGAATGGCAGTGTTAAGAAGAAAGGAAGGTTTTCGCGCTATTCACATTATAATTTCGTTAAACACAACAAGTGCAACACACAAAACAAAGAGAGTGTCAGCGATAGAGTCAGGAATGTGATGGTTATCTGGTAAGCATTAGCTTTTACGAATAACGGAAACCAATGACGCAGTTCAACGTTCTTTGACACAATTTATGTGTCCCTTGAGAAATGGAAGTAAATAGGTGGATATTAGTAATTTACTGAAATGTTCCACGATTTTAAATTAGTACAGTAACCGCCCGATAAGTTCAAAACACTGTCACTTTAGGTTGTCCAAGTTATACCAAGTAGTTTACGTTCAGTGCAAGGTGGGAAATTTTTTATTAGGTTGTTCGAAAAATAATGTCCAACTTTAGAATCAAATTTTATTCTGAATTAATTTATTTGAACAGCATTTAATCAGTCAAAATAGAAACATCTATATATTTCTGCCATCGATTTACAAGGTTATGCCTTTACGGTAAAACTTGAACACCAAGAAATCTTTGAATGAAGTTTCTGCATATTCTTTACGACGGAATGACTTTTGGATTAAAAAAAATTGATGTTACTAGAAAAAGTGCTAGTCAGTTGGCGAGAGATCGGAAGAATATGGTGGATATGGTAAAATCTCGTATTCCAAATCGGTGAGCTTCTACAATGTCATCATTATCTAAATGGGCATTTCATCCACTTGTTGGCAATAAACTACGGTAGTGATGCTCTGGTTAGATTTCAGAAATCTATAATGAATAATGACAGTGGCGGACATCCAGACAGTCACCATAATCTTCTGCGGGTGCATCTTCAGTTTTAGAAAGTGTTTGGCTCCTTCGTTACGATCATGATATTGAGCCAATCGTTTACGATTATCATAAAGAATCTTTTTCTCATCACAAGTCGATCAAGAAATAGATTCACGCGAATTTCGCGGTTGCAGCATCAGGCACAGAACCAAAACACGTCAAAATCTTTAACTTTCACTGAGTTCATGTAGAACCCATTTCTCAAGTTTCTTCACCTTGCCTATTTTCTTTAGATGGTCCGATATATTTGAAACGCTGACACCTATTATATGTGATATCTCTCTGAAACTTTGTTGTGACTTTTGTTCGACTAGCGTTTTCAGATGTTGATTGTCAATTGCAAATGCACTACCACCTTGATCTTCAAGACTCGTATTCCTATAGCAGAACTTCAGAAATCAGTGTAGTACTGTTCAATCTCAAGTGGATCCTTGAATCCATACTATGGTAATACTGGTAGGTATTTGTTTTAAATTAAATTGCTGAAAGCCATTGAAATAAATTAACAAAGAGGACACTTTAATCATTAGAAATGAGTGATATATTTCTGTGCAACTATTATAATAATATAAGGACACAATAAAACGTTTATTCTAAAAGCGGGCATTATTTTCCGAACAACCTAATTATCCACCCAAGTAAAAAGATACAAAATAATCATTTATATCGGAGGTATATTTAAATAGTTCAGGAAATGATTGTAACAAATAATTATCTGATAGCACCAAGACTGGTGAATATGTTACGTGAAGGAGAAACGTCCATGGCAATATTTCTTTTGCAAGTGTGCGTGCTTTATGTGGAGAATTGGCGAGCAACAATATGACCACAGCCACTCGGCGTGGCTATCTTGTGAAAAAAAAAATTCGAATGAAGCAATCAAATTTAATGGTGATTGATTGATTGATTTGTTTTTCTTTTGCGGTTTATCAATCTTTCGTAACTTTTTGCAGGTTATTTAAACTCAGAATATATTTTTAGATTGTAAGGATATTTTATGGGATAATGATGATTTACTAATACTAATTAAACAATAGCTGGGTGAAGAAGCGGTAGAGTCATACTATTCCCGACGGTATGTACGCGGAAGTGAATATAACTGTAATTGGAACTTGGCTTTTCGATTTTAAGTTCCGAGCCGTTATTCATTACACCACCAGCACATCCAAACTTATAGCACCTTGTATTCCTCATCAGTCACTCATCTAGGTTCTGACCGGGCTCGACGTTGCTTAACCTTGGTGATCGTGTGAGAATCAGTGTTTTGACAGCCCAGGACGATTAGTAGATAACTGGAGACGTCAAAATCAAGCAAGTACAAAAATTTAATTATGCAGAAACTGCTTTAACGGACGACGGAAAATGTGACACAGAAATCCGAAGACTAGCGAAAAATGCCTTCTAAAAGCTGGGCAATGTATTAAGAAACGAAGAAAAGAGAACTGAAATGCTATGTATTTTCAATCTCTCTGTATTCGGGATATTTTCCTCACAGATGAAATGGAGACTTTAGATAACAGATGAGGGTTTGCAAAAGGATGGTGAGTTACATCGAGGAAGCACCGAGGAGGTTTCAAGGAAATTGGGAAAAAATTGCACTTACAATCAGAAAATTGAATTGAAATTTCTGGGACGCATAATGAAGAAAGAAGACATGGAGAATTTGAGACTTACAGGAGAGACTGATGGCTCAAAATGCAGAGGGAAACAGTGAATAACCTAATGTTTTTTTTACAGCTAGAAAACATAGGATGCTGTTGGGCGTCATGGTCGCCCATATTCTGAACGAAAATAAAAATAAAACAGAAAAGTAGAAATCTGCATGTCTTTTCTATTCAACCAAATACAAAATATCATTTACTACAAAGATCATTTTTGGCTCTTGATGTTGAAGGCTGTCCTTGATGCATGTTATGTAACATTTGTGAATTATCAATGTGAAGGCATTTTTCATCTCCAGTGAAAATCTCTCATAGAAAAATACAAGTAGAAATAAACTGCTGCTGGTGAGACATTGCTCAATGTTTCCTTTAGACAATTCCCGCGATATATTTGTTCTACGTTTGTGAATCTCTCCGATACTTTGAAAACATCTCATACAAGTTAAGGGATTAACAAAGAGCTTTTGCAACCATCTGCAACGTTGATTGATTGAAGTTATTCAAAAATCTGGTAAATTTGTGTTCTACCTCTATCGTTGCTTGATTATTCATCGAAATTCAATACACTTACAAAATATTCTTATAAGTTTCATCAATCCGATTCGTCGCTTTAACTGCATTCTCAACTTCAAAAGAAACAATATACAGCATCGTGACATAATCTTGTTCACCACAAAGTTTTTCTTTCCGTTATTTTTCCTCAACAAAGGTTAATTGAACATTTAATATAAACCGCTCAAACGTTTCAACTGTGTGCACAGTCTGTAATTTTAAATTGGTATACGTACAATATATATATATATATATATATATATATATATATATATATATATATATATATATATATATATATATACCCTTTAAAATAAAGGCTACACATAATTAATCAGATATATTTCTGTAATAATAGTGTAATTCTTTTACTGATCATTTTTTATATCACTAATTCCCGTAAAAAAACTCAAAATCGGGTTGTTTAAACTACACATTTATAAACAGAATGGTTATGTTAGCTAAACTTTAAATTGCCTTATAATTATCAAGCAGGACTTGTTCAGCTTTAAATCGAATAAAGTTCGTTAGATTCCATAGAGTGAAATGATATGTCATGAAATTATGTTGACAACATCTCAACTCAAAAGATTTCTTTTTATTCTTCTAACTTTCATTTTTCTTTCAATTGATTAACCTTCATTTTCTCGATGTTTCCGTTCTCAAAATAATTCTTACGTTTTCTCTTCTTTCATGTTTTTCGCTCATTGTAATATTTTATAATTTCTTTTTGTTCATGTTTTCACACGTCTTCCTATTTTCTTTGCCTTTATCTCACAATTTCTCTCTTCCTATTTTCATTTCTTTCTTTTTCTTTTTCTTTCTATCATTCGTTTCTTTCTTTTTCTTTTTCTTTCTATCATTCGTTTCTTTCTTTTTCTTTTTCTTTCTATTATTCGTTTCTTTCTTTTTCTTTTTCTTTCTATCATTCGTTTCTTTCTTTTTCTTTTTCTTTCTATCATTCGTTTCTTTCTTTTTCCTTTGTATTTCATCTCTTTTCCTTGTTCTTTCTTACTCATGTCTAATTTGGGTTAAGTAAATTATCACTTCTTTTTTTTCTGCTCCTTGCAATATTTCCATTCCAATTATAGGTTTGTCATCTCTGCACATGAAAGCACTTCAGCAACAAGGCTTCTTTTAATTGGTCACTCGGCTAATTTTGTGCAAGAACCCTGCAAGCACTGATAAGCCTGGTGCAACATATCAGTAGTAGAACAGAATTTTGGCGGTGATAGGGCGGGAAACATTTGATCTATCTGGGGAGATAAAAGTTGTGAATAAATACCGTCAGTGCAACGAATGACGCTTATTGTAGAATTAGATCAATGTTTCGCATAAAGAAGACTATAGCAGAACACACTGACATAGATATATGCACACATAAATGCACACACACACACACACACACACACACACACATATATATATATATATGTGTGTGTGTGTGTGTGTGTGTGTAACGGGTTTTGTTTCCGATTTCAATTTTATTTTATGATCCTAGCAATGAATAGATAAACGAAAACAGTAAACTGAAAAGTGTAGAAAGCGAAAAAGAATGAAAGAAATAGTGAAGGTTAATAAAAAAAGGGTTGAAGGAAAGATAGAAAGAAAAATTGAAGAAAATCTGAATGTGTAAAGAAAGTGAATAGAGGAATAGAAAACGATATAGACGGACTTGAAAGGAAAAAAAAAATAACAACACGAAACAAAATGTAATATTAGTGTAATATTAGACAAGAAAACATAAAAATGAAGAAAAATTGAATTAAATAAACACCAGAAAGGATGAAGGAAACATTAGAAGAAAATGTGACGGGGAATGTGAAATTAATGGGTTCTAATAAGCAATTCTAGGACAATAGTGAGAATTTTATTTACTGCTTTCATTGGGTTTATTACTATTTAATGGAGAAATCAGAACAAATGAACTGATAACCCATTGTACGCGGTATATCTTTCTATCTTTCGTTTTTCATCATTTTCTGACGATTTTTAAAAAATTTCGCTCTTACACTTTGTAGTTTGACAAAAACGAAAATATTCACTGAAAAAAAATTGAATAAAATATCCGCACACACACACACACACATATATATATATATCTGTGTGTGTGTGTGAACAAAATAAGCAGTTTCTGTGGTAGCACACGGGAGTTAAGAGAGCTCAATGCCATATTCTGACAAAAACTGATTGAGCGAGAACGCATGAAACTGTTACTTGTAATCAGCCACTGTTCTCTGGAAATTTAATGCATCTTTAAAGAATCGATGGATTCATTTTAAAATCGAAATTTTCAAGAATTCAAACGTTATATTTAGTTTTGAAACGCTGTATATTACATCTACTGACCTGTGTACTGGAGAAACTAAATAATAAATAAATAAATAAAATTTCTCGAGTGCACAGGCTGGTAGACATAATATACGCTTCTTAAAAAGCGCGGTGTATATTTTAAATACGGAAATTCACGAAAAATAACGTTTGACGTCATATATATATATATATATATATATATATATATATATATATATATATATATATATATATATATATATATATAGTTCACGTGTTACCAGGACCACCTTCGAAAACTACAAACAGTAAAAAGTCTTTCGGATGTTCAGTGTTCGTTTATCCTGCGTCGAAGAAAAATGCTAGCATACAAGACAAGACGTGCGACATTGCATGTTATTTCTTTTCATTGCAGACAGGGCAATAATGTATGCAAAAAAGAAAATGTGAATTGATGAATTGAATAGAGGTGCTTTGCTCGGAGTCAATGCATGTCCTGAATGGTTTACAAAGTTTAAGTAAGGTGAATTTAACTTGGTGGACAAACCACGCAGCGGTAGACAACAAGAGTTTGCAAGGAATTACTTTCACGCTCTTTGGAATGATAATGTTACTCTATCAACCCTGGATTTGGCTGAAACCCTTCAACCAATCAGTTGTTAGGAGATCTGTGCAAAGTAGAGAAGATATTCAAAAAGGATGAAAATGTACCTGACATCGATTGGCAGAGTGTAATACTGAACAGAATTAGGAATATATGAATTTAATGAAAAAAACATAAGAAAATATTTTTTGCGGGAGATGATCATTTTCGATTAAAAATAGTTTCACTGCGATAATTTGAATATTATAGTTGAGCGAGGTCAAAACGCAAACTTTTTGGAAAAATATATTACTTTATGGAATGTGAAAGCAAATTGTATACTGAATTGCCGAAGAGTGATGAAACACTTACTTCAGAGCGTTACGATCACATTTTAACAGGTAGAGACGAAAAAAAAAAGCGGCGTAATAATGCACCTCTAGCCGACGAGCCCCTAAACTATAATGATGGTGGAATCAGAATTCACATCAACTAAATTTGGTGCAATCGGATTAATGTAGCATTCGTTATCTGGTTCAACATTTTAAAGATATCTTTGATGTGCCTAATTCCATTGACACACACTCACACTCACACACACATATATATGATTTAAAGGAGATTACTGATAGATTAAATAAAATAGAACCTACTATAGAATTGACCTATGAACTTGAGTCTAATAATTCTTTACCTTTTTTAGACATACTACTCATTAAAAATAATAATAAATTAGAATTCAAAGTATATCGTAAACCCACATGTAAAAACGACTATTTACACTTTTACTCTCACCATGATACTAACACTAAGAGGGGTATTATTATTGGATTCTACTTAAGGGCTCTTCGCATCTGTTCAGCAAAATACTTAGATGATGAATTCAGGTATATTGAGGATACCTTTTCAAATCTTTCGTATCCGAGACAATTATTACTGAGAGCTAAGAATAAAGCATTGAAAATTCATTCATCAGCGCAAAATGACACCTCAAAGACCACTACTACAACTACATCAGTGAAAGGCACACTTTCAGCTGCCCCTGATAATTCTTTTGGTCGCATCTTTCAACATGACCGAATGTATATCCAATAATTTAAATGCGCTAAAAATTAAAACTACAATATTACCTACTAGAACTATCCGTAGTTTATTAAATAACACCAGCAACCAACATATTACATCCGATGCTTGCATCTACCAAATCTCATGCAACAACTGTGACTTAAAATATGTGGGTGAAACATGTAGGTCCGTAAAATCTCGTGTTTTCGAACATAAACGAGATATTCGCCTCGGTAATTTAAACAATGCTTTAGTTGTACACACAACTAAATCTGATCATAATTTCGATTTTGATTCTGTGAAGATTTTAAAATATATTCATAATAAAAATCTTAGACGGATTTATGAGGCAGGCATAATATCCATCTCACGCACGGTGAATACTAGACCTGGCTTCTTTAATATTTCCCCTTTTCTAGCAAGATTAATGCTGGACAAACGTACATATAAGTTTTAGATTAAAATAAATTCTTTTCATTTTTCATTCAAAATACTCTATTTTAGGAATACGTTTTCACAACATCGCCCACGTGACGCCGACGTGATCATATTGTGAAACGGAACGCTGATCTTGAAAAATTTTAGTTATCTGTTTTGATTAGTCTTACTCTTATGTCCATCGTCTTTTCATGTTAATTATGTTTTATGAATATGTCCTGAAGATGGTCTACTAGACCGAAACGTCCGACGTTTACATGAAATTAACATTAAAACAGCATAATTACTTATTAGGATTTTTGTTTGTTTTTTTCCGTATATTTTTCTTTATATATATATATATAAATATATATATATATATATATATATATATATATATATTTCATCGAAGTTGGAACGTTGGTGAGCGTTATAGAAATATGAAGGAAAATAGTTTGCCGATCAATAAATACAAACACTAGTTATTAATTAACTTTGATAAAACATTGGCAGATATTTCACACATCATATATATGCACTCTATAATATAGACATACATAAATGGCTGGTTACTCGCCTACTAAGGCGGTTATGCAGTCTTTGTTGCAGACGCCTGTTCAGGCTCATTTGTGTTTGTTCAACTCCCACAGACCCCCCACCTGTGGTTTACCCTGTATAAGAGGACATTAGTTACAGTTTTAGCGCGTTATCTAGCGTGATCAACACTTGAGACAAGGCCAGCACGCTCAAACCTCGCTAGCACAACCATCGACTGCTCTAATAAATAATACATACATATATATATATATATATATATATATATATATATATATATATATATATATATATATATATATACCTATGTTTTGTTACCATAATCTTGGTAGAATTTAGTACCAAAAAGACTACTTACGCTACTTTTACAAAAAGTATTTTCTCATTAAATTACACCAGTTTGACTCTAATTTGTTAATACTTGCTAAAACGGACAAGTATGATTTTACCGTCAGAGAAGCAAACTGAAAAATCACAATATTCATTGATATATGTTATGTACCTGTCTATATTTCTGAGATGAGGTATTATGTACGCTGTTGACATTATTCGGACTATTGTTCTCATCTTTATCGACATATTTATTATAACGTTTCGTCCGTTGTACTCTCAGGTCTTCTTCAGGTGGTTGGAATGTCAAACTGAAAAAGAGCAAAAAATCAGTGCCAGATATAACTGTAATAAAGATACTCGGAGCCTTAGATGATTTTGGCATTGACAACATTACAGAAGTAATAAATAAAATACTCAACAGTGGTGATATACCGGAAGACCTAAGTAGATCCATTTTCATAGCGCTGTCTTAAAAAATAGGTGTAAACGAATGGGGATTCCATTGAAAAGTCAACCTGATGAATCACATAACTTATCATCAGAATTGTAGAGCGCACAAAAGAATTTGACCGGAGGACAAGAGCAGTGGGTTATCGTTAAATACACTGGAACAAGAAATGCAATATTTCTGCTCAGAATTATATGACAATGAGTAATATAAATTTAATAGAATGTATACCTTGTTTTATAGATTATGCAAAATCATTTAATAAAGTACGTCACAAAGAACTGCTCAAAGTGCCAGGTAAGCTTGGTTATTTGCAATTACAATCTTAACGACATTAGATATATCTATTTTATCCATATATATATATATATATATATATATATATATATATATATATATATATATATATATCCCAATATATATGGAGATGCACAACTCTCTTATCAAAACGTTTGCAAAATTTATATGAAACTAGGATTCTAGATGGAATCTTCTTCATACAGCATAAACTGAAGTCAAAATATGACTTTAGAAAAAGAAAAAGAAATTAAATTATTTCTGGTTCATATTCTGACAGTTTTCTCTCTTGCCTACCCTCTCAGTTTCTCTCCCTTTTACAACTGTCGCTTTCTCACTTCTTAAACCTTAATTATGCGCAAAGCGGAGACGCTTGGGACTACTTTCAACAAATGCAACTCCCAATGACTCAGAGAGAAGCAGAAAAAATCCGCGCTTGCCTTCCTGAGAGCTATCATTGGTGTTAAAGCGGACCAGAAAGATGAAAAGATATTTTTGTTTCGAATCCCTGGTACCCTAACCCATATTTTATTCTTTGTACTAGCGAGAAAGCGACTACTTAAATAATTGCAAATGAAGTTTTATAAACCAATGAGAATAAATGTTTTAGGATATTTGCAAAAATCTTCCTTTTATTTATTCTTTAAATGTTGTTGTCTTTACGACATATTTTATGAGTAAACCTCAAGCGTTTATTCAACTCATAAGCGAGATGAATAAAGGCTATCGCATTTAATATCAAAAAGAAAAAAATAGCATATGCATTTTGGAAAAAATGAAAAGCGATGTCTTCTTTTAAATGTCAGGCAAAGTATTTTTTCATTTATGATGCATATAGTTTATTACTAAATCTATTACTTATGAGTATAAACAAATCTTCACACATCTATGAGACGAATATCTTTCTCTTGATTACTTATGCCGATATGTGCATGTATGAAATTGTTTACTTTCCCCTACAAATATGTTTTTCCTTTGTTAACTGTGTATTGATACTTTCATGTCTCTTCTAATATTTAAACCCACAATGCAAACATATAGAAATATCCTTCATTTCTATCCACTTCCATCTCTATGCATATATCCCTACACCAAAAATAAGTCTATACCTAATTATTTATAAGAGACATGTATTAAACAAAACATAACAATTCCACGTAACACTGAAATATACACAATTGAATGATCTTTATCGTGATTTTTTCTGTAATTTCTTATTAATAAACTTAACATAGAATGCATAATAATTATATAGAAGTAGGTGGTGTTTGGCATCAAGAAACAACAAGTCCTCTGACAGTGTGTTTTTCTGGCCACTATTACTATTTCTATGACGATTCTTTGCTTTTCTCTTGAGAGATTCACGTTGATCGTTTCCCGATATTATTAGGCGGCTAAGTAAAACCGGTATGTTTTCATCTACTTCTACATAATTTTTTTCACATCAAAGCTACGTAAGCTACAACTAAAAAATGAATCAAATGTTTGTAATGTAGTTTGAATAAAAGAAAGTCATACAAAAGCTAAACAAACATAATTACCTTTGAGGTTTTTATATATGAACACAAGAAAATAAAATAATGAATTTACAAACACAAATCGATACAGACTTGTTTGGAGTAATAGGAAATATATATATATATATATATATATATATATATATATATATATATATATATATAGTTTTACGGTGTGCTATGTTTATGAGATAAAGTGCTCAATATCAGAGATAGAGCGTATGTAAATATACAAGTGAACATCAGTATCAACACTCAGATGCAACAGACCGTTTCAATGCTAGATCAATCATAGTAATATATATATATATATATATATATATATATATATATATATATATTACTATGAACAACATTATTCTTAGGGGTTACACGTCTTTGACTTATTAGTAGTGTTTCTTTATTTTCTTAAACAGTGGAATTAATAACAACCGGACTAAAATAAGAAGGCTTACAAAAGAAAAAAAAAGTGGAATCGAAATTGCATGACTTCTTTATCCATCAGAAGAAGGTTTCCTATTTAAGGAAAGTACGTTACAGATCTATAAATGCTAGCCTTTTCGTACCCGATACGCAAACAACAGCAATATTTCAAAGTATTTTTAGCCGTCCTTATTTCATATTATATTAAAAAGAATAATAAAAGAACCTTTTAATAAATCTCTCTCACTCAGACACACGCGTGCACGCACACAAACACACACACACACTGACACACATGCACACTGACACACACACTGACGCACACTTATATACATATATACATACGTTAGTCGAATTGAGACACACATGCGTATATATATATATATATAGACACACACATACAAACATATATATATATGTATATATATATATATATATATACATATACATACATATATGCATATATATCTACACACACACACGCAAGCACACACACACACACACACACATATATATATATATTGGTGGAAATGAAACTTTCCTGATAGCGCCACAACTTTGCTGGGCTGGTCATGTTGCAAGGATGAGTAACGACAGAATACCCAAGGTCCTCTGTTGTAACTATTCACGTTTTAATGAAAGTTAAATCATAACTGTCACCCATAGCATTTAAACGCAAAAGAACAATTCAGTAATGGATATCTACAAATAGTTTTTGTCTTACCAATTGCACCCCTGATGATGATCTCAGAAAGAGATGGAAAGTACTAGGGTAATAAAAGTTATTTTCACTCTTACAGTGCATTTCTCGCCTCATTTAATTGGAAAAATGTAAGGAAAAATATTTGTGAATATTAAAGGATTATGATAAAATAAAACAGACATAACGTTTGTAGCTTATTCAATCAGACATGCCTGAAAGGCAATTTGCTGCCTCAATACACAAATATATATATATATATATATATATATATATATATATATATATATATATATATATATATATATATATAATTCATACAGAATGGCACTACTGAATAAATCTAATTTAGATACTTTTATTGGATGATGCCCATATTTTCGCATATAGATATCTACCTATTTGTGTGCAAACTATATATTTCTCCATTTATGCCGTTGTACACACACACACATATATATATATATATGCCTGTGTATATGAATGTGTGTCTGTGTTTGTCACTGTGTTTAAATGTGCATATATATTTATAAATATTTACACACTAATAAATCAGGAAGCGATAAATATGCATGGAAATGAAAAAAATTTAAATGATTCGGTGATGATAAACAATATCGCGAGACCATTGTAATTAAAAGATGTAAAATCTATGATTAAAAGAACGAAGGGTACAAGGGTAACGCCAAAAATGAGAGAAGCGAAAAATACTGGGAACTAATCAATAACAAAGAGTACAGACAAATCATTAAAGGAATAAATTTATTCAGCAAAAAACAAAACAACCCCCCCACAAAAAAAAAAAAACAGTAAATAAATGTTTGCATATATGGCAGAGCTTATGGATGCATTCCTGTAACGCTTACAATTTTGGATTTGAGAATGATGCCAAAATTTCGACAACCGAACTTATATTGTTTATGATCAACAGATTGAAATAATTTTGCTTGTAATAAATCGTCCTTTTGGATGGAAATATCCAACATGGAGAGTTTCTCAAAATATAATGCAATATTCAATCACTTAAACTTAGTTCCTGAGAAGAAACTGCAAGTGTTTGCATTTAGTGTTCAGATGATCGTCATTGTTTAAATCCATCAGAAAATACCTTGTAGCTAGAACAGGCCATGCTACTTCCACAGAGTCAAATCACTCTCATTTCCTCCGTATTCAAAGTATATGGAGAAAATTCCACTTAGGCAGCTTTTTTCTAAGAAATTCTTATTTGTAGGAGCCTGGATGCTTAGCTAAACACTACAATCTTAACGTCTTCAATCAAGTGTCAGTTGTTATTTATCCTCCTTATCTTCAGAACCTTCATTTCCTATAACCTCTTTCATCCATATTGTACACCTCGTTCATTATAGCTATTTTAATAGTGACCCTCTACCTTGAGGGGCTTTCGAGCCTTGTATTGAGTGAACTTTAGTATAAAAAATAAATGACTGACAATACACTCATCAAACAATCTAGAATTAGAGAATTCATAATATTTCTAGAATTGTTTTATCAATACATTATGAATGAAATATTTCCATTTTGTAAGTTTTACAAATTTCATATGCACCCATACTGAAGAAACTGTAACAACAAACACTGCATCTGAAACCTGGTATTTACTTGAATAAGGAAACCAGTTTCTAGAAGTGAAATTAAACGTAAAATTAATGTATCATCGTACACATATATCAGTCATTAAAACTAGATGTACATTCAAATATCTTAGAATAATTCTGAGTTTTCCAGATTATATCGCACCAATCTATAATCTATAAGATTTGTAGAAAATTAATGCCGATATTTGCAATGAATGTGCTAAGTTTGAAGACAATCCACAACGTTGCATAGGTAACATTTGATAAACGAGCTACAGCATCTCATTTGTAATTTTTACGTAACTCGGTCGTTGCATGAAGGGAAATATTCATAGATGTCCTTACTTCTGTTTTCATTTGATGTAGTCCATTCATCCTAATGTTATATCCTTTAAGCAAATTGTGATTACAATCTCTTTTCAGCTGTCGTCACTATTTCTTCATCAAATTACTCTTGCACCGAGAATTTTACGTGACTGGTTGGTTTTTGAAACACCGACATTTTCATATCAGCTTTTCTTCGCCAGACATTCATACGTCCGTGCACTTTTTCTCAAGGGGTCAGGCTGCGGATATCTTAAAATGTAATCCGCTTTGGTGAACTCGCTTCCGCTTCCGGCAAGCATAAATCTGTAGTTCAACGATCGAGCACACAGACGAATTAACAAAGAAATACTATATGACAAAATCTGGACTGGAGGTCAGTACGGGCGCCAAGATTTGTCGTACACATCAGCCGACACTTCTTTTATTTTATAAGAGAAGCGAGTGACGGGAATCAGTTGGATTATTTCATTTTGTGTTCAGTTGGTTATCTGTGCTGCAATGTTTAGTCGAACTGTACACGAAGATAGACAAGGCAAGTCGAAAATTTGACAGAATATTTGTTAAGCGGACAGTGAGCGTCAATAATGGCACAGTAGGTTGGCAACTCTGAAAATATCACTTCTGTTCGAGTAAATAACTTTTAAATGTGTCAAAGTGGGTATCATTAATGCCGTAGACCTATTCTCCATTCTAACAAATATAGTGACTGTTTCTTTTGCCTTAAGTATAATTTTCTTCTCTTTCCTTTAAATTCGTGAGAAATCAAAGACTGTTGGAAATGCAAGTAATGGTATTTACTGAGTTTACACAAAGGCGAATTTGCGAAACTGAGAGTAAAATATTGTACTGCATTCCTATTCTAAACGGAGAACTTTCGCTTGCCTTGAAAATCTTCATTCGAGCTTTTTATCTGGGCTTGAATACCGACACCGGTGAAAAAAATTACGCATTACGACTTTTATTTATATTTTATGAAATGAAAAAAAATTTTTCTGGCCATAAGAGTGACTTTTAACACTATAAACCTTTAGTTTAGGATTGAATGTTAACGTTTGTCTTATCACACAGAATTTGAGGGGTGTTACTAAATGGATTATAGAGGTTATTCGGCATAAGTGAATCGGTATTTTTCTCAAAATGCGGTATATAAAACAAATAGAAATGGTAATAGTGCGAATAGCCGTTTCTAGACTGGAAATATTCGCCATTCATTGACCGAACAGTTAACGTTGCTTTAGGTTGAAATTCATAAAAAATCCTTCTCTTAAAAGAGTATTTCAGGAAAGTAGGTTTCTCAAATCCATTAACTGCTATTGCTCTTTCTAGTGTTGATGGGAATTTACATCCAAACCTTTTGTTTATGGTAGTGTGGAAGGTCATCGTATTGATTATATAATTATTTTCCTTCTAGTTACACATGCTATCTATTTTAGTTGTTGGATTTCTTCAAGTGATGTTGTTTTTGTTATTTAGTAAAGCTCTTTGGGATTCCATAGCGCCAGATCTGTTGAAAATTTGATTTTTTTTTAAACCTGGAGGATTAATTTGCCTGAGGCGAGTTTTATTTATTGATCTGAGAAAACAGTTGTAAATAGCTGATAGTTTAGACATTTCTGAACAAGTTGAATGCCACGCATTGCATCCATATGAGAGTTTACTTCTGAGGATAGTATTTAAGAACATGAAACGAGTTTTTAAGTTAATACTTTAGTTTTCCAACATATGGTGATATTAGACAGAACTACGCCAAGCCCAGCCTGTCCTATGTTCAATTTCCTTACCTCCTATACTAAATGTGTTATAACTGATCCATATACTCATTGATTTAGAGTTTATTAAAATAAATAAGTCAAAAGGTGGTATTAAAGTTAAATGTAAAGGAAACAATCTCTCTGAATACTAGAAAATATTTAAACAATAAATGGAAACGATCAAAGAAAAACTTCACTGAAGCAATAAATAAATAAATATTGATATATAAAGCAAAACCGACGAACGAACAAAAATCTGTATTTTTAAAAATTATATTGGAACACTAAAATTATCTCTGTGTAGAATCTAAATTATAATTAAACAATAATTTCCTTGTTTAAGTTTATATCTCGATCAAGATGGTAGTATGTCCTGACACTCTTAATCCAAACTGTGAAATTTCAAATTTGAAGATTAACTACTTGCTCTCAGTTTCCCCAAAGAAACACATTCGTATTAATTCACATAAATATTGTACAGATATTTTGTGTTTTATTTAATGAATTATTCTGAAATCGTTAATTTTTTTCTCCGCCTGTAGTAACCGGTGGTTATCAGTAGAAATTACGAGACAGAAAGACATCTCAATAATAAAACATTTTATCTCTATTCTAGTAGTTTAGAAATGTGAAATCATTCAGTCTCAATTGTTTTGATCGGCTGTTCTACTTTGTTCCAAATACTCTAGTAACGATTTATTACTGTAACCCATATGTTCTATAACTTTTCTCACATGGTAGAGATATTTTTTTTCAACTTTTCATTTTTTTCTTTTTCCTTCTGGAATGTTATATCTACAGACCAAACAAAAAAAAAGATTCTTCTTGTAATGATTAGATCTAGACTTCTGGCCTAGGTTAGGTGATTCAAACATTTTTGCATTTTTCTTTGAACATACAGTGTAGATATAATGAGTTTGGTTAAATCCAAGTTGTTTGCACAGTTCATATTGAATAACTATTCCCATCCAGTCATGCCTACTTTATACAATTTTTATGTCAACTTGTTGCATTCTTTAATGACTTGTGATCTCCTCCCTATATCCGCATAATATACATTTTACTAACTAGTTATTGATATTTTCGTTTTCTTTTGAAATATTCGCGCGTTTATTTTCCTTCTAATTTGGGGTTTCTTATTTTGGGGTTTTCTTGGTCCTCAGTGTGACCCCATATCTATTCTATTACAAATTATGGTTGTCATAATTAGTATTTCGTGGGGTGAAGGTAGCTTCATAATTATAGGCGAGGTGAGTTTAATTTCTAGCCAAGTGTTCAATTCGCATCAATATCCTTGAGGAAGGCATGAAGCCCTCTCTTCATCCAAAACTATAGCTTAAATAACAATCATGTTCCATTGATAGTTGCTAGTCTACAATGACTATTTGGGATCCTAATAGAGGAGAAGAAAGGAAGGAAACAATTTCAGTATAAAGATCACAGCAATTCAACATCTTAAATGAAAACGGTGTAGAGCCATGACCGTATATATCTTGAAAGAAATTTATATTAAAAATGAATCTTTTATTAGTCTGCATTGAGTAGACTTCAGAATTGTTATAATAACAATAACAACGACATCATTTGAAATAAATGTTTAAACATTTTCTACGCATTTAATCATTTATTTATGTCCTGAGCCTAATTGATATCCTGTTTATGGTGATATTTTTCAAGGATTTCAAAGAGGAACTATTTTTAACTATAGCAATTTGTAAATGCAACATTACTGATTAGCAGAGAATTTGGAAAGTGCAATGTTCTGTGCTTCATCTTCAAGCATCAGGATAGCACTTTATGTTCGACATTTTAGGTAGATACATTTTCGTCTTCCTCGAAAAAAAAATCAAGCGATGCGAGTAATTACTATGCATTGCTTTATCTCCAGTAACCCCTAAGAGCTCGCAAAAGCTAGCACATTAATCAAAATAAGGAAACATGTGATTTAACAAGAAAATAAGTAGATTTCTTAACCAAAACAAATACAATTAAAAACGCGTTTCCTTACAAGACAAAATTGTACGTTCTCTCAAAAAAACAAAAAACAAATAAGTAACCCATGAAATAATTTCAGGCTCGGTTGCTTGTACTGTATTTGACAAAATTGTTTGCTCTTTGTAATAAAGCTTTTTAAAAGATTCAACGACGAAAGAATGAACCCGACTTGGCAGTTGTGACGCGGGTTACATATATCAGTTTTGGGTGATAAATCTTTCAGGCTTTTATTAAATTTTCAGTTTTTACATTTTCTCTGCTTCTTACTTTTGAATTAGTCACTTTTTATCACTTTTCTCGCCATCTTCCTTTCCAACCAGAAAGTTGGCTTCATGAATAAAATTCTTCTTTTATTATTCTATATTTCTTACACTGATATTTATCTTGTGTAAACCATTTTAGTGTTCGTCGTCCAAAACAAAGCTGATGGTTTGATTACTGAGCTTCACAATTTCTCAGTAAATTCGAGTGTTCATTAAACCTACTTGACATTGTAAAAGAATAATTCAAATACTTATTCCACACAATAAAAATTGAAATATGAGCATTTCAAAATGTGTACACAGTTAAAAGATATAATTGTAGTTCGATGGACCATCAAGAACTTGTTAACTATAACTAAATGCTTAAGACTAAGAAAAGGGTCGTTATTCATGAGCTTGTTGAAATGTTCTTATTAATCAAATTAAGTTTTTAATGAAGATATAGTAAAGTTGTAGTTAACTACATTTATTATCAGAAAAAGTGACAATTGTTTTGTAGCTAAGACTACGTCATAACTAATATAATAAAATTGCTGCAGTCTGTTGCTGCATACTGACATTAAGATTTATTAAGTTTAAGAAAAACTAAATCGTTAAAATTTAGAGTTAGCAATAAGTAATTGACAGCGGTTTACCAGTTGAGAATTCTAATTCACTGAGTGCAATAAAATTAATTTTTATTTATCAGATAAACTAACATTTTCACTCTAAATAGATAAAAAGTTTCGACTAATTCCTTTAAAATATCTCACTTTTTTGCCTTGCTAAAGAAATGAGTAAGTTATTATTTTCAGATTTCGTCTATCAAAATGATTCTTATTCGAATTTCTGCTGGGATTACAAATTTTATTATAAATTTGTTGTTATTGTGAAATCTTTCAAATCAGTTGCATTCTCGTAAAGGCCAATGATCAAATCTAGAATTCATCATTGAAAAAATGGATTAGTTGAGAACAGACTGCCAAGTATTAAGACAATTGCTGTGGGAAAAGAGTCAAAGTCCAGTAGAATTTGGTTATCATATCGGGAAATAAAGTTTGATAAGATAGCAAAAGCCAAACAAATTTTTGTAACCAAAGAAGGGTGCTTCTCTGTCGAACATTAATAAACAAATATACTAATTCATCAGATATGATTGAATGAACCGCGAATTTTGCGCCAACTACATTTGATCCATTATATATAAGAAAAGTTTAACTTTCTCTATTATTGTCAACCCACAATCCCGCTATCAATCATTTTCTGAAAAAAACAAGCAAAATATTTCTAGCGACGGAGAAAATCTTTGCTGATTAAAGATAGACTATTGCTTTTTAACTTAAATTTGCTTTATCCTGTTTCAACAATTTGCTCCGAACATGTAGAAGTTCTAAAAGATGCATACGAAAGAAACTCATTGCGAATTTAGATACTGAATCTTATGCCATCGACAAAATTTCAAGGATTTGTTAACGTATTACAAAGCACAGGGTCGTATTGACAGATTTTTTTTCTCAAAATTTCTAGAAACTGGTCTTTTCAAAATATATTTTATCTCTAGTAAACGGTTTTAAACCTGCTTTTTTCTTAATCTTTCAACAAAGCTAATGGTGAAGTTACATGTAAACTTCTCAAAGACTCTGGCTTCCTTATTGAAGAATATGTTTTTATACACTTATTCATTGGAAGAGTATCTAATGTAGAGTAAAAGAAAAGGTACATTTGCTTTTAAATCCTCCTATAAATGGCCTAGCCCAAAATGTATCGAGTATGTTGCATAGTTTTGATTAAGTTTTTAAAATCCAAAACAATAACGAAACTTTACTAGCCTTGTTGTCATTACGCTGAACTAGTGTCTGTGTAAACGTGTGTACACAGACTTGCAGATCACGTTTCTTCAAATAACAGCAAATTATGCCACCTGTATTTTTATTATTATTAAACTGTTTAAAGTTAAAATGTGACAGTGATAAGCCGAATTAAAGATTGAGGTAAGTCTGTCTAAATAAACAATGTGTAACTCTAACAGGCGTACAAATATATAGATGATCATGGCAGTAGATTTGAATGGTAAAAGTTAGAGAAAGAGCGGGAAAGAAAGGAGGTACAAGAAAATGCCCAAAAGAAGAAGAGCTCAATACTGGGAAAAATTGAAAGACGGTAAGAATAAAAAGATAATAGGAGGGATTATAAATGAAAACATAGTAAAAAGTAGAAAGAGGATAAAAATAATGAAATAGAAAATGTGGTAAAAATAGAAACTGAAATGGAAGCAAGCAATAATAAAAAGTAAATCTGTAAAAAAGATACAGAAAAATCTGTAAAAGGATACAGAAAAATAACACTGAACGAACGAATAGCATGGATGTAAATAAGAAAGGAACATTTTGAAAAGCAGACAGAAAAAAAAGTCGAGAAATTAATCAGAAAGATAAAGAATGTGAAATGTGCGAATATGAGAGAATATCACAGAAAGACGGAGAGCGAAAAGAGAACAAAATGAAAAAAAAAAAAGAGACGCGCCTGGCAGAAAGTGGAAATGGAGCCATAATCAAGATGACCTCCGCGTAAACATAACCATCCGTTTTGATTCTTGTGTTTCAATTGAGCTATTTTTCGCTGGCTTATAAATGAGAAATATGAAACATCTCCAAGTTTTATTGAGAAGTGCCGCGTTTATCCCGCCGCTGAAGATCCCTTTATTCGACGGCTAAATAGATGCAGCCGAAACTAATGGGGTGATTGGCAGTAAACTATCCACACAAATGATCAGAGGTGTTCACCTCGGTTGAAAAGAGGGTGGTTCGTTTAGGTATATATCAATACCAGGAAAATGGACGAAGTATTTGGTTGGGAGGAGTGAGAGAAGGAATAGCGAGAAGAAAAAAAAAAGATGCAACGATGAAAGAAGGGAAAAAATTCTTGTTGGTAAAAGGAGGAGAAACAGAAACGAGTCAATATATGGTAAATAAAGAAAATTTGATTGGAGTGTTTAGAAAACGGGGAAAAATAGAATGGAAATAAAGCAGAATAAAAGGTAAGAGAAAAACAAAGGGCTACTGTAGAAAAGAAAAGATTGAAGGAAGGGATAAAAAGATAGAGATGAAATAAATAGAGAATGAAAGATGGGAATAGAAAACCAAAAGGAATATCAAGTATATGACGAAGAAAGAAATTGAGAAGAGAGAAACATTCAATAAAAAGCAAGACGACATAGAACTCCAAAATATAAAAGTAACAAAAAAAAAGAAAGAAAGGAAAAATTAAAGAAAATAAAAATAAAAAGATTTGAAAAAAAAAAAGGAAAATATAACAGATTAAAAAAAAAAAAGACGAACAAATAATTAAACAAAATGGAATGCTACAAATAAAAAAAGCAAAGAAGTTGTGAATAAATATTTAATTAAATGCAAGATATACTGGAAAGTAAATTTAAAGAAATTCAAGCAGTACTGAAGAGAAATTCCAACGTCCACAAAAGAGCATATTATGAAAATATAAAAGGAATATCCGAACTAAAAAAAGAAAGAAGTATATGAAAAAAAAAGAAATACGTGAGTTGATTGGAAAGTTCATAATCTGGCCAAGATATAAATGTAAGTAGACAAAGCAGTTTGTTGACTAGAAGACATGCAAGTTGTATCAGAACACAACAGCTGAACGACCGGCTGTTGTATTCTGGTACACTTGCGTACCTTCCCAGTCGACCCTTGTAAAAATAATGACTGGTGAAAAGGGAGGAAATTATAAGAAAAAAATAAATGAATAAATTAATCTAAGAGGAAGAAGAACGAGAAAATGAAAAAGCAAACAAATTGGACGTTATAAGGTTAAGTGATAAATCAAGACAATATGCTGTGAAACCGTATCTATCATCACACAGAAATATGCGTGTGCGCCCCCCCACACATATATACACACATACACATACATATATATATATATATATATATACACATACACACACATATATGCACACACATATACGCACACACCCCCATATCTATGTATCTCTGTGTGTGTGCGCTAGCATGTATGCATAAATATTTATTTTCGTGTGTCCGTGTGTATTTGCTCTATTGATGTCGGTCATGCTTTCTATGAATAACTACTGAGCAATAATATTTATTAAATATTTATTAAATCCATTCAATCGGTTGGTCAATAAGTCTGTAGCCTAGTGATAAAAATGCATTACTGCTACACAACAAATATTTATTTTCAACATAATCTCATTTCTTGTCAACGCACTTTACTTTGATAACATATATCGGACATTATATAGTGAAAATTTCAGATAAAAATTCAGCTAAAAAAACAATGTCAAGCCACGGACATATTAATCCTCCTTCTGATTATATATATATATATATATATATATATATATATATATATATATATATATATATATATATATATATATATATTTTGTGTGTGTATGTATGTGTGTTTATGTGTGCGTGTGTGTATGTGTATAAATATTTTTTTTCGTGTCTCCGTTTATTTAGGAAAGAATCACGCGAATGACCTGAAAAGTTTACCTTCATGATGAAGAGGTGAATAGATCGACAAAGCCGACTGCCAAGATTTGCACGTCTGCGAGTTGAAACGGAAAGCAGACTGATAAATTACTGTCCACCTTGGCTTACGCACTGTACCTTTTCAGATAGACCACAACAATATAGACGGGCATAAACACTACATGAACTTCGAGCAGATCCAAGTAAGAAGTGAACAACATTGAGAGAAAATCCTTGGTGGATGGAAGAGACTTCAAATTATCCAAATGCACATCTAATTAAAAAAAAAGACAACAACAACAACAAGCATACTAACAATAAATAATTAAATAAATAAATAAAAATAAAATAAAACAAATAAAATAAACAAATTTCTGTCTGAACTTCTTGGATGGGGAGTTATCATTATTTGCACTATTTATATATGGGCTATTTCCCTCATCTTTATTATTGTTTAAATCATTCTGCTCTCCGGCAGTCATCAGGTGCATATCGATTTGTGTAACCTACAATGCATTCTGTACTGGATCTTTTATTTAATCTACGTGGGTAGGCTGTTCTCATTCCCTTCCTGAGTCAATCTCGGGGCAGGGCAGTTTGTACTTGGACGCTCGGTGGAAACGAGCTAACCTGGGCAGTAGAACGAGGACAGTCAATCACAGATAGTGAGAGTGAAAAAGAAAGAGAGAGAATAAAATAGAGAATAAAATAGAATGAGAGAGAGAAGACGAAGAATACACACACACACACACACACACACACACACACACACACACACACACACACACACACACACACACACATAGAGAGAGAGAGAGAGAGAGATTGGAGATGGGAGTCATCGTGCAGTGACTGATTAAATGATGTTTTGTGACCTAACGATCTGTTGAGGACAAGTTCGCTCCTGAACTGCAAATGAGGTTTTGAAATAAATTTTTTCTTTTTTTAAATCTTAAACTACAAAACCTCCTACAGAAGGTAGCGTGAGTGAGCGAGAAGAAAGGGAACTACAAGACAGAATGCATGGCCATCAGTAAAAGAGTGATTTAACCAAACTCATTATATCTACACTGTATGTTCAAAGAAAAATGCAAAAATGTTTGAATCACCTAACCTAGGCCAGAAGTCTAGATCTAATCATTACAAGAAGAATCTTTTTTTTTAGTTTGGTCTGTAGATATAATATTCCAGAAGGAAAAAGAAAAAAATGAAAAGTTGAAAAAAAATATCTCTACCATGTGAGAAAAGTTATAGAACATATGGGTTACAGTAATAAATCGTTACTAGAGTATTTGGAACAAAGTAGAACAGCCGATCAAAACAATTGAGACTGAATGATTTCACATTTCTAAACTACTAGAATAGAGATAAAATGTTTTATTATTGAGATGTCTTTCTGTCTCGTAATTTCTACTGATAACCACCGGTTACTACAGGCGGAGAAAAAAATTAACGATTTCAGAATAATTCATTAAATAAAACACAAAATATCTGTACAATATTTATGTGAATTAATACGAATGTGTTTCTTTGGGAAACTGAGAGCAAGTAGTTAATCTTCAAATTTGAAATTTCACAGTTTGGATTAAGAGTGTCAGGACATACTACCATCTTGATCGAGATATAAACTTAAACAAGGAAATTATTGTTTAATTATAATTTAGATTCTACACAGAGATAATTTTAGTGTTCCAATATAATTTTTATAAAATACAGATTTTTGTTCGTTCGTCGGTTTTGCTTTATATATCAATATTTATTTATTTATTGCTTCAGTGAAGTTTTTCTTTGATCATTTCCATTTATTGTTTAAATATTTTCTAGTATTCAGAGTAATTGTTTCCTTTACATTTAACTTTAATACCACCTTTTGACTTATTTATTTTAATAAACTCTAAATCAATGAGTATATGGATCAGTTATAACACATTTAGTATAGGAGGTAAGGAAATTGAACATAGGACAGGCTGGGCTTGGTGTAGTTCTGTCTAACATCACCATATGCTGGAAAACTAAAGTATTAACTTAAAAACTCGTTTCATGTTCTTAAATACTATCCTCAGAAGTAAACTCTCATATGGATGCAATGCGTGGCATTCAACTTGTTCAGAAATGTCTAAACTATCAGCTATTTACAACTGTTTTCTCAGATCAATAAATAAAACTTACCTCAAGCAAATTAATCCTCCAGGTGTTAAAAAAAAATTTTTTTCAACAGATCTGGCGCTATGGAATCCCAAAGAGCTTTACCAAATAACAAAAACTACATCACTTGAAGACTTCAAACAGCAATAACAACTAAAGTAGATAGCATGTGTAACTAGAAGGAAAATAATTATATAATCAATGCGATTTTCAGGTCGGTGACACTAAAATCAAACATGTACGGAAGTTTAATTATCTGGGAAGTGTTCTGACGGAGGACGGTAGGTGTGACGTTGAGATCCGAAAACGGATTGGGATGGAAAAGGATGCCTTCCAGAAGCCGGGTAGAGTATTGCCAAACAGGAGGATTTCTATGGTGACAAAGAAAAGAGTACTGAGCTGCTACTTGACATCTGTCTTCCAATACGATAGCGAATGTTGGACGGTAGGCTCAAGGATGAAGAAGAGACTTGAGGTAGCGGTGATGTGGTTCTCTAGAAGAATGTTGAGTATATCATGGACCGAGCACGTGAGCAACGATGAGGTCTTGGAGTGGTTGCAAACAAAGAGGAAATTTATCCTTAACATAAAGAAGAGGCAGATGAAATTTCTGGGAGACGTGATGAGAAAGGAGGGCCTGGGGAATCTGATACTCATGGGATAAATAGAGGGAAAAGAGACAGGTGAAAGCAGTTCTCAAAGTTCTCTACCGCCTATTAATTTCCCTCTCCAAGTTTTCCACCAGGTATTGAACTCACACTATTTGGGTCCTGTCACATTTGGATCTAACTAACGCTTTTATCCACTGCGCCAAATGTCCATCTGTGTGAATTTCAGGGTATTATAAACCTAATGTCTTCAGCAACTATTTTTACCAGCGCTCATATTGCAATTTTTGCTGTTATCTTTGCATGTTTTTAACAGAGTTCATATTGCAATTTTTGTTGTTATTATTGCTTTTCTCTGGCACTCCTTCTTACCACCAGGAAAATATTCAGGTTTAGGCGTTAGTTACATTCAGTGACAGGACCCAAAGAGTGTGAGTTCAATACCTGGTGGAAAACTTGGAGAGGGAAATTAATAGGCTATAACTGATAACTGACATCCAATTGACATAACACGTGGAACTAGATTAGTCTACCCCAGTGAGCGAAATAAAGGGTTCAGTTCGACATTCCAACCACCTGAAGAAGGTCGGAGAGTACAACGCAACGTTGTAATAAATATGGCGATAAAGATGAGGACAATAGTTCGAATAATGTAAATAGTGTACACAATACCTCATATACCTATATATATATATATATATATATATATATGTGTGTGTGTGTGTGTGTGTGTGTGTGTGTGTGTGTCTGTGTCTGTGTGTCTGTGTAAAAAATTCAATAATAATAAAACATCAAATAATATATATTTGCTTGTAAAAATCCCATATGAAATATTTCATACTATATGGCAAAAATTCACTATGGAATTTCCATGAATTCTATTTTTGCAAAGAACTTGGATTTTATTCTGACAAAAAAGTAAGATCATACTCAAATTTAGCTATGTCTATTTGATGAAAGTGATTTTTCTATATTTTCTTTTCTTTTAATTTGATTTAGAAGTGAGTTTTTTTTTCTTCAATCACTTGATAAGATTTCATTCTGGAAAGAATCGAAACTTATCCCTCTTCCTGCGGACAAGTCAGAAAGTCTCCTCTGCCTAGAATATCATGCGATCTGCACTGTCTCATATTTCTTGGAGGGATGATAGGTACTGTCAACTGTTCTTGCTCTGGAAATGGTTAGCGAATGGTTTAATAGAGTATAGGGCAAACTAACCAAACAACCAAAAGTATAAAGTAACTCTTTTAACTCGCCCACATTATCTTTTTCTGCATCCTGAACTAAGTGATCCAACATCTGAAGTCAAATGATCACGTATCACGTGGATTAGATTACCTCCTACCACCAATATTAACCACTTCTTCAAAGGGTTTGAGCCTCCAACAGAATGATAGCTTTCAAAAGGATGAAGAGCGAAAATGAGTAGGAAAATTGCATTTTTGTTTATGTGAAATTGTGGCATGTACACTGTTCGGTAGATTAAAAGCTGCCAGAAGCAATCATCACATCGTATTTGCTTTGTGTAAATAATGAAAAAGTGAGTTGAGCTGCACCGTCTACTGAAGATTGAAATGCGATAGTAATCAATGAAATAGCAGAACAATATTGATTTTGCACCAAATGATATTATAAAACGATTGAACTTTGTCTTGCCAAGAGGAAGATCGGTGTTTCTGCCAAGGGTTGGTGGACTAATGGATCACTTCATGACGAGGTTCAGATCCCGCTGCTAGCTATTTTCTCGGTTCATTGGTTTAGATAATTCAATGCGCATTATACAATTTACCGAAGCAATTGTTTTGCAACACTGCACGTTCAAATATTCTCAATAATTATTTCTCTTTTCGGGATTTAAACTGATTTACAAGTTTAAATAGTTTCAACGCGTCATACTTCATGTTAAACGATGAAGAGTAGAATAGCACGAGAATAACACGAGAGAAAGTTACATTTTCTATGCTTAATTTACTTATATAGAAGGATATAAGATGGATGAAACTGTTTGGCATAGAAATAAAAGAACGCGGGAGTAGGAAAAGGAGCCATTCTAGTTCTAAATTTATTTTTACTTTTACAAAAGTTTCACTGAATTCTTTGTACACAAAACGCACATTACACAATGTGCGTGGGTGCACAGACATATAGTAAGGCTTTAAACCTTCAAAATATTTCGTAAATATATTAGCAGAATTATTTTACTTTAATAAAATACGTGTGAGAATGAAGTCATGATAACGAAATAAAAGAAAGTGGCAAAATGGCAAATTAGCGGAAAATAAAATATAGTCATGGAAGAAAGAACGAGTGGGATGAAATGCAAAGTGTTATCGAAAGAAGGAGAAATTGCAAAAAATTAATAATTAAATGAAGAATATACAAAAAATATGAAAGTAAAAGGGATGAAAATAAAAATTGAAAATACAATAAAAACGACAAGGGTCAAAATAAAAACACAAAAAGCAAAGGAAATAAAGTACAGAAATAGGAAAAAGAGAAAACAGTGAAGAAAAAAAAAGAAGAAATTAATAGATAAAAATAAGTATAACGAAAACAAAAGATGAGCGTATCAATGTGTGAGAATAAACGAGGAAGAGACTGGAATGCTAGCAATGATAAACTGAAAGAAAATCTGAAGTAAGAAAGATTTCGCAGTTAAAAGAATCAAAGGTAAAACGGTAATACTATTTCTTTAAGCATTTAAAAAGAATCAGAAAATCAGAAAGAAAGCAGGAAAGGTGAAATAAAAGAAAAAAGTCATGGGTGATTGACAAAAAAAATGAAAATAGCAAAAGAAATCATGTTATATAGAAATTAAGACAGTTGCAAACACCAGACTTTAGAAATGATTAAAATGGGTAGTAAATGACTGAAAGAAAAAAAGGTCAGTTGAAACGAAGGATGAAGGTGAAATACAGAAATAAAGATGAGAAAAGAAAACTTAATCGACCTTTCAAAATTTGTACGAAAGTTAAAATGTGGAAAATATTCATAATGTTTAGAGAAAGATTTTGTTGATTTCTTTCTAAGAAAGGTCTTGTCATACTGCAAATTAATAGGAATATTTCTGAACATCTTATTTAAATAGGAACACAAAACTGTCCTAAAAATGGTATGCCTGATTATACATTTTCTATTGTACTAGAGATCGTAGGTTAATAACTACAGCAAGAGTAAGGCGCCACCACAGGTACTTCACCGCTAAGATGTAGTCTGCACAGAGATTAGAGCCGGCTTTTAGTCAAGAGATTAAGCTTAGCGGGATTAAAGAGTGGAGTAGTAGCAGACTGATTGAAGTTACATTTTTTAAACCTTTGAAAGTAAACGAATTGACTTTCGTTGAAAGTTTTCTCTCAATCATTTCTTGTATTTTTCTAGCGGTCATTTTAATATTGAAAGAATAATGACAATTTTTCTCCCTTTTTATACGGAATTTCTCGTAATAAATCAGCAAATGAAAAAGGTTTATGCGTTTTATGGCAGTAAAATTATAATGATATCTATAGTGCTAATGAAACTTGTTTGCAGACATCAATACAATCGATTTTTCTGAATTGTTTAGTGCAACTATTACTTCTGTAAATTCTAAATTCCGACTAGAAAGGATATAAAGAAGCCAGAATGAAGGAAGACTAAGCAAAAGCTGAACTGAACTTATAAATTTTGCTGTATAATAACACTAAATGCATTCAGTAGAAATCCTAATCTAGTCAATTACCCGAGGCTGTGTAATTAGCAAGTCGAGCAAACCATTACTGCAGTTATGATTTTGATACTCCCTTACTGTCCTACACTTGTAGCCTTGAGCCATAGTTTGCTATGAAGTATAAAAAGACCATTCGTGTGGTGCAATGATTTATAACTTATTTGGCTCAGTTTAATAAATATCAAATATTTACAGAAACGAACGAGGAGTTTACATGAAATCTTCAACAAGACATTTGTACACTGTAAAGTTTATACGTTCATAGTATACAAACGTGAAGATATGTCAAATTGATTGGCGTTGGGACTACACAAAAAGAGAATTACTTCCAAAGTGCATTAATGCATTCGTAACGACCATTTGAACAGGGGAATTTAATATTTTCATGAATTTACTGGTGTTAACGGATTGTAGTTTCAATCTAAATATCGAATTAGTCAAGTTTTTTTGCTATCTTTTGTCTGAACAGTGATGGAAACATTTTAATTTCAAAGAAGCCTTGATTTAGATATTTAAAATCTTTGTTGCTGAAATATAAACCTACAGATAGCATTTTTGCTAGTATATATAATGAAACTTTTAGCTTTATTCTGTGATCGCTAAATAGCAATGTCCTCGTCCATTGTGGCATGGCAAGCGTAAAAGGATAACATTTCTTTACTATCCCATAATATATTCATAATGGACTGAGAAAAAGCTCCTCAAACGCGCCACTGCTCTTCTTCCATCTCTATTGCTCTTGCTTACTTTTTCTTGTTCCTCAGCTCAGTTTCCGCCTTTTATGTTTGTTCACATTCCCTCCACCACTTACCTAGAGAGCTTTTTCTCTTGATAGTCACTCAAGTGAAAATATAAATAAAAAATAAATGCAATTAAACTTCCGTAGCATATGCGCGTTTCTCCCTCAATACGTGATTCAATATTTATGATAACTGTCCTGCGGGTATTTTGTTGAGTGCTGCGGCTTTTCTGGCAAGTACGGCAATTTAAGATTCGAGAATTTTCTAAGACTTGTAATATTTGCTGTATTTACAAATCAGAACATTTCGATCGATAATTCTTCAATCAAGTGGAAGTTGTATGTACCTTGAATTCAATCGGTGAATATCTGAGAGATATCAAATTTAAAATCTTTGTATTATTTCTCTATTTTTTTTAAAAAAAAGTATTTTTGATGGGTGAGGTTTACACGGAACAAAATAAACATGATTCAAGTTTCAGCTCGTATTTCAGAAGACGGAGGCAAATAAAGATATAGATATGAAATTTATTTGATAACTGATTCTCTCGAGGCATTTAAGCACTCTTTAAGTGAATGTCGAACTTTTTTCAGCTTTTCTTTTTCTTATAAACAAATAGTAAAAAGATGAATAATATTTCAATAGTACTTTCTCTAACATGGTTTCAATTTGAAGCCTGAAAAATAAAAACACTTGGAATTTCTGTTTTCTTAATGCCACTTAATCTCTCAAGACAATCATTAATTATAATTATTATGAGTTTCATGGGAGGAAAAATTGCAATGAACAAACATAAAATCATTTAGTCCTGAATAGTATTATAACATTATTATTCACCCGGGCACTGGAGATCCTGATGCTCTTCTAAGTACTATTTAAAATAGTGTGCCAGAAAGAAAATTTGAGAAATTTAATTTGAGGTGATCATGTCTTTACTTTCCTTAACGTAAACGTATAGAACTAGACTAAAATATCCGTGTCTTATATATTGAAATAACATATGTTAAAATACATATCCCTAAATATTCTCTTCTCAAAATTTGGCCAAATGACCAAGCATGAGATTTCTTTTGAAAGAGCTGGAGCTGTTTAATCAAATTAAATTTCAACGATGTTTATTTTTAGAAGTAAAGTAATTCCGATTTGAAATAAATTCCGATTTTTTTTTTATTAAATGTCTATTTCTTTTAACTAATACTAATATCTTCTATTAACCTTTTTTCTTTGTTTTAGACTAATAAACTTATAGGATCGATATTTATGCAACAACATCTTATAAACACGAAATTGTTGAATTGAAATATAAACTGAAGTACCACAAAATTAGAGGCATCTACTTAATAGTATGTAACTCCTGTTTTAGTTTGAACTGTGGCGGTGTCGCAACGTAGTATGGAGTGCATAGGTACTGGAACTGTGCCATGGTTATATCTATGCAGATACACATAGCAAAACTTTCCATAAATGAGTTGTGTTAGGTATGACAGCAGGTGATCTACTAACGTCTGCAACTTGTCTCATATATTCTCAGTATAAATGCAACTCTCATGAGCACAAGGGATAGTGGAATACCTGGAAACCAGCCATGTTTCGTGTCACACGCGTATTTTGAAAGGGTATCTTTATTTGCTGGAACGAAACATGACCACCTTAGTAACATGGTGAGCATAGAAGGGTGAAATTATTTTCAGGAATACCTGTGTATGTCTCACCTGTCAAGACCCACTCCATTTTCATAAGTTGTTTCCGCGAATTCGCACTATACCATTATAAAACTAGTACACAACTTTTACTAACACGCGGACTGCTTCATGCACTCACCCCCGGAAGAACTCGCCCATCCGATCCAGAGAGCTGGAAATTGACTCATCTGACCGAGATATATGTTGTCAGTCTCCGTGATCCAGTAACAGTGGTAGACTTTTATTAGTATAACTTTAAATCAAACTTAACACGCTTAGTTTAAAAGGCTGAATAGACATTTAATTGCCACGAATTTATATGTGCCATTAATATTAACCTAAAATTTTCCGTGGTTAGTTTTCTTCTGTTGGCATCAATATCATAACTCAAATACTGAAAACAAGTTGTCCCATTTAGATAAGTATTTGGGAATACGAAAATGTGTGAGGAAGATACAAAGAGTGAGTGAGTGAGTGAAAGAGAGTGAGAGAGAGAGAGAAAGGGATAGAGAGTGAGTGAGAGAGTGGGAAGAAGAGAGCCGAAGAATTGGCGCCAGTCAATAGAATACGATAAGAAAGAAGCATTGGAGTTGGTAAACGCACGTTTGGCTCGCCTCAGTTGCCTTTTCCAGGGCTTTTTTCTAAAGTTATTCACATTTAAGTCTCTTGGTATCAGTGACTCAAGCTGCCATTGAGAATTTATTGGCATGAATTCACCAACCCATATGCCAGTACGTGTTTTTGATTCTATAAATTGAGACTCAAACAGAACCATATTTTGTGTGTGTCTGTGTGCGCGTGTATATATATATATATATATATATATATATATATATAATCACACACGCACACACACATATATAATCGCGCATATATGTGTGTGTGTGTGTGTGTGTGTGTGTGTGTGTGTGTGTGTGAAACTGCACACATATAGACAACATAAAACGTACACATACGTACACATATTCGTCTAATTTTGATCTAAATATGCATACAAACGTCAGACGGCTGTTCCCGCTAACCGTTGCGTATGTATATATATATATATATATATATATATATATATATATATATATATATATATATATATATATAAACAAGTTTCCACAGATTCTGCGTGTTGAATATATTTCGACTTTTCGAATAATATTTTGTTCACTGGGAATAAAATTTTGGATGAACTATCGAAAATTCAGATTTTGCTGTGTTTCGGTCTGTGTGGTAGTCCAAAATTTAAAATATCTTTGACAACAGGATACTGTATCTTTACGTGTAACATGTAATCTGCGTATGAAATAATAATAATAATGCTAATGCGCATATATTTGTTTAGATTTTTTTTTCCGTTGCTGTCTTGGTCTATGTCTATGTGATAGAATTTTGCAATAATTCAAATTCTAGCACTTTAAATAAACACAAGGATGTAGCCTACAAAATATTGTCTACCATACTGACACCAGTAAGTTTTTGATGACTGAATTGTTTGAAATCACGTGAACAAAAACAGAACAAAGCAAAAATTTCGAAACTTTTATCCGCAAGTTTAATTTCGATGTACAAAATCTTATTCGGCGATTTGAAAAAAGACAATAACAATAGCAAACGGTAACAGTTGAATTTAACAAATGTGGTTTTCATGAAACATAGCTGCTTAATATTCCATTAAATTTATTATGCTTTCTTTCAAAGGACCCCCCCTCTCTCTCTCTCTCTCTCTCTATCTATCTATCTATCTATCTATCTATATATATATATATATATATATATATATATATATTCTTCAACCATTAGTGTACGGGATACCCGTATTTAAAATAGAGAGCACATTTTCTTTATTGAGATTTCACGACTGCATCGGTTGATAAGCGAAATACACATTGGTTAAATGAAAATAAAATGTATATCCATTATATATATATATATATATATATATATATATATATATATATATATATATATATATATATATATAACTATATCCATATATATATATATATATATATATATATTTATATGTATAAAAACTACTAAGACGTATCACTTTATTAGTTGAACTATGTACTTAATTCATGTCATGTTAACTGAAAAACACTTACAACAAAAGAATTCCTGGATTTACCAAATTACAAAATTCATATAAAAATTCTCACTTGAACTATTTGAACTTTAGCGTTGTGACTTGCATGTTCCAATATTATATAACCGTTAATAAATAACACATTCTTAAAAAAACATCTTTCAGTCTACAACACATTTATTTCATCTTCAAGTTTTGATTTTAAAGGAAAAAAAAACAGCCTGACGATGAGGACATGAAGTCCTTGAAAGTACTTGCTTCTATAAAAATACACTAGATCTATCTGACAACAGTTTTATACATAAGGATCGCATCATCTAGTGGATTGTTAATAGTTTAATGCTTATATTAAGTCTACTAGCGAAGAGATGACATTAATCGCATTAATATTGCTGATTTTTTCAATGTATGATTATTTCTTTATAATATATATATATATATATATATATCCGTATAAAATTTTTATATATGTACATCTCAAATAGACGTCATTATGTCAAATGTTAGAAAAATGTCGATTCGTATAAGAAGATATGGAAGCATTTGTATATTTGTTATTCATTTTTCTTGCTTGTGATTCCTCTACAAGTATCGTCCAAGTTAAAAAAAAATCGTGTCGTTCTTTTTTTTTACTCGTGTCTTAACTTTGGCAAAACTTAAAGGAATTCAATTCTGATTTCATTTTTCCTAATGTCAAAGTGCAACCTTTCGTTATTTTCAGTTTGATATCAGGTGTTCAGGCATTATTTGCTTCTGCTATCATATGGACTAAGTTTTTCGTTAACTTTTCCAACATTTGCCTTTATTTGTCTCATCCATGTCAATTTTGTGTTAACATTATTTACATTGCTGCCTATGAAAAACATAGAAAACATTCTATACCAGTCGACAGATGGAATGTTCTTTGTGTAAACTGTGGTGGTGCACAAGTTTTATTTGTTAATTCTGTACTCCACACAGCCATATGAGATATATTTGAATCTGAACTTTTATTTTGTTTATAACACATTTAAAAATAAATATCTTTTATTTTTTCCGAATAAACCTGATTAATCTACAAGAATTATATAATTAAATATTCATAATAAGAGATAAATTTAATAAATACAAACTCCAATGTTTATGCACATAAGAAGTACATAAACCATATAGATATATGACATTTATATGACAATTGCTATGGCCCTTTAATTATATATATATAGGCAAAGGGGTTAGGCAAAATAATGTGATCAGCTTGCAAAAATAGCAATGTTTTCAATTCCGGCATTTCCGGGTATTTGTAAACATCAAACCGACATAAAAGGTAACTGCTCAGCATTTTAATCCTTTACCTTGCATTTCCATTTAATTAAGACATTATTTATCTTCAGGTAAAAGAGTTACATACTAAAATGCGTGACCTGTCGAATTTTCAAAGAGGACAAATAGTTGATGCTCAATTAGCCGGAGCATCTGTGACCAAAAACGTCTGAAATATTGACTGTGTCACGAGTTGTAGTGTCCACGGATATGACAGCTTCCACAAAACAGGGCAAAATATCATCAGCAAAGAGTAAAAACTGCCCGAAAGAGACCGATGAGCTTTAAAACGAATTGTGACAAAAGAAATCATAAAACTACTGCAGCAAAAGTGACATCAGAACTCTTTACTCACCTGATCAATACTGTTTCTACAAGGACAGTACGTCGGGAGTTCCATAAAAATGGTAACCACAGAAAGGCTGCGATTCCTAAAACTCTTATCACAAAGTCGAAAGCCAAGTTGCAAAAAAAAAAAAAAATGATGTGATGATCACAAAAATTGAACACCCGAGGAATGGAATAACGTTATTTGGTCTAATGAGTTTTCTTTTCATGTTATTTCCTACAAACGGTTGTGTTTATGTCTGGAGAATACCGCCGCCTGAAGCCTATGATCCGGATTACATAGTCTCGACAGGCCAACATGACGGTTGCTCAGTAAAGATTTGGGAAGCAATTTCCTGGTATTCTTCTGTTCCTATCATCAGTCTTAATGGCAGAATTACTGAAGATAAATGTATCGACATTCTCAACGAACATTCCCTTACAATGGCTACCATAGTGTTGCCAGAAAGTACCATATTCCAAGATGATAATGCACCCATACACACTGCAAAACAAGTGAAGTCATGATTTGATGAGCATCATAACGTAATTATACATCTTCCATGGCCAGCACAATCACCTAATCTCAAAATAATTAAACGGTTACGAGCAGTTCTAGAGCAGAGAGTAAGGAACAGAACCCCATTCCCATCGTCGGGGAAGCAACTTTCCGAGATTATGGGATTCAACTGAAAACAGTTCAAAACGTATTTGATTCCATTCCACGTAGAATCAAAGCAATTTTAGAAGTTAATGGAGGTCCAATACCATATTATTTAATAAATCTATGTTTAAACTCGGTGTTCAATTTATTTTGTCTAAACCTATATATACATATATATATATATATATATATATATATATATATATATATATATATATATATATATATATATATATATATATATATATATAATAACTGTTTAAATTTAGTTGTTTTCATAAAGGAAGCATGTTCAATGTGTACATAAAATTAACGCTGCATAGTGACTGTCAGTTTCAATGCAATTTACAAAGCAAGACAAAACTGGTAGTGAGTTTGATTTCTATGTCCAATCTCTCTATCTGTTTCTGTCTGCCTGTCTCTTTTCGATATATATATATATATATATATATATATATATATATATATATATATATATATATATATATACTAGTAGAGAATACTTAGTCTACAGACTGACAAAGTTTAATTTTGTTCTGACGATTTCCCCCTTCAATGTTCGAATCGAACGATTAATATAGACGTGTTGCGTTAAGTGCATTGACACAGTAATAGCTTATATTAAAATAAATATCAGTTATGTAAAATAAATATTGTTTAAATTTCTAGATCCCGGACTTATTGATGTACCTATGTATGTGCCTACTTTCATAATACGACTATAATCACATAAACATTTAAAGTACGCGCGCACGCACACACTTACACCCAAAAACGTTCAATTCATCTCTATACACAAAACTACGAAGGAAAAACTGTTATAATGCAATCTTTAGCAATCACATAATTTTTGAAGATCACTCGTGAAATGACTTCTGACCTTACTGTGTGTTCGCACCTTTATTATTCCGGATTCTTCACGGTAGGATAATGTAAATAGCCATATGTACACGATATTCTTCAATATGAGTATAATAACATTTATAGTCATTTACATAAGTTGACATTTTATACTTATGTACATATGCAGATATGACATCTGTATATTATTTACAGTCTAATCCCCATCTTACAGGCCCGTCTTCATCTCTACAAAATGAGTGCAGGCACACAGACACATCTTAATATTTGTGCAAAGTACATACGCAGATGAACCTTCTCAATTATACATACATGTATTTAATTTCCATTATCTATATATCAATATAGATATTATTATTTTCCATGTGAATTTACATGTTTTGTGTTTGCGCTTATGCACACAAAAGCATCTATATACTGTGTATAACTATGCTCGCATAAATATATAAAGGAACGAATTAAATACAGATCCACAACACACAGGTATATAGACTTACGTGTGAGCTTGTGTGTGTGTGCGTGAAATCTATGTGTCTAAATAGACCCATTGATTTCGAGATTCATATTGATATATCAACGCAAAATAACTCTTGTATTTGGTTTTAAGAATATTGATCTAAAGAATATTGGTCAAAAAACATTCGTCTAAAGAATATTGGTCTAAGAGAAACCTGTCTATGGACATTTGTTTATGGAATATTCGTCGAAGGACATTGGTCTATAATAATATTTTTAAATAAATTAACACTTTATTCATGTACAAAATACTGAATTTTATTGACATTCACTATATTACAGAATAATATTTAAGACACTTATAGCAACATTAATTACTGATAACATATGTTCTTTATAAGCAGTTATCGGCATGTATTGTATATTAATACTAAGAGTTCAATAATATTTAAGACACTTATAGTAACATTAATTACTGATGATACATGTAGTTTGTAACAACCCACATTAGACCATAAATCTAGACGAATATTAGACGTATATTCTTAAGACGAGTGTTCCTCAGGCCAATTTTCCTTAGGCCAATTTTCCTTAGACCAATTTTCCTTAGACCTATATTCCTTAGACCAATTTTCCTTGTACCTATATTCCAGTGTTCTTTAGACTAATGTTCCTTAGACAAATGTTCCGGATCTCTTTGTATTTTTATTTTATTCGCGTCCATGTATTCGGGAAAAATTAAATTTACAAAACACTTGCACTTAAGCAACTAATAAATGCATTATAGGGAGTTCATAGTCACACTCACGAACAGATTATAGAGTATCAGTTAAAAAATAAGTAACTACGAATTCTCCAACAAGTACAGAGTGTAATAAACGTCTCAAGTTTGGAAAGTAGATCTTTCTCCATTCTTTAAGCAAAACCGTCGCACTATTTTTTATTAGCAAAAATTTCTTTATTTTCATTTTATCTCAACTTGGCCTCGGGCATCGCGGTGGGAACTTAGTGCATTAAAAGTCCAACTTTGAACTGTCGGCCACTAAGTAACACCTCCTTGCATTCGACCCGTGCAATTCCCATCCCATTCGCCATCAACAGTCCCACCACAATGACCACCGACATGGTTTGATGGAAATTATTAGCCTGGCAGCACTGGCTTTCTCTGGGGCCGGGGTGCAAGGTGGAAAAGACGAGAATGTGATGAATGACTATCTTACAGAAGGGATGATACTACTTTAGCTGGTGGCGTTGGTGATGGGTTTGGGAGTAGTCTATCGAAAAATATGGGGAGGTTAATATTTGTCGGAAAGGCGTCAAAAGATGATGGAAAACTGGTTTTTCAATTCGTTGGAGAAAATGTGTGGTTGGGGCCGATGATTAGGTTATTGAAAACAGAAACGAAGAAATGGTAATGGTAATATTAGCCATATCCTTAAAAGGAAACATTTGGCGTTCACTGATCGAGCAGCCAGTACTGCTGTCGGTTGAAATTTATAAAATCTTTCTCTTAAAACAATTTTTCAGGAAAATAGGTTTCTCAAGTCCAGTAGCTGTTATAACTCTTTCAAGTACCGAGGGTTGTTTTTTTCCTAGTCTTTTGTTTGAAGTAGCGGGAAACGTCAACATCTTGATGTCATTGTTTTCTATTCAAGTTACATGTGCTATTTTATTTTTTTGCCTCTACTGAAATCCTCAAGCAATATGATTTCTGTTATATGCTTCAGTTAGCCGAGATTCAATGAAGGATAGTCCTCTTTAAGACCTACAGCATTCATTAAATCGATGTCATTTTTAATCATTGATCTGTGAAAACAGTTGTATACAGTTGATAATTTAGACATTTCTAAACGGATTGGGTACCATGCATAACATTCCTTTAATAGACTAGACTTGAAGAGAATATTTAAGAGCATGATTCGAGATTTTAAGTAATATTTTAGCATAAGATTTTGTAACATCTTGCTGTACTGGACAAAACTATCGCCAGAGCAATACTCTATTCAATTTCCTTATCTTTAATTGTGAATATGTGTATATTTTTACACGTATGAATGTAATCAATACAGATAAAAACTTAAATAATTTTAAAAATTAAATTAAATTAGATAATTGGGATAAGTTCAATATTTTAATAAAAAGATTGTCAACAATCTTAATTTTTTTAGGTAATAATTTCCCTAACCATTAAAATAAAAACAAATATAAAATAAAAAAAAAAATAGCGTTAATTTTTGGTTATATAAAGTAGAATAATTACTAATCGATTATCATCAAAATGATAGCTGTTTCGACAAAACAGTGTGTTTTCTCATCTTCAGCCACTTTTCAAATACATCTTAGCAGTCCGTGTCCCGTGCTAAATCACAAAAGCGCTGTTTTTTTTCCAAGGTTTTACAGCGTGGGTGGGGGCGATATAAATTTATTACAAATCGAATATGTAGCATTTCAAAATTTGTGTTGCCACATGCTTAACATACAATGAATTTTATTTTGGAATAAGCGTGTGACATTTCAAAAATAAGCGTTACCATGCTATCCTTAACAAATGAAAATATTTAAATTTACGATTAGCGTTCAAATATTATAAAATTAAATATATATATATATATATATATATATATATATATATATATATATATATATATATATGCAAGTATGTAAATATGTATGTATATATGTGTGTTTATATATGTAGATATGTGTATTATATATATATATATGTATATATATATATATATATATATATATATATATATATATATATATATATGCACATATATATATATATATATATATATATATATATATATATATATATATATATATAAATGGGAATTTGGAAGACTGTTTTTGTGGTTTTTAGTTGTTTGCTGATAAAGGCATTTAAAGCAAGCAGGTTTTGTGGTAGAGTACTCAATATGGAAGACAAGGACAGAGATTCTATTGAATTAATAATAAAAATGTTTTCATTTATCTCATCTTTATTTTTACAATTCCGTAGATGTATAGATGCAATTGCAATACAGCTATACCACTACGAAACTTTATATATATATATATATATATATATATATATATATATATATATATATATATATATATATATATATATATATATATATATATATATATATATATTATACCACGACGAAACTTTAATATATATATATATATATATATATACACCTCGGTACATTCTCAGTCGTTTTTAGTGAAACTTGTATAAAAGAAGGATTGCTGCCTAAACACACAATTTTAATATATATATATATATATATATATATATATATATATATATATATATATATATATATATATGGATAGATAATATATAGATATATATTAATATATATATATATGCATATATAGATAGATAGATAGATAGATATAGATATATATTAATATATATATATATATATATATATATATATATATATAGATATATATTATATATATATATATATATATATATATATATATATATAGATAGATATATATATATATATATATATATATATATATAGATATATATTAATATATATATATATATATATATATATATAGATAGATATATATTATATATACATATATATATATATATATATATATATATATATATATATATATATATATATATATATATATATATATATATATTATTTACATTGTTCGAACTATTGTTCTCATCTTTATTGTTACATTCACAATGTTTCGGTCGTTCTGCGCTCCTGCTTTCTTCAGGTGATATTCATTGTAATTTCGAACTGAACCCAGAATATGTTGGCGTTTCTGAAGATAGGTTCGATGAAGTTTGTGTAGACATTCTTCTCATGTTTATTTCATGAAAGTGCTGACATATAACCTTCACATTCTTGGTCCCACAGTAAAGTCACAGAGAATCTGTTCCATTTCTTCCACCCATCGCTTACAAATTTCGTGACAGGGATCCGAACAATGCAAGTTGTGTAAATAGTTACAATACATCATCTCAGCAATATAGACAGATATATTTATATTTATAAAACAATTTAAATTAAATCAAAATAAAACAAGATAAAAATAAAATATGAAATATATAAAGTAACTAACCAGTATATGTATATGACAATAAATATTAAATAATCATATTTGCCGAGTTTTTTAATATGAGATAAATATAGTCACAATTTAATGTCAAAATATGTTTAATATTAGACGAAAAAATATATGGACTCAAGTAATTTAAAAACAAACAAATAAAAAATCGATAAGTTTGTATATTACAAATTATGCAAGAAAGAATGTGATGGGTAAATCATCACCATTTTATATATTTAATTTCACGCCTGCACGTTGTTTGATTATGATTTTGTCGACTGCACAGTATAGTAGGGTCAGTTGGGCACCGTCTATGAGAAAAAGAACACCATGACGCAATTCACTCCTACAGAAATTTGGAAACGGCATGAAGCACTGCTTGTCATTCGTGACGGAAGCTTTAATACGAACATTTCAGAGTGTTTAGGTTTCATTCTGTGGACAATGCAGAGGATTCGGAAAGTGAAGGATATGTCCAGTCAGCATCATGGTGTCTGGAGTGATCACTAGTGATAGCGACGTTATGCACCCATTTTATGTTACTACAGGGTCTCAGACACAACACAGAGTGCCTTGAGGGGGTAGTGCTGCCCTGGATCAAGAGATCTGGAAGACCCTATGTCTCGCAACATAAATCTGCACCATGACGCACAAGCAGGAGAACACAGTCATGGCTGTCAGACAATTTTTGCGAACACCTCATCACTTACATCTGGTCACCTACCTCCCTAGACTACAGCAACTTGATTATTATTCGTGGGGCGCACTTGAGCGAGAGACCAACAAAACTTCTTGTAAGACCAAAGATGAACTGAAGACAAAAATTATGGCAGCATTCACCAACTTAAACCGGGAGACTGTCTAGGAGACATGCAAGAGATTTCGTCTGGAGGCCGTGGTTGAAGCCAATAGCGATTCTATTGAATAAATTTACGCTTTACTATTCCAAGATATGTGTAAATATATCTGTTAAAATGTATTGTCAGCTTTCTTTTCATTTTTGCGTAACTTAGACGACAATTTATACATCGCACCCTGTACATTGCAATAATGACAAAATTATATATGTCGAAAGAAAATGATTCTAAATCCTTGTGACGTAAAAATTTAAAATTTAAAAGTTAGTATTAGCGTCCGTTTGCTCAGAAAGAATATAAATAAGGGATCTGATAATAAGCTCAATAGATTTATCAAACATCTGGCCACTTCTGAGCATTTCAATGCAGGAATCTTGAGTCGGCTAACTAGATAAGTCACTTGAACCTTTCTTATTTTATTGAATATTATAGATGAAGAAAGAAAGAAAGAAAGAAAGAAAGAAAGAAAGAAAAAAAGAAAGAAAGAAAGAAAGTGAGATTAGGAATGAAAAGAAAAAAGAAGATGCGTTGGAATGAATATGGAATAGTGTGAGATAATAGAGAGTATGAACAGATGACTGTGACTTGAAGAAAGAAAGAAAGAAAGAAAAAAAGAAAGAAAGAAAGAAAGTGAGATTAGGAATGAAAAGAAAAAAGAAGATGCGTTGGAATGAATATGGAATGCGTGAGATAATGAATATGGAACAGATGACTGTGACTTGAAGAAAGAAAGAATAAAAAGAAAGAAAGAAAGAAAGTGAGATTAGGAAAAAGAAAAAAAAAGAAGATGCGTTGGAATGTGAATAGTGTGAGATAATAAGAATGAAACTGTGACTGAAAAAAATGAAAGAAAAAAAAAGAAAAGTATACAAATAAAGAGATAATTACACAACCTGAATATATTGAAAAAGGGTAAAAGCTGGACATTTGCCCAATGAATTTGATCCTCATTACAGTCCCATTATTATGAACTTATCCCGTGTTAAATGAAACTTAGAAAATATCAAGAAGTCTTCCAGTTTCCATACGTAAGGATTCATCGTCAGTGCCACAGGTTGGTATTTGGCAATTGGTAAAAACCAGGATTTTGAATTATATCCCAGTAAGGTAAACCCTCTCCACTAGATGGGACGTAATCTTCTTAACACCATTCTCTAATATCTTAAACTTGGTGAATATCAGTAAAAATAAGGCAAAAACGAATAGCGAATCTAAAATAATGGGGCAGTCTAGAAAAGACGAAAGAAGAAAAAAGCTAGATATAATAAAAGAAGAAAAGGAAAATAGGAAGTAAGAAAAACTATAAGAAAAGCTAAATTTTAAAACTTTGATCCCTGTCCACCGTTTTACCTGTGGTAGAGAAAATGACGTAATGCTCAGCCGCCGGTTGAACAGTGGTCGAGAAAAATGACTTAATGTCCAGCTACCGGTTGAACAGTGGGTAAACACTTGTAACTACTGTGAAACATCACATACCAATTATTTGCGAATTTTGACTCAGGAGCTGAGGCAGAAGGGTCAAAATTGTTCAGGGCTCAATAAACAAAAACAAAAGAAAAAGAAAAGGAAAAGAAAAACCTAGAAAAGGAGCAAGATAGTTTTAGAAAACAAAGCCCTAGAACGGTAAGAAAGAAAAAGAGAAAAAGGAAAAAAGAATCGAATAAGAAAGAAAGGAAAGAAAAAGAATTTGACACATAAAGAAAGAGAAATACAAAAAATAAATCAAAAGAAAGAAATAGAAAGGCAAGAAAAGAAAGAAATAAAAGCGAAAACGAAAGGCTAGCATTCAAAAGAAAAAAAAAACATTGTAAGATCCTTTCGATCGTGAGGATGATGAGGAGAAAGAATTAACACTGTAGATCAAGTCGTAAGAGATAAATGAGTTTATCTAATCTCCGGGGGTTTGTGTTTCGTCAGATGTCAGCAATGTTGCCAGCAGTAATGGGCGGCAACTGCATTGCGTTTATATACGAGTGGCAACAAGAGTTAAACAGTTTATAAGCGAGCAGACAAGCATTGACGCATACACACATGAACACACACAGAGAGAAGAAACGCACGTACATACACAATTCCATACATAGATACGTAACACTTGAGTATGAACTGTACTCGTATTATCATAAATGTATGTATATATGTACAAGCAAACTGAAGCATATTTTTATAGTAGGGAGAAAAGATCACGTATCAATATATAAACGTATATTTACATACACACACACACACATATATATATATATATATATATATATATATATATATATATATATATATATATATATATATATATACATATATATATATATATATACATATACATATACACACATATATATATATATATATATATATATATATATATGCATATATATATATATATATATATACATATATATATATACATATACATATACACATATATATATATATATACATATATATATATATATATATATATATATATATATATAGATGCATATATATATATATATATATATATATATATACATATAAATATATATATATACATATACATACATATATATATATACATATACATATATATATATATATACATATATATATATATATATATATATATATATATATATATATATATATATATATATATATATATATATATATATATAATTGGGAATAAACATACACGCGTTTAAGGGAATTGGAATGTGTGCACCTCCCCACACATATTCGTATTCGCATATCTATGTACACGCTTCTATTCAAATAAAATATATTACAAATAATTTTATTTCTCCTACATGTTTGTGTATGTGTGTACGTAAAAATCAGCCTCTCCACCTCCGTCACTTTATATATATATATATATATATATATATATATATAGAGATAGATAGATAGATAGAGAGAGAGAGAGAGAGAGAGGGAGAGAGAAGGAAGAGAGAGAGCGCGAGTAAGGGAGGTGGAGAGGCTGCAAACATTGTCAACAAGAAAAATTAAGTATAACATTTAAAAAAGCATTAAAGCTATATATATATATATATATATATATATATATATATATGTATGTATGTATGTGTGTGTGTGTGTGTGTGTGTGTGTGTGTGTGTGTGTGTGTGTAAATATATTTTTAAAAAATCTGTTGAAACCGCTAAAACAACAAGTCCGAATAATACGTAGCATCTGGCGGAAAAATCTGATGTTGAAAACCTGAAACTTAATGAGACCGGATAACAACCGTGGCGAGTTATTTCGGAGTATTCAAAGAATATATGTTGCGAATTACATAAATAATTCATGGCTATTTACACTTGTAATTATCGGCAACTCTTGATATATTTATCATTCCATCAGCACTACACACTAGGAGAGATTCGGTTTTGTGAATTATGGTTGGCTTTCGGTTATTTTTTTGGATAAATTAAGGCCAGAGAAAATGCAAGAAGCGCCAAAGAATAACGAGAATCAATAACTGAATAGAAGATAGAGACAGAGAACGAGACACTTACGATGAGATAGATAGACAGAGTGATAGATAGAGAGAGAGCGAAAGAGATAGAAAGGGAGGCAGTCGGAAGATGAATACAGAGATGGAGAAGAAAAAAAGTTAAAACAAAAAGAATGAAAGAAGAAGAAGAAGAAGAAGAAGAAGAAGAAGAAGAAGAAGAAGAAGAAGAAGAAGAAGAAGAAGAAGAAGAAGAAGAAGAAATGTAAATGTAAGACAGAGACAGAGATGGAGAAGAAATGTAAATTGTAAATTGATCTGCTGGTATAGATAGATAAAGAAAGAAAAGAAGACTGTTTAAATCCAAATAAAAACAAAAACAAAGCATTGGCTGTCTTGCTTTTACATTTTTGTTTCGTTTTTTGGGTTTTCTTTAGGTTTTTGACAGGAAAATAATAGATAAATTGTCATTATTTAATTTTGAAGATTAAAACTGTTTATTTTTTCATTAAAGTTTTGTTGATTTTAATTTTTATGATTGACATTTGAAGAGACGATGCAGGAGAAAATAATTCAGTTGATAGGGTCCCAGTTATGAGCAAATAGTGAATACCTAAATTAGTGTCAAAACATGAAAATATAAAAACAAATGAGAAGAAATTAACAGCAATACATTCTAATAATATAAAAAAAAAATTATCAGCAATACATTTTTCGGAAATTACAAATTACCAGTGCATACAAGAAAATAAAATTTCGGCATTAAATTACCCATAAGGTTTTGATATGCCGGTAAACAAACCAAACTAAACAAAACCTTCCGTTTTGTTAATCTTTACTATGAGATATAATTTGGTGCCGACATTTTGAAAAAAAAATGCTTACCGGAGAAAATATAATGATGATTCTTTTGCGAAATACCAAATGTAACAGAAATGTGCAGTTATAGGTGAATGTTTATTGGCTAAGATTACCTTAGTAGGGTATAAGTTCAAAAGTGTGAGATATTGAATAAGGAACAAATTCCCGTCTCGTATTGGTCTATGAAACGAGCTGTTCCTGTTGTTCAACGACATGGTGCAAATAAAGTCCTTCTTTCTTAGCATTGGATGACATGTGCGGTCTGAACAATTACTAACAAATCAGAAATAAGAAACTTCCGACAGTCAGTTTTATGTATTTTGTGAGATGTGGAAATGCTTAATATTATGGGTATATCAGTTGATACAAGCTTATCGGTATGTTGAAATAATTGTGACCAGGAGTAAAATCGTAGAAAAACCAAATGTCCTTTATTAAGTTTTCTCGAGTGTGCAGGCCGATAGGCGTAATATACACTGTTTAAGAAAAAAAAAAAAAAAAAACTGTTTCAAATACGGCTATCTACTAAAAACAACTTTTAAATAATATATATACATATATATATATTGGAATCTCCCGTAGATTTTGACGTATGTGGGTCAAGCAACTCAGTTTCTAGAAAACGACAGCCAGATCCCCGCACAAATCATTTGATTATATTGGTGAAGGCTTGTGCAGAACCAACCTAACCTTTTGGAAGAGACGAATATAGTAATAGACAGGCCATCCTTGACGATTGCGGAAAATTGAAGCATGAAAGCTTTTGTGATGCGATTTCAAAATGTTTTATTATAATTCCTTATAATGAAAATAATAATAATATATTCCTCTACTTTGTATTGAGCCCTTTTTTAAAAGTAAATGCTACGAACAGTGGAATTTTACCCCATCTGTTCTTTTCTCTCATTTTTTGTGTGTGTATATATATATATATATATATATATATATATATATATATATATATATATATATATATATATATATATATATATGTGTGTGTGTGTGTATGCGGATTCATGTGCAAGCTAACGGAGACACGCATGCTCACGCGCACATACGATATACAGAAATGGAAATAGATCTGACAGCCTCGGGGGTGATGTGTGTATAGGGGGGGAATCTATCATCAAAACATCTGTCATCGTCAACACTAACACCAAACCTAATGATTTTATTACTACTTAGGCAGAGAGTGATTTCTGCTAGTAGTCCCAAAAAATGAGATCAAGGCTCATTACAAATACAGAAAATGAACAATGAAACATTAAAAGAACATAAGGAAATTATATTCATTAAAAAATTAATTCCTTTAATTTACCTGAAGAGGGCCATGAGAACGGAAACGTGTGTAGCAAAAATATGAAGAATAAAATATATACACTAAAACAAATACACATTAGAAGGAAAACCTATGCAGTTTATCTCGTTATATATATATATATATATATGTGTGTGTGTGTGTGTGTGTGTGTGTGTGTGTGTGTGTGTGTGTGTGTGTGTGTGTGTGTGTGTGTGTGTACGTGTGTGTGTGCGCATGTGTGTGAAAATTGAGAGAGAGCGAGAATGACATAAAAAGATAAAAGAAAAAGACTTATGGGTTAAAATTAAATGGGACATGATATCGTACGTAGGGGGGAATAGTTATAGAGATGAGAAAGAAATGTATTCCCATGAGCATCATAATAAACAATTTACGTCATGTTTTCTTCATTTATTGTTTTATTGATATTTCCGGTCGTATATTTATTTGTTTCCGGGGAACAATGTGTCAATATGCGTCGACGTTCACTCGTCACACCTTGTCAACTGCCAATCGTTTGTCACACTTGAATGATTAGAGCAAAGAGATATCTCAGTGTGACACGGGTAAGTCTGATCACCAATCGCACCTTTCCTTCAATGTAAATGTTGTCATCAGCCTCGTTTCAGAGCGGCCGGGTTGTTTGCCGTCCTTTTTTGTCTTCGTATCAGCTGACATCTTTTTTGTACAAGATACATTCTTTTACAGACACTCATCATTAACACAAACAACACGCGTCTACACGAACACCAGTAATGATACTGTTGATATAATCTCAGCACTGAAAATCGCAATAAAATTCATGCCACTAACAAAATGATTACATAGCTGTACAGCTGAGATTGCGGGAACCAATTTTATTGTAGTAATAAACGACATGAAAACATGACGTACTGAAAAAGATTTTACAAAAACTTATATAGTGTGAACGAATCATCGTTACTGTCATTTCATTCATGGCTAAAACAAAAAATTATAGCAGCATTCTTACAAAGTTCATAAAAAATGTCTGTCATTCAAATATAGTGATAGTTTAATCTATTAATGTTTACTATCATGAAATGCCAATATTAAAATCCCTATTTTACAGAATGATCTTCCTCCTCCTCCTCCTCCTCTTATGTTTCCTGTAGTCTCCAGCAGCGTATATGGGCACTTGATCCACAGCCTCACCACACTAGGCGGTGTTGCTGTGATTTCCGTAACAAGTAAACCTTTTGCGCAATCAATGCGCTTAAACCAACACTAAAACGGTTTTGTATTCAGAGTTCTCCTTTTATTATATTGGTTTCCAATCAAGGCTAGGGAGTCCATTCTGCTCTGCAATTTCCCCGATAACTGGGGAATTTTGTTTCAGAAGGAAAAATACGAAAATAACAAAAAAATTAAGGAAATCATTAATGACGTTAAATTTCCAGACATCAAGAATTTACCATCGGCATTAGAATAATTTCCATAACACTGAGACATTCAGCTTTCATTAAAATTAAATTGAATTAAAATGCTCCCTTCTATCAATCGGATTTTTGAAGAAAAGTAATTTAAAATAAGATGTATGTTTGGCAAGTGTGTTCACATCGAAGGGTAATCAGTGTGGATAAAATTTTCTTTACTGGAAACTTTGGAATAAAACGAACTGACTGAAGGGTTTAAGATAAATAATATATTCTTATTTAATTTCTTTAGTGTTATGAGTGAGTCCTTTGCTATTCGGTGCAGCAAAAAAGTTCGTCAATAAGGCGGATATTAGTAGCAGGCTTGAGAAAGGTCCGGTAGTGGTGTTTTGAAGTAGGACCATGTTAGGAGTAGTAGTAATATCAGAAAATAAGTCAATATCAATCTATTGTTTTTTTACAGCCCTGAGTAGGGCGGAAATATCCGTAGGAAATGACCTCTTAACTGCTTCGTCACACGTCACGCATGGATTGGTTTTTACGCGGTAATGATCTTTTGTTCCATTCCCTCCTTGTTCCATCTGCCACTGTCAGGTTTATATCTTTTTGACAAAGCTCGAGAATTTGGCACGAACATTGGTTTCGGTTAACATCAAAAGTCTCTTTATGCACATGTTTTTTGATTGGCCAAAATAATATTATTTCCCGGCGTTCCTTTCTTTTTCATTTTTTTATAACGGAAGTTATGTGTTGAGCGCCCCTGATTTTTGGTATTTTTCAGTCACAAATAAGTAGGCTCTGTTCCTGAAAATTTCAGGTGATTTGGCTGGATTCAGTCTTTTCTTCTTCCTCTTTTCTTCTTTGGGTTTGCCTTCTCCTAGGTTGAGCGAAGTGTAGAAAGAAAAGGAGAGAGAGAGAGAGAGAGAGAGAGAGAGAGAGAGAGAGAGAGAGAGAGAGAGAGAGAGAGAGAGAGGTTTTAAAGGAAAGCGCAAATGCCTTATTTTAATTTTAATTCTTTTTATTTTTTTGTTTATATATTTTATTTTTATATTTTATTTTATTTGTTTTCTTTCATCTGGACTCATACATATATTTCTAAATTCTCTAGAGATATATAAGAACAAACAGGATGCATTTAGAATGCAAAGTAATCTTTTGCTAAATACAATAAAACGATTCTAACACTCTAAAACTGGGAATAATTTAATACGAAAATATGGAACTACATCATAAATGCAACTAATAATAAAACTCGTTTCTATTAGCTTATCCAATATTTTGCCAGCTGGAATATCTCCCAAATACCTTAAATAGACTGAAGGAAATCTCAAGCCAAATAGTAAATGGGCAAAAAGCAAATCGACTAAGATGTGGGCCCATTACAACAGGTAGTATAATGATAGAAGCAACATTGGCCAGATTACCACTTACAAGGAAATATTCAAACCGCATGAAACTGGCGACTAGATTGACTGGCGTCAATGTAAGTTGCATTGAAATCAGAATTATGCACTACACCCGATAACATTTTAATGGTATAGGTCGGAAAGAGATGTTGACCTTTTGCTTACAAGTCGGTATCTTGGTTATTGTCAGAGCCACAGAGGATTGCGTCTTGAAATAAAAGATACATTATGTACATAAACACTCTGTTATATATAAACACAAATGCATACACATATTTCAACACAACAATGTACATATGCACACACGTATATAGACACACATGATTTACAATGCAGAAGAATTATATATATGGTTAAAGCTTGCATAAATACACAAACACTCTCAGACGCGCACGCGGGAAAATAATTTCATTTTATAAAGCCTTTATCTAGCGTATGAAGTTGCTGATAGTTGAAACTCGTTCTTCTGGATATTGTTCAGGCTCAGCAAAAATGCTAGGGTTTCGAATGTTGATAGGACTATCTGAAGAATACTGACACTACACAATCTTCTTTTATCCTGGTGGTACTTTACTAGATTTAGTAAATATGTATATCTGCCTGAATAACTACAAACAAAACTATTCAAATATTTATATGAACAAACACATATCACACAGACAAATGCATATTCCTAAAATATTTGGCTGTAGCTAACAAACTCTTGTCTGCCATACTGGCAATATTCAGTTCTTGATAATGACTGAAATTAGCAAAAATACTTTAACAAAAACGTAAGAAAATATGAGCTTTGGGCAGTGTCTCCACAAATTTGATTTACAATATCTTAAAAGAAAATTAGAAAAACGTAATACATTGTCGGTTGAAATTAACAAAACATATCTGTCTGTCTCTCTGCCTATCTATCTATCTATCTATCTATCTATCTATCTATCTATCTATCTATCTATCTATCGTACGCTTCATTAGTAACTGAATAAATAAATATTTTATTTTGTCTTAATGGCTGGGTTTTGAGAGTTGAACAAGAACGTTACGCAAGAGGAACCAGATTTGATTGCAATCAATATAACAAGGTAGTATTTAGTCATGTTTTATGACTCTGAATGCTACAAAATTATTTATTCGTAAAGCTTGTTAAATGACATATGTAGCGTAGCATATATAACGAGATACAGAAGGAATAACTGTTGCTCGTATTCTCTAGAATTTAAAGATCAAAAGTACACATATTATCTTTGTGGAAGCTGTAGAAGTAGCGTTGTACGCCAAGGACTAGCTACAACCTAATATGCAACTGAATCATTTTATACATGCGAACCGGGATAGATTTTAAATTACCAAATGGCAAAATTATACTCAAGAAGGCATTACGGAACCAAATCGAAATTCTCTGACACAAAATATGCTTAAATATTTGGAAATTATGCCTAAAAGTCTCAAAGAGTTAAATTGAGGTAACACTAAATATTAAACTGAAAATTATGTTTTCATTCGGTTGGAGGATGTTTTGTTATTGTTCTGTTATTTTTTATCTTATTCTGCTTATTGCAATTAAGTTTTTAAACTTTTTTATAAAAGTAACATTTTACATTTCTGAAATACTTATGAGCAATATTTTCTATACTACTCATAAATAATTGAACGCGAACAAAAACTGTTTTATTGCCGAAGTATTCAGAGACAATTAATAGTTTGAAACAGGTGGAGTATAAATTTGTGAACTCTTCCTAATAGCGATGTGATTTTTGCCTTTTCAAAATATGAAATTATCCACTCCACCCGATGATTTATTGCAATTCTGAACGAGATTTTAGGAACAAAAAATATTGTTTATTTTTAAAATATTAAACAGTTTAATTCTGTAAAGCAGAAACAATTAAGACAAAACATCACTAAATACATGCCTTGTTGTAAATGCCTTGAATTACATTTTAGCTCTATGAAAACCATATGATTAAATGCAATATGTATGCTTGTTCAAATACTTCTAACAATACGTATGTGTGTGTGTGCATTTATTGTGTGTGTTTGTGTATGTGCGTTCATGTATATGTGTGTTAATGTGTATGTGTGCGGGGGTGTGGTACGTTAGTTGAGTACCTCATGTTGAAATGATTAAACCCCTGCAAATATCGGATTACAATTTTTTCTGAAACAGATTTAAATCAGACGGCTCCAACTAAATATTATAATGATAATGAACTTGCTTGGTGTTGGCTCGTGTCCAAAAATTGTTGACAGCTCATGGCTTTTAACCGATGATCTACACTTTTTTTTCTCCTTGATCTTTCATTCTAAAATCAATCTAGCGTGCTTAAAACTCTAGATTTGATGCAGAGAATCGTAGAAGATTGCATCCATAGACTTGTTATTTTCTAAGACAGTACCTTTCGCTTTTCGTTTGACGCAAGATATTTTGGTAGGCTAAGGTTCAGTTGCACGCTGATTTACGCTTTTTCTTCTTTATGGCGTGAAACACTTTGAGTATATGTAATATATTAATTTATCAGTTTGTAATGAGGTAAAAAATAAATACCAACGACATACTTTCTACGAAATTGGAATTACTTACTATAATCAATATCATGATCTGAAAAAAAAAACATTAATATAATAGATAGAAACAAATACTAATGCAACTAATGCTATCATTTTAAAGATACTATGGAAAGCTAAATGAAAAATGTGCAGATGTCGAAAAATTGAAAAACTTAGACATAGTAGTAGAGAGGGATAAAATGGTAAAATAAAATAAACATCACGATAAAAAAACAACATCTGCATCAACATATTCAGAAAGCTCTCACATGATAAGTGAATATGCAAACCTAAGATACAGAAATAAACCGGTAAAAACTTATAAGAATCTGATGTTAGGTCAGCAAATGCTAAGATGAAGGATAAAGCGGAACAAAAGATTTAAATAGAAAGTACGCTTCAGGTATTTCGACGTGGTGTAATGGTTAACAAGCTTGTCTCGCTAGATCGATTACAACTGAATAGTGAGTTCGATCCTCACTGGGTGCTCCACACTTTCGGCCTTGTGCCACATCTGAGCTACATTTAGAAAATCATTTGGGCACCCCGAGTTAAGAAGCTTGTCTCGCTAAAACAATTACGACTGAATAGTTGGGTGCCTCATACTTTCGGCCTGGTGTCACATCTAAGCTACGCTTGGAAAATGACTATATATATATATATATATATACACCTGTTGATTATACATCAATTACGTGGAGCGGGCCTTAGTTACGGATTCTGGAAGGAGTTCATAATCTGGCGTGATCATTATATATATATATATATATATATATATATATATATATATATATATATATATATATATATATATAAATAACATTTTTCGTTTGACGCGTTTTGACCTTTAGGACTTCATCGTAATAAATGTGTTATTTGATGTTCTAAAGGATGAAACGCGTCGCATGAAAACTTTTTTCCCACTTTTTATATATTTTCCAAAATATTGTTCTTGATATATCAAAATTTATATTGTTATATATATATATATATATATATATATATATATATATATATAGAGAGAGAGAGAGAGAGAGAGAGAGAGAAAGAAAGAGAGAGAGAGAGAAAGAGTCATGCAGACAGAGATAGAGAGAGACATATTGGTATCACATTCACTCTCAAATTGCTTCAAGCTAAGCGGATCTATAAAGTTGCAACGCATTCAGATCAACTAATTATGCCAGTTTTGAAAGAGGCGTTAATAACTGACTCATCAGAACGTTGATTTAGTGAGAAACTAGTTTCGGTGGACAGTCAATCATAGAATGACTGATACGAGGAATTAGGTTTTGTTCAGGAGATTTCCTGATCTTCAAGTGCACATAGAATGATTTTAATGAATAAATGATTAAATCGGGATAAGAAAAATAAGTACAAAAGGCCAAGTTAAGTGTGAGATTAAGTGTTGCTGTACCGAAAGGATTCTTTAAAACTAGTGAAAAATTAATGAATGTGAATGAATAAAAACGAAAGAATGAAAACAGAAAAGGAGAATGATTAGGCAGAATGAAAGGAAACAAAAGAGAAAAAGACAATACAAAGAAAATGGAGACAAGAATGAAATAGAAGGAAATACACACAAACACAAAGCAATTGAAGGAGACTGTTAAGTGAAATCCTTCTCAGAGGTGGTAGATGATGTTTGAGCTCAGGTTAAACCCAGATTTTATCATTTTAGGTAGTGCTTTAATAGAGAACACAAAGTGCGACACTGAAATCCGTAGTAGAATTGAGATAGTGAAAAACGCCTTACAAAAGCTAAGCATTAAGTATTAATTGATTGATTCTTTTTTACGGTTTATCAACCGATTGTAGGTTATTTAAAGCTAGAAAATATTTTTAGTTTTTAAAATATTTTTGGTGTAAGGAGTGGGAAATAAGAATATTTAGTGATACAAGTCTTACCAATTAAACAATAGCTTATGGGAGAAAAGGTGAATTCATAGCATTCCGAAAGGGTATCTGTACGTAAGTGGAATTGGAACTTGGTTCTCCGATTAACAATTCCGAGCCATTATCCATTACACCATCCGCACATATAAGCTTACAGTACCTGGTATTCACAAGCGGTCACCTATCTAGGTACTGACCAAGCTCGACGTTGCTTAACTTCAGTGATCGTAAGGGAAACGATGTTTCAACGTGATGTGGCCGTAAATTGCGAAGTATTAAGAAACAGAAACATCTCTTTTGAAACGAATAAAAGAATACTGAAGTGTTGCGCAATATCTGTCCTCCTATATGGCAGTGAATGTTGGATAATCTCCTCACAGATGAAGAAGAGACTTGAAGCAACCAAAATGTGGTTCTACAGAAGAATGCAGGGAATAACATAGACGAAATATGTGAGAAACGAGGAAGTTTTAAAGAAATTGAAACAAAATGACACTTATACTTAACATCAAGAAGAGACATTTGAAATTTTGAGGACACATGATGAGGAAAGAAGGCTCGGAAAATTTGATCCAAGACAGATTGAATGCAAGAGGGACATGGGAAAACAATGCATAACCTCCCTAGCGAGCTTGAGTGACTTGATGGCGAACAAGGTTTAGGAGAGATTACAAAAAGACAACATTTATTAAGAGATACAAAGGACAGGAAATTGTAGAGAGCCATGATCATCAACGTTCTGAAGGGGCACATCACATAGAAGAAGAAGAAGAAGAAGAAGAAGAAGAAGAAGAAGAAGGAGGAGGAGAAGAAGAAGAAGAAGAAGAAGAAGAAGAAGAATGTCATTCCTGTTTTAAAGATTAGCGCGTTATAATCTTTCTTTAATCTACTTAGTCTTGTGACGATTAAGCTAAACTTGATATCCAAATTGAAATGAAATCGTAAATGAAAAGGTCAGCAGAGAATACAATTATAAACAAAATAAAGCAAAATAGAAAATATCAAAATGAGGGAAAATTAAGTATAAAATTGAAGATGAAGAGGAAACAAATGATAAAATGAAGGAATATTAAGAAAGAAGTGTGCATAAAAGAGAATAAAAATGAACAAAGAAATGAATTTATGCAATAACAAAACATGGGAAAGATTCCGCCGTTAATGGCAAATAAATAAGTAAATCATTATACCATATTATCATTCACGTACACGCACATGCATGTATGCACCCATACAGAAATACATCCACCCATCTACACACACAAGAACTTTCATCTTGTAAATATATTGTCAGTACATATGGTAACACTTTCTAAGAGAACACCTGTCAAGGAAAGAGTACTTGCACAAAATGCACAAGTTCTTTGGAATGTTTTTAACAAGCCGGAAAGAAGTCATTTAGTTACTCTGATCCATGATGAAATAATTATATTTTCTTTTCTTATTTTAAAGATAAAGCTGATTTTTTAAATGCATGTTTTTAGTTTTTATTTTTACACTGGGCTTCAACTTGCCGTAGTCAAAACCGTTTTAATCAAGCTAGCGACTTGCTGTAACAGCTCGATTTACGTACTTAAGCGCGCGCGCGCGTGTGTGAGTGTGTGTGTGTGTGTGTGTGTGTGTGTGTGTGTGTCTGCGTGCGTGCGAAGTCGGTTTCAGATCAGTTTAAGAATTATTATTAATTCTTGTAGCGAACAGATCGAAATTCAATGGGAGTTACTTTGAACGCTTTTACCGGGCGTGATCGTCGGGTCGCTGTGTAAATTCAGCCCCGGACTATTTTCCTTTATATATCTGGATTGAAAGCCGGAGAGGTATTTATTGTTGAAAAGCGAATTTTGGGCGAGTCGGCCTGGAATAACCATCCCTCTCCATGTCAAACCACGGCCAATATTCCCCCAACTTGCAAGCTCGCCTTAGTCCCGGACACTTGGCCGTTGATTTAATCGGGAGAAACCACCAGCCTGGCCGATGACTTCCGTCTAGGAAGTCTTCCACTCAACGATGCCACATAATCACCTCACTGGCAGCATACATACATACTGTCCTAAATGGCCTTTGCAAGAAGATTCACTTGCCCTTTGATGTGTTTTATTTTGTAATCTTGGATGTATAACCACCCTCCTCATCAGAAAAGCCAGTTGGGAGAACTAGTTTCGTCGCCGATGGCTCGACCGTTTTGAACTATTCAATTTAAAAAGTGATTTCTATATTAAATAACGAACCTCATTAAATCAAGGGTCACTCGTTATCTATTCCCAATTACCCTCAAAACCTTCGCTTCCTATTCCTACCGCCTCTTCTTACATTCATATCATACATCTCTACTATGTTTTGGCTTTTTATTCAGCTATTGTACAGATCATCTTTGGTTAATATACTTTCATTATCAGAAATGATAGTACAATGCAAATACAGATCGATTTCATCCCGTCGAAAATGAGTAATGCAAGCCTTTATTCGTCGTATTTTTGTTTTGAAATTGTTACAATCCAAACAAAACATTTCCGACCACATATATTTTTTAACATCAACATCATCAGTGACATGTGTTGTAATTTCCCCAACTGAAATAAAATTGATAATGTTGAAAAAACTGATAATGTTGAAAAAACTGATAATGTTGAAAAACTTGATAATTTTTCGCCTCTTTAACTTATACAGTTTATCATACGTAATATCGAAATGAGAAAATTTCTATAGATGCGAAAAATATCGCAAATAGTTAAGCAATGGAAGAAAGATTTACCAAATATATTATTTAATAAATAAAATACCGGTGCAAATAGTTGTCGTAATCGAAAAAACAAGAAAAAAATGAGAAAAATCAAATAGAATGTTGAATAACCCAATATATATATATATATATATATATATATATATATATATATATATATATATATATATATATATATATATATATATATATATGAGAGAGACAGCGTGATTACATCTTTGAAATATATATTTATATATACATATATGTATGTATGTATTATTCTTACAACATTGAAATTGCATTTACATAAGAGTTACATTGAAAAAAGAAAGTAATATTTTTTTGTGTTCTGTCTTCAGGCTATCTTTCATGTAAATACATTTTTTTGAAGGAGTACCTAAAGGTTTAAGTCAAGCTGCGCTTGTTTAAAATTGTTGTCAACTTTCTTCTTCCAAATCTTATGGAATTCCGTCTCACCTAAAGCCAAATCGGGGACCATATTAAAATTCGACTTTACTTCCTATTTTGTCTATTTGATTCCTAAAAGAGTAGATCAGCGCTTACATTTTGTAAAAAGTTTAGTCGTATATAAATGTAAATACCCTGGTTGTTGACAAAGAAGACTTGTTCAGGAAGCCTTAGGGTTTTAGAAGAACTCGGGATCAAAAGCAGTTTTAGAGAAGGAAATAGTTCAAAGAAAGAGTTTCGAGGTATTTTAATGCCTTTTCTGTAACACTTCGATTCTGCATCAAGAGGTTTTTCCTATTAAATTCTAAAATGCCGATTTTTTTTTACAAGAAATGGGTGTGTGGAAGTAATGTGCAAATACGTCTTTTTCAATGCAGAGGCAAAACAATGACTTTCAGGCAGGGTGGACTTCAGAAAAAAATGTCATTATTTTATGGGTGGCAATAGGGAAATAATATCAAAAACAAATAAAAAGCCATTAATACTAATCGTGCATTTTAAAACTTAAGTATAGTAAAAGATGTAGATAATTTTTAAAAGTGCATGGAAAATGTGGCACGGAAATACGAAGACGAATTGGAATAGTGAAATACTCTTTTCAGAAATTAAAAAAAATATTAAGAACCAGGAAAATTTCGTGAGAAAGTGATATAAGTGCCATATATGTAAATGTAATATCAATCTTCCTCTATGACGGTGAATACTGGGCAATTCCTTCAGACTTGAAGCAAAGGATATGTGGATATTGAAGGATACTGAGAATACCATAGCTGCAATATGTAAGCAACAAGGACATTTTAAGGAAAACACTTATGAAAAGAATAATGTGCTTAGGATTAGAGAGACAGACGCATGGGATTTTGAGAATGACACACTTATAGCAAATATTGAAGTCAATAGGATCAGAGGGACTCAGCGAATAACGTCAAGTGTATGTAAATGGATGGCAGAACAGGGACTGAAGAGGATAGGGAAAAGCCAGATCTTATTAAGAGCTTCAAAAGATAGGAAGTTGTGGAGAGCTATTATCGCCGACATCTTAAAGGAACACGTCCTAGAAAAAGAACCAGGCACGATTTTATTTACAAACAGATGAGTTGAAATCTATACCTTAATATTATAGGACTATTTTTCTTTATCTGCAGCTTGTGTATAAGTATGTAAATTTAATACCTAATTAAATGAAATTAAAAAAAAAATTCAATTCTTTCTCGACTTCTATACTGTTTACGTTTATAATCAAAGTGTCATTGAAAAGAGCGAAACAAAATTTAGACAAGCAAAGTTTTTCATATTTGTGTTAAATTTAGTAATTATTATTATCATTGCTTTTTGAAGATAATTCCATTTTTATTGCAGGCACGGTGACGGCTGACTTTAACTACATGGAACCGGCAAGTTTTTCAACAGTGTTTAGAGGAGAAGGAACTTTGACACTGTTGTTTATTTACGAAATGGTGGAAGACATGTCTCTATGTCGATAATCTAGTCAATTCCAAAAGGATTTAAAAAATCTCAATACTTTCATAAATGGTGCATAGCCTTCCATCCTCGATTTATGGATTGCACAACTTAAATATACTCTTTTAACAAAATTTACATATCAAGAGACTGGGCACTTCATTTTTGATGTGTATAACGTTTATGAGTGTCGTGAATAAAGCTTAGTCCCGTTAATATGAATTTTGCTGAATTAAAATTCTTTCTAATGTCGCCGGTGCATCAGTGAATGATATCAAAATAGATTTTTTCAAAATTGTTTCATATATTTAATATTCCGTCGTATTCTCATCCAACTTTACTCAGTATATATATATATATATATATATATATATATATATATATATATATATATATATATATATATATATATATATATATATATATATATAAATGGAGGCTGTTTTGTGTGCTGCATAGACAACCTGGATGCCCATGGAGCCCTGCATTTGGCCGTTCCGACAATATCTAAAGGAATACTATGCATTACATTTGGGGTCAGCTTGGCTGTAGGAGTTTTACAGAAATTCGGTTTTCTGTCTAGTTTTAGTTCCCGCTTTGGTTGGATATGCCTGCAAAGCAGCGGAGGTTTAAAATCAAGGTTCTCCTTCCTCTTAATGGACTGCCTTCTCGAGCTGTCGGGCTCTATTTCTCCGAAGCAGTTGTTTAGGAAGCACCAGTTGTCCACGTTCGCTCATTCTCCGGCTTGGACCTGGACTTAGTTGTCAGAGGCTATTTGAGACGCATGCCGTAGAAGCATTTTATAGACAGTGGGAGATTGTTACCAATATCTCTAGGGCTATGGAACAGATATAATGTACGTATATTAACATTATACATGTATTGCGTGGTTCAGAAGCTCCAGAAAAAGGTTTTTTATATATATATATATATATATATATATATATATATATATATATATATATATTGGTCTGAAGAGATGGATATTACAATATATATATATATATATATATATATATATATATATATATATATATATATATATATATATATATATATATATATATATATATATATATATATATATATATATGATATTTTATTATAATGGAAATATCTCATTTAGATTTTAATTATACAAATCAGTACTGAAGTGTTCATTGGAATTGAATGCTGGCCAATCGTATGTGAAGATTCCTGTCTACGAGGGCGACTAGCTAGTTCCTGTTGCAGACGTCTGCTCAGGCACATATGTGTTTATACTGCAGTTATGCTGAGTGGACCTTGGTTACTGTTTCTGGGAGAGAGCGCGTTAAGATCAACAGTCTGAACAAGGACAGACGATGACTACGTGCTACCACCGACGTCTACCCAGTTTTCCTCACAAAACTTGGGTCAGCCCTTGTTCCCACACGCTGAGATTGCTTCCTCAAGACCGCTGTTGTATATAATCACGTGTAAGAAAATAAATCCTACATTAGCTTGATTAAGTGACTCAGGTGACGAAACGCGTCAGCTAAGAATAGTTTTTACTCATGTCCCTTTTTGTACATTTTGTTCTTTTATAAATGCCCTCTATCTGAAACTAATGTGCATATATACTGGGTACGATGGGGAAATTGTTGCTATTTTATATTTTTAATTTTTTCGGATTCGCGTTGTTTGTTTTTGGTTTGTCGGCTGCACAATATAGTAGGATCAGTTGGGCACTGTCTGTGACAAAAGGGCACCATGACACAATTTAACCCTTCAGAAATTTGGAAACGGCATGCTGTACTGCTTGGCATTCGCACCGAAAGCTCTAATACGCACATTTCAGAGTGTTTGGATGTCAATCTGTGAACAATGCAGAGGATTCGGAAAGAGTTGAATGAGTTTAATTACGAAGGTACGGCAGCTTGGAAAACTCTGATTGTTCCGATAAGAAAAGAACTCCCGATTTTGTTTGGAGACCTACATCAAGTGCCTTGAGGAGGTAGTGTTGTCCTGGGTCAAGAGGGTGTCTGGCATGACTCTACACTATAGAACACAAGCAGGGGGACCCAGTCATGGCTGTCAGACAATTTCTGCGACCACATCACCTCTTACATCTGGCTGCTTCAGACTGCAACCTCCTCCCTTATGAGTTGGGCGCGGCTGAGCGAGAGACCAACAAAACTCCTTGTAACACCAAAGATGAACAGAAGGCAATGATTATAGCAGCATTCACCAATTTAAACACGAAAACCGTCCAGGTGCAGGAGAGGAGGCCGTGGTTGAAGCCATTGACGATTTTATTGAATAAATTTACCCTTTAATATTTCAAGATATTTCCGAGTAATTTTGGCAAACATATCTATTAAAATGTCAGTGTTATTTTCATGTTTGCGTAATTTAGACGAAATTTATCCATCGCACCTTGTATATGAACAACTGACATATCATTAAATATCCAAATTTTTTATTAAGAGTGTATGCATTTTCAGGTACATAGATACACACGCGCATTTGCTTACACAAGCGTATTTGCATACACACATGCATATAGATACCCGCTCGCATATACTGTATATATTTATACGCTATATAAATACTATATACACATATGCATGTAAGGAAGATTTGTGGCCTCGGTACGGGTTTTGTAGACAATGACCTAATCGTAATTGCGTTTTCTCGTAATTAATTTCTTAATTTCTTTAGAGTAAATAAATAAAAGTGTACAGACAGCGTGTGTCAGGTAAAATTTGATTCGCCTCTCTCTCATCTCTTCTGTTTTAAACCTTTCATTCTTTGTCTTTTACTTGCTTGGCTCTCCCACAAAACACGAATGCATACAAGTCCAATTAAACAAGATTCTTGTGATATGCGCGTGCGCGCGCGCGTGTGTGTATGTGTTTGTTTGAGCGCACACATATGTGACAGGAAAACGAATAAAACTGATTTTATATATATATATATATATATATATATATATATATGTGTGTGTGTGTGTGTGTGTATAAATTAAATTAATTTTCCTTTCTGACACACATGCATATAGACACGTTCAGAAAGAACAAAACATTTAATTAATTACTTCTCTTTATTACGCATGCACTTGGGAATATTTACTAAAACAGCTACATTTTTTATATTAAAGTTCACCCAATACAATGCTTGAGAGCCACTCAAAGTAGAGAATTACTGTTAAAATTATTACGATCGATGAGTTGTGTGATACGAATGAAAGAGTCGATGATAGGAAGTGACGATAACGATTGCCCCTTGACTTGAAGCGTTTAAGCTTAAGGAAGCATCTACGCAAGAGGAGCAGATCTTGGGGAAAAGCGATCTGAGTGGAACTTCCCCCTTACAAATGAAATATAGGATAAATAAAGGTGATTCCACTTCGTAGAAGTAGCATGCCGTGTCGTAGCTCTAAAGGCCTGGAACTAAATAATGTAGGTCATCTGAACATTTGCCATGTAAATAGCGACAGAGTAACGAGAGACCTGCGTCATTGCATCTGTGGCAAAGAGGCTACAGAATAGAGAATAAGACCACCCCCATATGTTTAGAAGCTGAAACATATCCATATTCATATAGGCATTATGTATCTACGTCCATACACTCACAGACATACACACAGAGACTCACACAAACATATATATATATATATATATATATATATATATATATATATATATATATGTGTGTGTGTGTGTGTGTGTGTGTGTGTGTGTGTGTGTGTGTGTGTGTGTGAAATGTGTATCTGAGAGAGAAAGTGAAATAAAAAGAGACTGAGAAAAAATACGAGCGATGGAGAAAAAGTTTTGATATGCGAATATACATTTCTCGTTTTACACCTTCATTTCTCACTCCCTTGAGTATACATATGAGAGAGAGAGAGAGAGAGAGAGAGAGAGAGAGAGAGAGAGAGAGAGATTGAGAAAGAGAAAACAGAGTACGAAAAATGACAGTACGAGAGATGGAGAGAAAGGTTTAATAACATGTGAATATATATTTCACTCTTTTTACAGTTTCATTTCTCTCTTTACAGTTTCATTTCTCTCTATCTCTGCTCTATGTATACAAGAGTAAGAGAAATAGAGATGGAGAAAGTGAAAAATAGAACATAGAGAAAAGATTGCACGAGAGATGGAGAGAAAGGCTTGATAACATGTGAATATACATTTCTCCTTTCGCAGTTTCATTACGCGTACTGGACTTTATTGCTAGTTGCAGTCTCAATTTGACGTTATGGACTCTGTTCGGAGTCCGATACTCGCAGCTTTAGCACCTGCTGAAAGACGATTAGATGCAAAAGACAGGTGACAAAATGAATCACTTTAACTGATAAACAAATGGCAACTAACGCCAAGTTGAGACCCCGTAGAGATCATTTTTATTAGTGGGATGTCGTAAGTCGATTTCTTCACTGACAGAATCAGGAGCAGCGCTGTATGTTGTAGATTTGCCTCCGTGAGGAATCGGAGTTATCCCTCACACTTAATTGGATTCTCATCTTCACAATTCAAACTGATAAATAGACAGCATGTTTCTGTTTCATTATAGGACTTAATTAACTTTGACTGTTCTTATGAGATCTTGTTGTCGAGAGCATGCGATAACTTTCGTTTTTGTATAGTTATTATTTATTTAGCACACGTTATATGGTATTTATGCATACATAAATATGTAGAGAGAGAAAGAGAGAGAGAGAGTTGAAGAAAGAAATAGTGAAAGAGAGAGAGAAAGAGTTAAAGAGAAAAGAAAGAGTTAAAGAGAAAGACATTTCAAGAAAGAGAGGAAGTGAAAGTTAAAGCGAGAGGAAAAGAGAATTAAGGAGAGAGTGAGTAGAGAAGAGTTACTAAGAGATGAAGAGAATTAAAAATAGTGAGGAAGAAGAGATATTTCAAGACGGACAGAAAGTGAATTAAAGCCATAGGAAAAGAGAATTAAGGAGAAAGGAACGAATTTATTAAATTCGTTCTTCTCTCCTTAATCCGAAGAGAGAGTTAAAGATAGAAAGGAAGGCGAAGAGGGAATTAGATAGAGAGGAAGAAAGGAAATTTCAAGAAAGAAAAGGCGATAGAAAGAGGGATAGTTAAACCGAGAGGAAAAGTGAGTTAAAGAGAGGGAGAAGAACGTATTAAATAGAGAGACGGAGAGAGAGTTAGATGGATAGGTAGAAGAGAGAGAGAGAGAGAGAGAGAGAGAGAGAGAGAATTAAAGTGGGAGGAAAAGAGAGTTAATGGGAGAAGAACGAATCTATTTTATTCGTTCTTCTCTCCTTAATTCGAAGAGAGAAAGTTAAAGATAGGTAGGAAGGCGAAGATAGTTAAACATAGAGAAGGAGACGAAGAGAGAGTTAAAAATAGAGAGGAAGAAGAGAAATTTCAACAGAGGGAGAGAGAGAAAGAGTGTTAAGGAGAGAGAAGAACGAATTAAATAGAGAGATGAAGAGAAAGATAGATAGCAAGATTTCAAGAGAGAGAGAATTAAAGCAAAAGTAAAATAGAGTTAAGGAGAGAGAGAGAGAGAGAGAGAGAAAAGAAAGATTTAAAGAGAAATAAGAAGAGAGTTAAAGAGAAGAGATCGAAAATGTTAGATTCTAAGTACCTCAGGAAGTAGGAATATGAAAAATCAATTCTTCCTCTTCTTCTTTTCTATATACCGTGTCCTTTCAGGACGTTAGCGATCATAGCTCTCTGCATTTACTGTCCTTTGTTGCTCTTAATAACTTTTATCTTTTTACCATCTCCCATAACCATTCACCCAAGCTCGCCTGCTAGATTATGCGTTGCTTTCCTCTGTCTCTCTTTCTCTCTCTTACCTTCAATCTGTCCCGTGAGTATCAGATTTTCCGAGCCCTCCTCCCTTATTAGATGTCCCAGAAAAATCAACTGTTAATTCCTGAGGTTAAGTATACGTGTTCTTTTTGTTCTCATTGTCTCTAGAACTTCATGTTTGCTCACATGTTTGGTCCATGTTATTATCAGCACACTTCTGTAGAAGCACACATTCTACAAGTCTTTTTTCTGTCTGTGAAGAGATTGTTTAACATTCACTGCCATATAAGAACACTAATCTTTTCTTGGTTTCTAATGATATTTTCTGTTTCGTAATATATTCTGTTTCTTAATACATTCCTTAGCTTTTGGATGGCATCTTTTGCTATTTCCGCCCACTGTTAATTCGCTTCTCAGATATCTAACTTGTTGCACCCGTTTAATTTCGTTATCTCCAATCTGTAATTTGCATGTTGGGCTATTCCTTTTGGTAACAAATATGCATTCAGTTTTGTTGTAATTGTTTTGTCTTTTTTTCCCCTCATTTTCATTCACTACCTTCTGTAGGACTTCTTGTAGTTTTTTTTCTATGTCTTCTATCAATACTGTGTCATCTGCATGTTGTTAAAATTGTGGCTACCAATAATGAATCACGGTAGGATTTCTAATTTTCTCAGAATACCACGTTCTATAATTGAAAAGGTCTGGTAAGAGGACGAATCCTTGTCTTACATCCCTTTTTATTTTTGTATAATTACTGAACTCATTTCCTATCCGTATGCAGGCTGTTTGCTGTCAGTATAGATTTTGGATTATCTTAATACACTGCCCACATATGTCAAGGTTACCGAACACAGTTTTACAAAACATCAGTTTTGTTTCTTTTTTCTCCATTAATAGATTATGCCTTATTCACTGATGTATAGCAGATAAAATGCCGACACGATTGAATTATTTCCTTCGTTTGCTTCTCCCACCAGCATCCTGCCGACACGGTTTTTATTTGATAGCTCATGCTTATTATTTTCAAATACCGTATATACCCACGGATAGGTCGCACCAGTTGATAGGTCGCACCCTTAGTTTGGGGTTGTCAAAGTGGATATTTGTGGTTGACTTTCAGATAGGTCGAACTATAATCCAGAGAGTTTATTGCCATTTTTAAACGCAAATATAACTAATATTACTTAAATATTTTCAAATATTCACCTATATTTCAAAACTTTTCCTACTTATATTAAAACCTAAGAAAAGTGTTTATTCATTTAGATATAGTTATTAAACTTCATCAGGATTGAAAATCCAAAATTCTTCGTAATCATCATTGTCAAACATTCTTTTCATTTGTTCATCAGTTGCTGTGTAGTCATTAGTGTCCACGTCATATACCGGTAATCGCTTCAGTCCTAAAATCACTTGAAAAATAATAGTCTTTTGCCACAAATCAGATAATAAATGGTAAATATAAGCTCGAACGAGCGTTTTTATTCGATGTGTAACGAGGTACTGTTGGAAAAGGCAATTGTGTAAAATCGAAATGCCGGGAAAAATTCATTTAATCTCTTGCTCTCGCTTATGTTCGAGCCCAGAGTACTCATCTGGACTACTGATATGACTACATCAGATTCTCTTCAGTGGATAGGTCGCACCTCTGATTCGTATCAAAATTTTGGCCAAAAACGTGCGACCTATCCTCGAGTATATAGAGTAATATTTTCTTCGTAATATAATTGTTTTATTTCAGAAATCAAAAATTCCACTCCATATTTTTACAAGTTGAAAAATTCCTACCAGCACGACTCTTCAAGACGATACGTAGAAAAGAGTAGCCAAAAAGATTTATAAATTCCTAGATTTTTTTTTATAGTTGATAATTATGGTTAATTAAAATAAACTTTTCAGGCAGGATGAAGATCTCTTCTAATATGCAGTCAAGGAAAACTTGCAAGATTCATCATCCTATCTGCTAGACCTAGTAAAATAGACGACCAATTTAACCATTATTAAATCAGTACTGATGTCATATCAATGGATACTTTACAAAGATGAGAATTAAAATCAAGAGTCATTTGATAGCATAATTCCAAAAGAGGTGACGTGATTGTGCTTCAGAATGTTACTGTTATCGGCTTTCTACGTTTAGTTATCAATCAAAGTCCATTTTAAAATCATTTTCTGACATTGATTATCACGTAAGAAGTTTTAAATATCAACTCTAACTATATAACATAATTTTCAACAAATAGAACATCCTTATTTTATTCTTTGGTTTTGAATATATTTTATAACGAAATCTACAGTTTTCTTCTGCCAGAGCTTCTATGTACCACTGGAGGTTAAAGAAGATGACAGTCGCAGCTGCTACAGTGTTATAAATAACAAGGAACATGAATTGATTGATTTCACTCTATCTATACGTCTCTCTCTCTCTCTCTATATATATATATATATATATATATATATATATGTGTGTGTGTGTGTGTGTGTGTGTATTATTAACTTTTCGTGAAAGGACAGAATCAAGAAGATTGTTGATACGACAACTCAGAAATGAGCAATTCTCAGTTTTTCTTCAGGCAACTTTGACTAGATATTTTTTTCTTTAACAGATATTTATAGGTTTTGAGACATGAGACTTTTTCGAAAGTATTTGTAGAAAAAGGACAGCCTGCCACAAGACACCAACGAGTAAATATTCCTCCAAGGACATCTCATTCCTTCGCACGTGTGAGCGATAGGCAATAGGCAGCCCAACAGACCTTTATTCATCTATCTTCCATAAAAACACCGCGACCCCTTAACTCTCCAGCCACACATCCTTTTGTCCGTTTTGAACATTTTCTCCTTCCTTCCTTTATTTTCCTTACTGCCATACACCCAACTTTGTTCGCTTCGTCTTACGCTTGCTGTAATCTCTTCGATGCTTCACTGTCGGTTCGTGCAGGCAAAAAACGCCCTGCGGTACGATCCCACGTATTATTGGCGCAGGTATTCCACAGATTTCAACTTGCCGCTTAGTTGGCAATATAGGCACCCATTCTTCACGTTATTGATGCTTTCCGGTTGGCCACCTCAGACAACGAGCTGCCGGCTTTTCCCGCAATTTTTATCTTTACTTCTCCCCTTTCTTTCTTTCTTTCTTTCTTTCTTTCTTTCTTTCTTTCTTTATTTCATGTCCCTTTACACTAACAGTCGTTGAGCTCTGTGCGATTGCACAGATCTTAACGTATAAGTCTGAAAATACACAACTGCACCTGATCACTTGCCTATTCATTAGAGAACAGAAAAGAATGGCGAGGAGACGAGTAGAGGGAAATGAAGAAACTGACAATGATGTAAAAGTAGTCTAATTGCTTCTAACTTACCGCTTTTTTTCCTCTCATTATATCAAACCGTATGGACATACAGATAAAGGAAGAGAATTATATATTAAACTGTTCTCTCACACACTTACTAACATTTATTTGTATACAACGCATTAAACTAAGTTCACAAATATACACATATATATTATAGATGCATTTAACCCGGTGAAGATTATTATAATGTACAAACGCTATAATACCGCGTTAAAAATGGTTAAAAATTAAAAAAAATCAAATACCAATAACATCTGCTGTTTTTCTGATGGTGATAACATCCTGAAGAAAAGGATTCGAACCTAAACATATCGATGGTACTTACAATTTCCGAATCTATATAGATTCCCGTTATCAGAAATTTAAACTAAAAAAACAAGTCTAAAACATTTTTTTAATCAAACTTGACACGCATATATATATATATATATATATATATATATATATATATATATATATATATATATATATATATATAGTTTAATGTGAATCTGGGTTTCACGCCCTTGAGATCGTCAGACGATTGTTTTTCTGATGATCACAAGGGCGTGAAACCCACATCTAAGTATATTAGTTCTATCACCGATATTGAGCGCTTTCAATAAGTACCGCGGATATATAATATAATTAATATATATAGAAATACACACACACACACACACACACACACACACACACATATATATATATATATATATATATATATATATATATATATATATATATATATATATATATGTATGTATGTATGTGTGTGTGTTTATGTGTATGGGAATAATGAAGTAGCTCTTGGTTTTGGCATTGAGCACTTGATAATTTAGCATTGCAAGCGTTTGTAAGTTTGTTGTTTAATTTATCGTATACATACCATTAATACGTATGAACTTACAGACGCCCGGTTAGGCGCATTTGTGTTTGTTCAACACCCACAGTGTCCACCTGTTGTTTATACAGCAACTATGCTGACCAGACTTTAGTTACAGTTTGTAGGAGTGAGCGTGTTATCCAGCGTGATCAGCAATCTGAACAAGGCCAGCACGCTCAAACACTCGGTCACTATGACTTGTGACTTCGTGCTATGACAGCCATAAACAGTTTCAAGGGTTCCGTCTACACAATATATATATATATATATATATATATATATATATATGTGTGTGTGTGTGTGTTTGTGTATATATATATATATATATATATATATATATATATATATATATATATATATATATGCTACTGTTTCCTGGTCCAATTCAACCCTGACCATTAACTTATTTTATATATATATATATATATAAAATATATTATATTTTCCACAATCGTCAATGATGACATGTCTATATCCGGGTCTAACGTGACATGAAAAATATCTCACCAGCCTCCACCCTCTGAGCTTATTTTCTATTTAGCGTAGACCTGACATTTAATTCTTTTAAAATGCTGTTTTCTCTAATTTTCGAATTTCCTGATCATAGTTTGGAAAGTGCCTTAGGGTTTTCTAATAGAACTTTGTTTTTAAACAGTAGTAAACTTTGGATGATATATCACATTAAATCCTTCAACTCTATTTAATAAAACTAAACAAAGTACCAAGAAACAGAAAAAAATATCCTTTGAAAGAAAAAAAGAGTGCTTAATTGCTATATGATATCTGACCTCATATGGCAGTGGATACTGGACAATCTCCTCACAGGTGAAGAGAAATCTGGAAGAAACAGAAATGTCATTTCACAGAAGGATGTTGAAGATAATATGGACGGAGTAAGTAACGAGGAAGTCTTAAAGAAAATGCCAAAAAAAAAAAAAAAAGAAAAAAAAAGCACACTTATACTCAGAATCAGAAAGAAAGAGCTGAAATTATTTGGACATAATTAGGAAGGAGTTCTTGATAAACAACCCTCACAAAGAATATTGAAGACAAGAGATATAGAGGGAGACAGCGAGACACATATCTAAAAGCTTTGTGACAAGATGGCGGATGGTAAATGAAGGGACACTGTTGAAGGCTACAAAAGATAGGAATATTTAGAAAGCCATGATCACCCAGTACAATTTAATTTATGAAATGTTTTCCAGTACATCAGTATAATTTGAAATCAGATTCTGGTGATTTCGAAGTAAAAAATTTCAAGGCACAAAACTCCTGATAACTATTTGGAACAAATGTAATTTTTTTTCACTTAACTGATTAACAAATGTCTTGGCCATGATAAGTTTTATGCGTAGGTGTAGATATCTTCACTACATACAAACTTGAACACCTGTCGTTTGTAGTTTCAGTTTATTTTTGTATTTTCAATATCCACCATATTTTAGAGCTATAAATATTTATATTCCGCGAAGCAGATCTCTTTCTGAACAAAATGTATCATTGGCTTCCAGTCAGTAATATGAGGCCATTTCCAGTTCAATAAAATTAATGTCATAAGATTTTATCTGTTTAGTAGTTGGTATCTGTGTGTGTGCAGTGTGGTTATTCTTATAAAAGAAAAGTTAATTCTTTCAAGGTATTAAAAATTGGAAAATATGGCGTAGATATATATCCATATCCAAGTTAGCAATATAATATTCTGAAGATGGTTTGAAATAATAATAATTAGAACATTGCAGTGGGTACCGTGCTAGACACGCAGGGCCCTGATAGTACAGTTTCTTTTCAATAAACGCGTCATGAAAATGGCCTTATGCCCTTCGTGTCTTAATCCAGATATAATATCTAGAAAATAATTAAAAGTACATATCTATACAAAATGGGGTGTTTCTAAAATTTAAACGCTCATGAATTTATTTTTATATGAAACAATTACATTGAATATGAAATGAAAGATTCGTTTAAAAAAAAATAGTTATTTTCAAGAAAAAATTAAATGCAAGCACGAAACGTTTTTGTATCCACATTTTTGTATGTAACATTTTAATTTTATAGTAAATTCGAGCAATCTTAAAAGTAGGTATCTCCACTGATTTGCTAAAAAATTAGCATACCGTGATGAAAAATGCTCCAAACTTTAAACCGAAGTTCTATCGTTAAAATCATTCTGCAATTATTATGAGAAAAGACCAAAGATATTTTTTTATTATTAAATTGTATTTTTGATCCTTTTTAGAACATTCGAAATTCTGTTTAGAAACCTTGCTTTTTTGCGTCAGCGTGGGGACCAAAGATTAGTATAAGAAATTTTAGCATCTTTTTTTTTTGGCGGTGAAAAAATTGTATTTGGAAATTCTTGAAAAAAATCAAATAATTGTAGGATTTTAATGAAACTTTCAGGAATTATTCACAAAACCAATGAAATTATTTTAGAAATGTTTTTCTTTTTGAAAATCTTCGTAAAAAATATCTTTTTTAAATTTGTTAGTCTCAATTATTTAATTTTATGAAATTTCGAGAAATTAAATTTTGTCCCATTTTAGGTTAGTTTTACGCAGAACTCCTTAGAAAATTTAAATCTTTAATTTCTTTTTGTAAAACAGGACCCTCATTTATCGAAAATATGCTCTGAATCGTAATATGAAACATGCATTAAAACTAATATATTATTTAATTTAAAAAAAAAAGAAGCTTTTAATTGATTTGATGAATAAGTATAGTATGGACACCGTTGTCTTAAGATTGTTTTTGATGAATAATGAATTTTTACAAGAATTGTTTTCATTTTTTAAAATGTTAATTAGAGCAATTTATAAAGTTTCAAATCTTTTACATTTCTGTACTAATTTGTCTCTTTTAGGTGATATTGTTATTATGTGACACTGGTGGAATTAAAGGGATTAATGTAAAAATTATCGCTAAGATAAGTTATTCACTAACCGTGGGAATTAAAAACGGAATTGGGGAAAAATAATTGTTTTATGGCCGCCAACAAAAGTAAAAGATGCGATTAGCAGGCTGGGCCAGGGGACCAGTTGAAATATAACTGTGGAAATATAAACGACTCAGGAGGGAGACAAATCTTATATTGTCATCCGAATAGGAAATTGAAATGAGAAACGCACCTGGTAGGTCTGCATGATAATCCGAGGGCTGTGGAAGCAAGATGACTGGTTGGAACAAACCAGACCAAAGACTGGGAAATAATATTTGTTATGGAAAATTAATGATTAAAATGAGACCGCCTCTTCGCCCACTCGGTTTAAAATTAGAATTGACAAAAAGACAGTCAAAACCTCCCTAGATAAATATGAGAAAATATGAGTTATAAAGGCGGAACAATACCCACAACGAAATCGGAAAGTTGGGGAATTACCGAGACTCTCATACTAGCCCGAATCCACCCAGTCTTGGGCCGGACTCAATGTAAGCACGAACCCTGCTTATGGTGACTCAACCAGAGAGTTTTCAGAGAGTTCAAGAGAGACGTGAAGAGCGAACGAGCTGCTACCAAAACCACGCGTGACCTGTTGCCGGGAGAATTCCAAACTTTGAACCCCCCCCGTTCCAAGATTTAAAAGAGCAAAATGTCACTATAGAAATTTAAAGTGGGGTGGGTTGATTTTTGTATCAAAAACTATATAAACCAATTTAAAACTAACCCGACGAATCTCCCGTTTTTTTTTTTTTCGTCTGCGAGAAGATTTTTATTTCTTTCATAATACAGCTTCGCCAGCGCTCCGAAGTACCGACAGCATTCGAGCTTTACGGCTCTGAGATCAAAGAACGCAATGTGGACAGAGATGGAGTGGATCGAAACGGCCAGCGACCAACAGCCAGTTCACCGACGACGGTACTAACCAGCCTAGGTTCAACCCAGGTTGACCCAGGATCGACTGGGACGTGCGTGATATAATTGGCTGCCGTGACCAAAGGATCGATTCGTAGCGTATAATAAAGTAAAAAGTATATTTACTAATAATAAATGGATAAGCTTAGTACAATTCATCGAACACCAATATTTTAAAAAAGAATTTTGAAATTTTTTGAGTATAAACGTACCGCTTTTTGTAAATACGGACGTCCATACACGATATTATTAGAAAATAAGAGCGATAACAAATAGTAAATTTAAAAGAAAAGTACCTAAAATACAATAAAACATAAGATTACGGAGAATATTTTCCTAACGTTTTAAGGTTACTGGCTAGTTAAAAATTATTTAAAAAGGGCGCTCACGTTATATTCTTAAGTAAATTATACAGGCATATCCACCGTAGAAAAAAACATTAAGTAAACTAAAATAAACGGCTATCGCTGTGTTTAAAAAATGAAAGATAAAATTGGCACTAAAATCAGCAATTTTATTAATTTCAAAATTAAAACACCTTTCAGTTAATTTAATATTAAATGTAATCTATTAGCTGGAAATTAAAACTAAAAATTTCAACAAAGATTTTTCATTTTAAAAATTCATTTTAAACCTTAGGTATCGTGAATCTGTGGAGGTAGATATCTTAAAGTCAAGCACACGCACAAATACATCACGCATGCACACATGCATACAGAAGCACACACACACACACACACACACACACACACATATATATATATATATATATATATATATATATATATATATATATATATATATATGTCACAAGGCTTTTTACACGTAGTCTTGATAGCCTTTCTCCAAAAAAACACATGAAAATCTATGAGGGTAATTACTCATTCTGATCTAATATATCCTGGTGATTTTCTTTGTATGCACTGCCAGCCGTGCAAATCTTTTTTTCTGGGTTAAAGAGTCATCTTAGAACCATGCTTGTTTACCAGTTGTTTTGCACTGTTCGTGGATGTAAGTACACATGTATGTAAGGATGAATTTTAAAAAATATACGTACACGTCTAGGCTGTCAGTAATTCACTTTGAACGCCTACTCATACAATCTAGCAGGGATCGTGAAAAATAGCACGAATTTACTAATAACATTTTTAATGTTGCACTCTGTAACCAATGACCATTCCCAGATAGTTATATGAAATGTGACAGTCTCTCTTTAAAATACTGAAATGAATCTCTTCAAGATATCGTTAAGTCACGAAACTTGATTTAACATTTCCCTACAAACAACTGCATTTATCTAAGATGACATTCCTATCTAAGTACCCTCTGTGTCACACACTCTTTTTGTTTCTCTACGTCCCTGTCACTCTTTTTTACTCACGATATCATTCTTGCAGTTTCCCCCTCAAACAAATGTTAGTTGATCGCAATCTTTTACGGACACGGAAAAATTACACCAATAATAAAATAAACATGTATGACTTTTAAACAAATTCGTGAAGACAAGATTAAAAAAAAAACAAGATTTTAATTTCAAAATGTCATTTGGTGTTTAGCGTCGAATTTGTCTATAATAGATTCCTCGATCACGAAAGATGATTTAACTCCTCACTACAAACAATTATCTTAAGATGACCCCAATCTCTCTCTTTTTCTCTGTCGCACTCTCTTTTTCTCTCTCTACGCACCCCTTATCTAGCAAAATACAGTCGATTGCTAACGTGTGATAAGGGTCGAATTTTACGAAATGGACAAATTATACTATAGTGAAATAAACATGCATAAAAAGAAAAGATAAGATTAAAAACAAGAAAGATTTTAATTTGAAAAGGTCACTTGCAGTTCATGGATGAATTTGGACTCAAAAGACCGTTCGGTTACGAAAGATGATTTAACATCTCACAACAAACAACTGCATTTATCTAAGATGACCCACCCCGCACCAATCCCTCTTTGTGTGTCGCACTGTCCTTTTGTCTTTCTAAGTCCATCTCTCTGTTTCTGTTGTATTTTCTATGTTCCTCTTTCTCTTTACCTCTTTTATATTTTGTTGTTCCAAATACTTAGTAATCCTATGATTGATTCACCCTTTGATGTCGACACATACCGGCCCGGCAGTTAAGTTTTCGAAAGACTATTCACACATGCTGATTTGATTATAATGGTAAAGGCTTCTGTGGAATCAAACGTATTGATAAAGAACTGATATGAGAGAAATGATGTTCAATGTGCGATGAAATTTCCAAACAGCTTATTGTCTTTATGTCATATTACCAACATATTGTAACATCTCCGGATTGATGTCAGAGGCAAAGGATATGCATTCAAATATGAACCTCAATAAAGAGACATCGTTTGAATTCAATATCTACTACTACTACATTGTCTACCACCCAAGGCAAGAGAGTTCGACTGTAAACTAAGATCTGGAAGAATACGGCTTCATTCCATTCCCAAGATATTAGCGCGAATTAAATGAATCAATCGGATTTTGAACTCAGCTCGTCTAGTTCACTTTCCGTTACACAATCCGCGCGCACACACACACACACACAGACACACATACACACACGCACACATATATATATATATTCAGTTGTATGGTTATTCAGTTGTATGGATATGATCAATCGAAAAAAAAAACAGGGTCACAAACTCATATCAATACAACTGAATATGTTAGCTCTTTCACTGATATTGAGCACTTTCCAATAAGTACTGTGCATATATAATATATATATATATATAAAAACACACATCTCTCTCTCTCTCTCTCTCTATATATATATATATATATATATATATATATATATATATATATATATATATATATATATATATATATATATATATATATATATATGAATGGGTACATCGACCTAGTGTAATTGTTAGGCTTTTTTCTCTAGATCAATTACGACTGGGTTCGATCTTCACTGGGTGCTTCATACTTTCAGCCTTTTGACACATCTAAGCTACGTTTAATAAATTGGTATATATATGAACACTTGATGAGTGAAACTGAGTCATTCCGCAGTGCTGATTCGCATGCCTTCACTATCTATATCTACGTTTGTTTCTCTCTCTCTCTCTCTCTCTCTCTCTCTATATATATATATATATATATATATATATATATATATATATAATGTGAAGAAACTTTGGATAGCGAAAATGACTTTCAAACAAAGCATTAAGAAACACAAAATTTTCGTTAGAAACAAAGAAAAGACTAGTAAACTTTTGTGTAATATCAGACCTCTTATATGCCAGTGAATGCTGGGTAATCTCCTCACAGGTGAATAAGAGATTTGAAGCAACAGAAGGGTTTTGAGAATACCATGGACCGAACATGTCAGCAATGATGAAGTTTTAGAGAAAATGGAAACAAAAAGGATACTTATACTTAACATCATTAAGAGACAGTTAAATTTTCTAGGGCACATAATGAGGTAAGGAGGCTTTTAAAATTTGATACTCCCAGGATAGATTAAAGGCAAGAGCTACAGAGGAAAACAACGTATTAGATAATTAGCGAGTTTGAATAAATTAAATATATGGTGAAACACGGGTTAGAGGAGATAACAAAAAGAAATTTAAATTTATTAAGTGGACAGGAAATTTTGGAGAGCTATGATAGCCAATGTCATAAAGGAACACCTCACACAGAAGAAGTTACGCGTGTCTATTGAATGTGTTGTTTAATACATTTTTATATACGTTATTTATAGATACATTTGTCATATACTATATATTTTGTTTAGTTTCTTGTACATATAGTATTATTCACATTGTAAATATTCATTGGGTATTCATTTTTGAAAGTTATTATTTTATTCCCCAAACCACACAGACTTTGAGGTATTATGGTAGTTGTAGTAAAAATGGCAAGTAAGAATGTGGTATTATGGGGCAAGGAATATTATAATGTTTGTTTCTGTAAGTGATTGTGGCTAGCTAAGTTTGAGATAAGACTGATAATGCCCGGCCTTCCCGATCCCCACTTTTGGCCTTGCACCACATTTTTTTGTGTATTTATACAGAAATAAATATCATTATACATTAGAGGAAATTCTGTTAGTAAGTGTTCTGTGTGATTGTTATTTTAAGCGAAGGAAAAATTTATTCAACGCACTAAAATAATATTTATTGGCATAAAAACATTAATTCCTAAATGCACAAATAAATGCTCACTTCAGGTTATACATCTTCCTGTGTGAATCTTTATATTTTCAGGTGTATATGCAAATAAGCAATTCGTTGAATTCTAAATAACATTATAACTTCAGATATTCATTTTAAATAGATAAGTGTTTATTAAGAGTTATCATGAGAAATGGAAGGTTCCTGATATTTACATCTTTTTTTTTTCTTTTTATGTGCCGTGTCCTTTCAGGGCGTAGACGATCATGGCCCTCCACTTCCACCTATCCCTTGTGACTCTGAACACGTTTTATGTTTCTGCCAACTCCCCCCAGACCACGCACTGACATCCACCTGCCCAAGCCCGCTACGTATGTCATACGCTGTTTTCCCCTGTCTCTTTTCCTCTCTATTTATCCCGTGAGTAACAGATTCTCCAGGCTCTCCTTTTTCATCACGTGTCCCAGAAATTTCATGTACCACTTTCTGATGTTAAACATAAGCTTCCTACTTGTTTGCATCCTCTTCAGAACCTCATCGTTGTTCACATGCTCGATCCATGATATCATCAGCATCCTTCTGTAGAACCACATCTCCGCCATATCTCGAGTCTCTTCTTCATCTTTGAAGATACCGTCTAACATTCGCTGCCGTATAGGAGGACACGTAGCAGCTCAGTACTCTTTTCTTTGTCACCAGAGAAATCCTCCTGTTTGGCAATACTCTGCCTAGCTTCTGGAAGGCATCCTTTTCCATCCCAATCCGTTTTCGGATCTCAGCGTCGCACCTACCGTCCTACGTCAGAACACTTCCCAGATATTTAAATTTCCGCACATGTTTGATTTTAGTGTCCCCGACCTGCAAATTGCATTTTGGCCTCATCCTTTTACTGATGATTATACATTCTGTCTTCTTGTAGTTTATTATATTTATAATCAGATGAAAAAAAAAACATTAGAAAAATTAGTATATAAATACGCTAAATCCAGTTAAGTAGCATAATATATATGCTTACGACACATATTTATATCATAGATCGCTTAGCGTCATTTAAACGTAAACTGATACTGTAGGAAAATGCATATATTAAAACTTTATTTTCCAAAAAAATCTCTCAAAACATGATGAAAACATAACAATCAGTTAACAAGATTTTGCATTTTAGTTATATACTTTTATCTATATATGAAATCGTAAGTATAGAACATGATCATTTATCCAAATACACGCACAGACCTCTAGAATATATTTAAACCTATATTCGACTAATAACATTTTTTATCTTTTTGCCTAAACCAATATATAGAGTGGGCGGGCAAAAGTAAGCTTACAGTTGTTTTACTATCTGTTTCACGTTTTAGATCTAAATTCCCCGGAGTATTCCTTCAATAAGATGGAGCACTTCCCCGTTATGTTTTGGCAGTAAGCGACGAAAATAAGCAAACGTTTCCACGGCGTTTGTTCGGAAGAAGGGGCAGCATTCACCTGACTTTCTAGATTTCTTTTTTGGGGGGGTGGGGGTGTAGTAAAAAACAAATGTTATGAGAGAAGTCCCTACACAGTGGACGAATTAAAAGTATATAACTCAAAAGTCTTTATTGAAATTGATGAAGAACGGGATTTGTGTCGTGCTGTGTGTCATAGTGTTCTAAAGAGTTTCGAGGAATGTTGCAATTTTGAAGGAAGTTTTGTGCACTTAAGAGATAAAACTCTGCTAAAAAATGCAAGTGAAGTATTAAACAGATATATACAAACAGTTTTGAACAAATATGATTTTAATAGATAAATATAATAAAACAGTTTAAAAAATGTAATGGGCATACCTACTAAGTGTAACCCTACCTTTGATACGCACTGCATTATATTGATTTTATTATGCAAATCAGTATTTTTCCAGTATAATGTGTTTTTTAGTATATATCAGTTTGTAATATCGATACACATAAGCATTATTAATAATATTTTCTTATGGGGACGTCCGGTTTTAGTATACGAATTAAAACAGATTTTCATTTATAAATAAATTCAAAGTATATAGGACACAGAAGCATATATAACGGTTAAGAGCAAAACGGAATCCGCCCGCCTGATTGGTTGAAAAACAAAACATTAAACAAATCGGAATTGGTCAGAATTTATACATAGGATTGAATAAAAGAATCAGTTTTAAGTAGACACAAATAATATTAGAATTCTTGCAATTATGCGGAAGCTATGCCAGATTTCTAGTCGAGAAATGATCGCTCTCGGCTTGGCCCATAAAAAAAAAAGTCTGATATCATGGAGGCTCGAAACTTTCTATTACCACAGAATTGGCATCACCGAGGAAGCATTCTGGTACGTAATATATGCATATAAAATTAATATTTTATTAACGCAGTATTATAAGAACCTGAATAGATTGTTATGTTATTATTTTATATGTTAATATGGGATCGTTGATATTCTATGACATTCATCAGTTTTTATTCATTGATTTTGTTAACTTTTCATCAGTTTCGAAATATTACTTGCAGCAATTTTTAATGTTTCCCAAATATCTGAATATTATTTTCTATTCTCATATATAAATCTCCTATCGATGCATCACAAGGTTTTTATTGGATTAATATTTGTAAAGGCTGAGGGACGTTCCATTTATTTGGTTTCTTTGTCAAGGTGAGCATAATCAGCTTTGCAGAATATGAAAGAATACTGTCTTGCATGAAGAAACTCTTTAGTTTTAACTTTCTTCATTGTTACCATTACTATTCAAAATATTATTTATCCAAGAAATTACATCTTCTTGTATTTATCTTGATGCCATCATCAACACCGAATGGATCTATAATTTTGCTGTCTACAACATTAGCCAAATACATTAGTCCATCCGTCCACGTTATGTTCTAAGTCTTGTTTGAATATTTCCGTAATTGTCCAAAGCCTAGCCCCTACGACCATTGAAAGTACTGTCGAGAAATTAATTTTCATGTAGTTTTTGGTTCGACGTACATCATTATCTTTCTAGTGTTTATTTCAGCTGCTTTCTGGTTGTTTTCATGTTTTAATCAATGTTTTTTTTTAATATTATGTATCTATTCTCTGTGTTGAAATTGACAACACCATTTTTTTTTCAAATATTTTGTTGCTATTCAGCCCAACTCTTTTTGTTTATTTCCCCTTTTAATTTCTCTCAGATCTCTTTTTGTCACATTCAAAGTAATTTTTCTTTATATCTAATCAGTGCCTTCACTTCCTCTTTTTGTTGTTCTCTGATATGTGCTCAACTTTTTCGCAGTTCCCATCGTTGCATTCTCATCATTCAGTGTCTTCACAATGTCTTGTCTCCTTTGAGTTTACGTGTTTCTTACGACCCATGCCAATATTTAAATAACTGAAATTAAAAATAAATATTATCGATAATGCATAATTCAAAAAATTTTTTATAGTGAGTACTAGTATTTGAAATAGAAACCCCATTTATATTTTAAATCGTGTTCATTACGTTTAAAGGACTGCGAATTCTGACACCTCAGAGCTAGAGGTAGAAAGGAGGAAGAGAGGAAAAGAACGCTATCACGGAGAAATCAACCATGCGTGACGTGTGAAGAAGTAGTGAATAAATCATCTGCTAATGATATTTCTGCCATGCTTAGAACTGAGAAAAACAGAGTTGTTGAGTGACACTGACCTATTTCTATTACTACTACACACTACCGGGACGAAACGGGGATTTCTTCAAACCGTTACCATTATCCACCTTATTAACGAACTTTTTGTTACACTCATCACTAAAGAAAATTAAAAAAAATATATATATTATTTATTTTAAAACCTTGAGTCACATTATTTTATCCCAAAGTTTCCAGTAAAGAAAATTTTAACAAGTTCTTTTGGGTGCATTTGCAACAAGTAGAACATTCAGCTAAAATTAACTATTAATGTTAGTTGTTGAAATATATATATATATATATATATATATATATATATATATATATATATATATATATATACAAATTAGGAACAAAGATATACAGAGATAAAGACTTACTGTTTTGGGCTGGCAAAGAATTTCATTTACAGAAGCACACAAAGAGTTGCTTTTAAAAATAAAGCTCTTTATTTAAAGCATTTAATCATTCACCGAAACAGGGAAAATGCATGCACCAACCTATCACACATAAACTCATATATATATATATATATATATATATATATATATATATATATATATATATATATATAGAAAGAGAGAGAGAGACAGAGACAGACAGACAGACAGAGACAGACAGAGAGATGGAGGTGTGTGTGCTTGCATAGTACTCACGAAAATACACGCACAGTCATGTATAGTGAGTCATGTAAACACAGAAATAGGCATGTGACAAACGAGTTGAGGTGCACACTCTCACAAATTCCTAAGCATCTTCAGATTTTAATAATAGATTCAAAGTGAATCGTTAATATCTCCTGCGTTGATTAATGAACTTTTTATCCGTGGAAAAGAATCGAGTTTTCTTGTATTGGACAGAATCTCTTCGTTTGCCAACTGAAAAGCCTTTACAAACAATTCGGCATATCCAATACGTGAAAGTCTTTGACAGTATCTTCGAGTAAAAAACGCATCCACCTTCCGTTGCTTGCAGGAGATATTCAAGTTAGAATGACGTGCCGCATTACAAAAGCAGATAAAATTTTTTTTAATTTATTTTCGAATCTAAAAAAAGCGTTACTGTTGCACAACACTACTGAGAAAAAAAAAAAGTCAAATATTCGTTTGGAATGCTCCGGAACGTTGGTGGCACTGTTTCTGAAAGCCTGAAGAAAAATATCAAACAGCACTAAAAATAGTAATATCATTTGAATTTGTTAGATGACGTATTGTTAATTATAATTAACTAGTTCGTTACCTGCTGCTTTACTGACGGCTAAATGATAGAATATCAAATTTACATCGTGGTCTGAAAGTCCTGTCACCCCATATATAATATAACTTTCTATTTCAGATGGCTAACACGATCTCCTACGGTTTGGAAAAGATGCTGCTTGCAAGTGTATGGGCACATGATCGTATGCATTCTGGCAAGAGCAAGGAGCGAGTTTCACATGAACGATACCAGAATACCCATCAGTTAAATGATGCCATTCGTAGAACCTTTGCAACAATCAACAAAGCACAAATTTGTAAAATATCACACAGGACATGGCGCCGCATCATTCTGTGTCACGAACATGACGGTGTTTATACAAACCTTCTCGATGTGTGATAGCGTCAGTTAAAGTGAATAAGTCCAGTACACGTGCTTTGTATTACTTGTTGTTCTATTGTTTTCATTACTTTTTGGTAGGGTGTGACAAGTCTTTCGGACCACTCTGTAGAATAATAATTCTAGTCAAATGTCAAGGGGGGCTAAAGTTCTAGAATTGATGGTTTAGGTTCTGTCGTGTACGTGTTTCGGTCTCCAATACCTGTGTGTAAAATGACAGAGTTGTGTCTTTTATCAGAAAAGCCAATTCCATTTTAAGAAGTGATGAAATATCAATTCTTAAAGAGTATAACACGTGTTTGCTTAATGGCCGTTTCCTTGACGATTATGTATCATGACAGTAGAAAGGAATATTTCAATATTTACTTTTGGAAATTTTTAGGCTTTGATATATATACATATTTATTAATTATATATTTATTTAAATTATTTATGATACATTTTATTAATCTTACTGTGCAGTTCATATTAATTCTTAACCTTTGACAATATTTTTTCCATCAAATTCAATGTCGAAATTTAGAAAAATCAGAAAATAATAGAAAACTTCGATGTTTAATTACCTGAAAAATTATTTAATTTTGTAATGTTGAAATAAAGATATGCGATGAAGAAGTGGAATAGCAGTATAGTCAGTACGAAACAAGACGTGAATAGACCATATATACTACAGACGTAACAAAAGAAAGTGTGTCTATGATGACGAAGCCTATACCTCTTGAACCCCGTTTTCTATTCAGTTGCCCTTCTTCAACTCAAGGCATTCAAGGAATTCTAACACAGTATTCTCTGCTATTTAAACCATGCTGGAAGAAGATGATTTCATGCCTTACCCAAGGACAATAGAACGAAACTGAAACGACCGAACTTTGAACTCGGTTCGACGACATCACTTTTCGCACATATAACTATTACACAACAAGCGAACGTATGTGTAGTCTGTGGACAGCCACATTGTTATGCAGAATGGCTCAAAAATACAGATATTGTTCTTTTTCGACAGCGGCGACGGTCAGTTTCATGATTAAATATAGTTGAAGCATGAAACAGATTGTCACTGCTGGGTGTTGAATTTTTTCTTTTTTTAATCTATCCGATTTCATTTAAATTCTTTTTCTTTTTGTTTACATTACTTTTGTTATTAGATATCCTACTATTTATAATAAAAGATCTGCTGTTGTAAGAGCCAGGGCGCAAATTTGCTATGGATGACCTTGTGATAAAAGCACTCACTAGGCATTTTCATCTTAGTGAATTGTGTTCTCCTTTGATCAGAGTAACCTTTGTTTTATCTCAAAATTGTGGCTAGTCTCGTTACGGTGGAAAACCAACGCATTCGATGTATTTTTTTTTGTAAAATGTACATTTTGTGTTCATATAATATTTTATTTAGATTACTTGTGGTTATGTATCTTTTGTGGCAATTATTGCAGGCGATGGAGTAAATTCCTCCTTCAAATTTTGGCTTATTGTTTTGTTTAGTATAAACTAAGTCTATATATATATATATATATATATATATATATATATATATATATATATGTGTGTGTGTGTGTGTGTGTTTAATAAATTTTACCGGATATATCAGATGTTATATATGTTGGTTTAATAAATACTTTTCAATGGTGAATCTCTGCCTTGATGACGCCTCCGGACCTTGGGATTCAAAATAAGTAAACATGGAGGCCCCATGTTGCGGAGTTTTGTTCTCTTGTCCTATCATAGGAAATTAGTTTTCTTTATATATTCTCTTTTAAGTAATCTTTGACTTTTTCCATCAAATGCTATCCATCCATCCATAATGTTTCACAAAAGCGATTCGGTTAGTTTATACTACATGAAAAAACGAAGTTGAAACAAGCTAAAGAATACAGATGAATGCAGTGAAATGCATATGAATTTACAATTCTTTGTTTCGACCTACATTTTTGCGCATTGTGATCGAAGCCGCCTTGACTTCAAGCGGTCAACTTTATACAACCAAAGATGCGAATGACGTATACATATCAATTCCCGGTGCAAAGGACAAATTATTTAGAATGGTGAACTTTTTTTTTGTCAAATGCCATATCTTCTGGCAATAGAATCAATATTCAAAGAAACGAAAAAAATCCTACAACAATTTTTCTGTCAGTTCGATGTAAAGCTGATGATGCTGTTTGGAAGGATGAGGACAGAATTTGTCGCTGGAATCGGCGGTGAGATGCAAACGGCAGACGTAAGTGCGATTAGGGAAAAAAAAAACACAGAAAAATGCAATGCCGCTGGTGTCAGACTCCTCGTCCAGGAAGGCAGATATTTTTTGCTTTATATTTCACCAATTTGTAAAAAGGAATCTGTCGAGTCCAAATCTTGCATTTTTTTTGCAGTATTTTTTTTTTCACTATTTTTTCATTTACTGTTATTCCCTTCTTGGCTACTGAGCATGACTGCCTGTTTTTTTCTTCGTTTGCGGTTTTGAATTTCTTTACCATTCTTACTCAACAATACTTTTACTGCGGTAATAGCAAGAAAAATTTCACTTTTAACAATACTGGTGCCGCCATTATGCATTTTGACTGTAACTGTTCAAATTGGTACACATATATACATATTTGCTCATATACATAGGCATCAAATATTTCTCATTTCATTCATCTACTTACACAATTTTTACACACATATAAGAAGAAATCTAGACATATCTACATATTTGTTATTAATATGTAAAAATATACATATATGAGCTTTGAAAAACTATTTAACTATTTCAGAAGTTTGAAGTAAGTTTTCCCTTTTATAAGATTTCTGTTTTATGTTTCCAGACATTTTTGTTTTGAGAAGTGATGAAAAATGTCCTAGTTTAGTTTAGCTTTTTAATAACGCAAAGCAAAATTAGCTTTGTAATTAATTGCTTTGCTAAAAAATCTCTTTTTAAATAATTTCAACACGAGCAAGGCAATAAAGTCACTAAGACACAAAGAGTTACTGAGTGTTAGAGAATATGAGAGAAACCAATATTAAGGGAACAGAACAATAAAAGAACGGGAATTAAAAGACAGAAAATAACGACTGACATTGCATTTAAATTTTTGATCAAAGTTGACTGGGAAGCAACAAACCGGAAGAGAATTACACTACCGGCGGGAAAGTGACAGAAGTCGAGACGACAGATCAGGACTTTTAATAATCTTAATTCTTACTACTTTAATTGTTTTTATTTTCAGAAAAGTAAACAAAAATTAAAACTCAATCAAAATACTCTAAATAATAAGTCAATTATAAAAATGTAATTTTAAAAATTATTCTTTGTTACAAAATGTGTAGGAGATTAAAATCTATCCACATTTTCGGTGAACATTTTATTTTAAAGGCTATATGTATCAGTCAATTTTAAGGCCTATATGAATCATTCCATTTCAGCCGTATCAAACCTATCAATCTTAATACGTTCATTAGTCTTTCTCTTGTTAAATCTGTGTCTCTATCTGCCAATATCTACAATACTTTACCTAAATCTCTTTGCTATTTGTATCTGTAGTGATTTATTTGTTTTTTAGAGTTCATCAACCTTTTCCAGGTTATTTAAAGCCAGAAAATATTTTTGAATTGTAAAAATATTATGGAGATAATATCGATTTACTGATGCAAGTCCTCCTATCTAACTTATAGCTGGGAAGATGTGGATTCGTACCTTTCCCAAGAATATTTGCGCGGAAATTAATATAACGAACCCAACTCGAATTAGAACTCGGCTCTCCGAATTCCAATTGTCAACCGTTACCCATTGCACCAGCCGTACATCCAAGTTTGCAGCACCCGAGATTTCTAAGTGGTCAACCATCTAGATCATGTCCAGGCTCGACGTTGCTTAACTTCAGAATCGGTGTTTCAACGTGATATGGCCGTAGCCATTTTCATTTATAGTTTCCTTTTTTAAATACCAATACCCAAAAGTATATAATGCAATGCTTATTTTTTTTTAAAGTCGGTTACAAAATAACGGCTGATGAAATATTTTGTAGCTATTTTCAGCTACGATCGGTAAAGTTATTTTACGGACAATTTCCTTTTTTTTACAGATATGCATATATGAATTCTCGAAATGTTTATATAAAATTCTAACCAACATCGAACTAAGTGCACACTACATCAAAAAATGACACATTTTCGCAAGTACATCGAATTTCACATACACACGCATACACACATGAAATTACATGCATATTTACAGAAAGCCACGAGAACATAACACACCGATCGTCAAAATCACACACTAAATGTAATAGTTACAGTTTCATAACGCATTTGCCGATTTTCATTGTTAGGCACGCACATATACATATTTTAATTTGTTCACCTATGGAATTACACGTTTTAGTCACCAAAAAGAGGCATTCGCACACACATATGCAGAAGAAACCAATTAAATTGCTTTTTTATTTATAAAAAAAGAGATGGAAAATAAGAATTCCTTATCGACTCTTTTTCGATTTATTTTTCTCGCCAAAATTTCTATCAAGAACTCGTCCATTGTCGTCTGTGTGTAGATGGCGTGCACTCTTCTCGTTTGGCCGCCTTTGTTAGAACTGATTACTGTCTGTTGGCAAATCACGAACGTACATCAAGCGCACACACTTATGTTTAGGCGTGTAGGCGTTTACACGTCTAATCATTCAAACATTTGCTTATATATATATATATATATATATATATATATATATATATATATACATATATATACACACACACATATATATATACATTATGTATATATATATAAATATATATATATTCATATATATATAAATATATATATATCATATATATATAAATATATATATAAATACATATATATAAAATATATGTAAATATATGCATATGTATATGCATATATTTATATATATATATTTATATATATATATATTTATATATATATGAATATAAATCTATATATATTATATATATATATATATACATAATGTATAAATATGTGTGTGTATATATATATATATATATATATATATATATATATATATATATATATATATATATATAATACTGAGACGTACGTTAAAATACAGCTATACCGCTAGATCTATTATGATGCTTGAGATACAGCCAACACCTCATACAAGGGATGAAGAGGGAATGAGTTCTGATTGGCGGGTAAGAAAATTATTAAAACAGTCAATCAGCTCGTTGCATGTCAGTAGCATTAATTTAGGTTCCGAAAATATTCTCAATATTATGCAGATTGTCAAATGAAGCAATCCATCTTTTGCTGTCAGCCATTGGAACATAATATATAATATATTATATATATATATATATATATATATATATATATATATATATATATATATATATATATATATATATCGGTCTTGGGGGTATTTTTATGCGTGTGTGTTGCTAATTATTTTTTATCTGAAAACTGTTTTAATACGTTTTAAATATTGGACCTATCTGAGTTGGGACAAATGAAATAGTCATTCATATGAATAAACATTAAAAGGAATCTTAGCGAGTATATATGATGGCTCATGTGAGTCGAAAACTTAGAACGACGACCAATATTAAAATGTTAGACTATTTTCTCTTGTAACTAAATCCATCATACACCGCTTGGAAAGACAAAACATAATAGACATTCGTTGTTTGTTATATTTGATAACATATATTTGAATATATATATATATATATATATATATATATATTAAGTGTTAAGTCAATTCAGTAAATATTTGAAGGAACATTATTGATAGGGAATCTACTTTTACTTAAATGATCAGCATCATCATTTTCATGACTTGTGCTAAACTCACGTATTAAAAATTACAATTACAATTGTTTATTAGATGATTCTCATATTTTAACTGATCATCTGGCCTCGGCCCTATTATAACTTGTTAATCAGTGTTTATATATATATATCGGGGTGAGAGAGAGAGAGAGAGAGAGAGAGAGAGAGAGAGAGATGAGATGGTGAAGTTCGAACCTGACAATTATTAACCGTTTTTGTATTTTCGCTTTCCCTCTGTTTCCCTTTCTAATATTTGTTTTATGCTTCCAGGGAATTTTCTATTTTCAAAAGTTAGGAAACAGTTCCTTTAACGAGATCAGCTGTTTCGCAAGGTGGCCATGTTTATCTTATGAAACTTGTCTCATTAAATATTGTCATTAATATTCACCATTGATTTATGTGCATTGACAAAGATGAAGATTATTATGGAAGATAAATATTTTTTGTGCGATATATTTTGTTTCCTTATTGTGCTCCAAGCTTATGAATATACCTATCTAAACGTGATACAATTTCAATTATGAATCTCTAATAATGTTGTACAGAGTGTCGCTAGAGTCTGGACACATAAGAAATCTCCTTAACTCCATTAAATATTCCAATTCAATAAAATTTTGAAAATTTCATTTCTTGAAAATATTCATTTTTACCTGAGTCCAGATCTTAGAGACAAATATGCTAATAATCCTGTGGCAAACAGATTATAGATGAGGTACTGTTTTTAAATTACAGCAAAGTTTTGTCTATAAATGTAAGGTTCTGAATTATCAAAACCACAGTGGCATTCAAGGAAGTGTAATTCATATTTACATTGCAGAAAGTCGATCTAGAAGTCTGCAGCATGGAGAAATTAAGCTCAGAGAATTACTTCTCGTATTGCTATATCCACCAATGCATTTATCATCACTTGTAAACTTAACGGCGTATATTGGGCAATTCAATGGAAAAATGTGTCTTAACGCTACATTTAATCGGACCAAATAAATAAAGCTTTACTTACAAGAATAAGTTGCCATGTTTCTACGATCACCTTCTTTACCATTTTACGTTAAGAAATATTGAGTGAAACATCGATTTTCAAAACAAAATCATTCAGTAAGGATTAAAAATGCTTCAATATATATCGATTTATAATTCCTAACCTATTTACATTTATTATATATTGTGAACACTTATCTTTCTCGTAGACTTCAAACGTGATATAAACAGCTTTACCTTTGCTCCTGAAATATATTTGAGCATATCACAACTCAGTAATGTGCGTGTCCATAACAGTGTTGATGTGAAACAAGCATTCTATTTGAAGAAGCAATTAGATCTGATTTATGTTTGTTAATACATCTATTTATGCATTCGTCTCTCAAAATACACGTGTCTATCAATACACGTAACTCTTCAGGAAACCTGTTATAATGCAGTGAATAATGCAGTATATTTTATTGTTAAGATCTTGTATCAAACGATTCCTACCATAATAAATCATACATTTGTTCACTAGATTATTGTTCTCGTTATATTACCCGGGCAACAGGTCTCTTGATCCTACTGGTTTGTCTGAAAAAGCAGACTTACGCAAGATCAAAGAAAATATTTATCTCTAAATGATCGATTCACTTCCAGCCAATCAACATTCATTGGTCGAGCAGAAAAATTTCCAGCAGACCTCCTACACATTTCTCAGTTCACGCAGTGACTTTTATAGTTTTTAATTTATTTTCATTTATTTTATTTAACACAGTTTCAAATGTTATATTCTTTACTGTCAAAATTTAATCTGTGGGTGTACGTGATACCTATTTTCAGAAACATCACATAAAATGCCTTTGAGTTACCGCAACTATTCCTCCTTGAATTACGTACATCCTAAGACCCTCCTGGAAACCCGATGACTTCTCTTAGTATTCATAATTCCGGGTAGGTATCTGGAATTTCGAATTGAAAATTCATTCTTTTTTTTATTATTTATTATATATATTGTTTCGTATATACTATTAATTATGTTCGGTCTTCTGATCGAAAGTTTGCTATCTGTTATTTTGATTTCCTTTTATGAAATTTGGTTTAAATCTCTCTTTTTTCAAACGTACACAACAGTAAATTCTCTCCATAGAGTACAACATATTGAGATACGTAGTATATATATAGTAGAAATATAGTATATTATATGTAGTTGTACCTAACTACCATAATTGCAGCGGATATTATACACGCATCTTTTGGTCCTATTTTCCCTGTTGAGGTTTTACTTAGAGCGAAACTATTTTTGAATACCGACGTAGTATATTATAGTACGAATTCTATATAAGTATTCTATATAGTATATTATAGTACGAATTCTATAGACTCATGAATCATTTTCAACAAGCTTCTGAGTGAATGTGTGCAGTTTTTGTCCATTATCAAGAATGATTTTATTAGTTTTATTTTTGCTTTTAACTGAATGTATAGATTGTTTTATGTATGTATTTAGAGTTCTAGGGATGTTTTATTTTCTAGACACGGTCAGCACATATAACTTAATACACGCATAAAACAATCCATAAATTCAGTTAAAAGTAATAATAAAATAATCCTTGATAATGGCTAAACGTTCAACCGAAAGCACTCGGACATGCAGAACATTCGGACAATTTCTATACAATTTATGCCCAGAAAAGAAGAAAATAATAGGAACACAAGAAAGATTCAATAAACAAACTTAACCACAGTACAGTGTCAGTCGTTTTAATGCAACCTATATATGTATAAAAGAAAGAGGTTATAGTGGTTCCAACGAGAGAAAAGTGTGTATATTGAAAAGAGGAGAAGAGAGGTGCCGCAAACGTTTTTGGTAGTAATGTGGATTTAAAAATAAATATCGTTTTATTTTCCATAATTTTACTACACGTGCTTCTGGTCTCGCGACCGTCTTCAGGTAAAAGGCGGAGATTTCCACATATTATTAAAAATAATTAATTTTTTATTATATATATATATATATATATATATATATATATATATATATATATATATATAATTAATATAAAGTCAAGAAATAGAATTAACGTAGGGGCATATTTCTTTCGAATACATCGTATTGGAAAGTGTTTTGAGGCACTAGCAAAATCAAAAGTTTCAACATGACTAGGCACATATCTTGTGTTGTTTTATGCTCGCACTTAGAAGTAGAAACTTTGAACGCCTGACGTTGTTCACTCTTATTTGGCATTATCTATTCGCCACTTTTCACCGTTGGAATTTATATAAGAGCCAACCATTTTGAAAATTCTTTTCTTTCCTTTAATGTATTTGATTTTGTTTGGGTTTTAAATTACTTCGTTTGCTCTTTCGGTCTCCGCAAATCTAGTTCGATGACCGCTTATTTAGCTGAGCCCTCTACTGTAATCTAAAGAGCCTTGAGCAACGTTCTCCGATCTACTGTGAAACATGTTAAGTTGGATCTTCGGTTCAAACTTTTGAAAGCTTTCTTGCTTGAGGGTCCGGATATGAAAGTTGTCGGAAGCACTCACATTTTAATAATACAACCACACTCTATGTATGTGTGTATGCCAATTGATACAGATTACTATGGGGCATACATATTTCAGTTATCTATCTATCTATCTATCTATCTATCTATCTATCTATCTATCTATCCTGTGATTAGTATTTATATATTACATGAGCTTGAACACCGACTACAGGCGTCGCTTGGAAATGCACAGCAAACCCACTCTCTGAATTGTGTTAGATAAACTGTTTAATTATGGCTACAGAAACAATAATAAACACAATGAGAAATTTAGATACACTAATCCAAAATATGAATTTACACACCCACCCACAAGTGCGCATATGCAAGCACAAACATATTTATCTGTGTGGTGAGAGATAGGAATGGTTTTTTACATTCATCTCGTGTAAAACACACGTACGAAACTACATACGCACGCAAAGACGCACATACATACATACGTACGTAAGTACGTACATGTATACATATATATATATATATATATATATATATATATATATATATATATATATATTTATATATTTGAAAGAGAGGAATAAAAGAACAGGTTTCAGGGAGACAGAACTTAGCAATTGACATTACATTTTTGAAAATAGACAGGGAAGCAAGAAACTGGAATAGAGTTCCACAGGCGAGAAGTGCAAAAAAAAGGAACTATTAGAATAGAATTTATGGTTCCGTAAAGCTAGTTCAACAGTTACACGATGAGACCTAGTTGCTTAGTTGTACATTTAATTCCTGCAGTCAAATTATTAAGGTGGAAAGCTCATCAGAACAATTACCATGAAAATATTTATAGAAAAGCCAACAGGAAGCCAGGTAACAGCGATGGGAAAGTGACTGAAGTCGATATGCTATTACATTACATATTCTCTTTTGTCAAAAAACTTAAGATATATAGCAGGAGCGCTAGACCATATATATCAGCGGTATTCAATGAACAGACGAATGTTAGATTTATAAATAGATTTATAAGATGGATTCGGACGAGAAAAATTATCTAGCACGACACAGTAAACTTTCCTGCCAGAAAATCTAGAAATTGATTCCAAACTGAAAATGATCAAGCGACATTCAGATGTTTTCGTTGTTTATAAGAACTACGAAATAAAAGATAGAAGGGTGTCTCTACTTGCGTATTTATTAGAGAAAACATAGTCTTGTATTTAAGGATATAATGATGCTTTACCATTCTTCTTTAGTTTTACTATGAATTCTCTTTTATTCTGTTAACTCTGATCAGATAAAACCTTCCCGTTTATCCAGTGGTTATAGTCTAATTTTGTCAAAGATCAGAGTGGAAACGATCACACGACTTGAACATAAGATCTCAGTCAAAAACGAGGAAGTGATAACGAGTAAAAGAAGAAAAATCCATCATCCCAATTTAATCCATATCCATAAAGTTAAATGTTTATTGTTGTTACCCTCCAAAATTTGGAAGTATACGCAAATGTGTATTTGTGATACTTTCTTATAGTTGGTGGAGGCCTACTGGTTTGTAGTGACACCACACGCCATCCACTCTGTTTAAATTGTATTGTAAAATAAATATATAGACAGATTAGAATAACGAAATCAGAATTATGATGCATTAAAAATACACCAAGAATATAATTAAAAGTTAAATTAGATGAAATTTTGCTTTTTGAATCATGTTAATGAAATGACGTTTCCTGCATTGAAAGTTGTAAATATCAATCTAAAATTTATTTCAGAACATAATTAAAGATGGAACGAAAGTTAACGATCTTTGCCGCAAGGTTACACACACACACACACACACACACACACACACACACACACACACACACACACACAGGGAAACATACACACACATACATACATATATATATATCGAGGGATATCTTTGTACAGGTGTATGTGTTGCTGTGAGCGTGTGTGTTTGTGTGGGTAGGTGTAATATTGTTTAAAATGGTGAAGAAGATTAATAGGTAGAAGAAGAAAAGAAAAACAAATAGGATTTTATTTATCCAATTTTTATGGAATTTGTTTTCTGAGTATTTTAGTTACTTGTGAAAATCGTTTGTGAAAAACGTTTTTCAAACCTGGAAATTAAAACCTTCACAAAATCTGAAAATAGATTTCTTTGTATAACCCTGTCAAGTCGCAAATAGGTTTCTCAGAAAAAAATAATTCAAAGTGGAATTGAAGGAAAATTGCTCAACATTCATTTTATTTTCTTGAACTGAGACCATATTAAGTTATAGGAATCATTGAATTTTCCTCGTGTCAAATTACGAAGATTCTGCGTTTAACTTTCACTTGAAATCACACCAGATATCTTAGGAAACAACAAATTCTTACAGAGTTTAGTTATACACATAACACAGACATCCATTTATCACCACTGAAGCCTAACTGGATACTACAAAATTATTTTCCATAAGATTCTATAGCGTCTTTTTCTTCTTCATAAAAACTTCATCCGGATTCAATAACAGGTGATGGTGAGGATTGCCAGACGTCCTTAATATATTAGATATGTTCGGTATTGGATAATTTAATCCCTTGTCCCGTACTGACCTTTCATGGACACCCCAAATATCCCGTATTTAATTCATTTTCAAAATAAAAATATATTTTTACTAGCTTCATACGGTTTATAAGCAATCATACTTTCTTTTCCCAGATTATCTTGATGAAAATAATCCCAATCATTGCTATGTTTTAACTTATGTCTCTCAGAGAGAGAGAGAGAGAGAGAGAGAGAGAGAGAGAGAGAGAGAGAGAGAGAGTCCCGTATTTCTAACTTCCTAATCTGACAACCCTAGTGATGCGGGAAAATCCATTTTTGGTGTGTCAACTGTGGCGCGTCAAATTCTTATTTTAAAAAATATTTTTAGCGTCATTTCTCCTGCCACTTTAGAAAATAAAGTCATCGGAATATTAATTGAGACGATAGATTTATATATGATTTTATTCTCTTGGACGAATGTTACTCATAGAAAAATTTGTCCCGCTGTGAGATTTCTTTAACAGTTTTCGCCTATCTTTCACTTACGTAAAAAAAACAAAAAACAAAAAAAAAATACACACACACACACTTTTCTTCCCACCAATTTCAAAAGCTGTTGCTTTTTCATGATCGTCTTTAATTTTGTTTTTCATTCAAAAAAGAATTACTGTTCCCAACTGTAAACGAATAGCTCATGCAGTCGCGTCTGTTTTAAGCGAACATGAGGCTAAATAGTCAGAAGCTTACGATTGCGCACTGCAAGCGAATGAGCGTGTGAGACACGGCAAGCCTCGGCGGGGTACGCTGCTCATAAAAATACAATGACAAAGTTGAAAGCGGGCTGTCATCGCTACGGCAACCGGGTTGTTTGATGGTGGCTGTGCGAGACATCTTTGAAAATGACGAGAAATTTCTTTTCTTCCTTTTCTTTTATTTATTGTAGATCCAACTGATCTGATGAAATGAGCATTTGAAATGGAAAGTGACTAGAAACTCCCCAGAGCCCCTATTCTATCGCTTTTATTATTTTGCGATATGCAATTCATTTTCCATTTGAAATAAGCAGTCTTTCCATTCAAAAACAAGCATAACTCTGAACATGCCCGTCAGTTTATCCTAAAATGGGTTTTACAAATTCTATTAAAAAGAGGCCAATAGAATATGCGCAGACGAAACTATCTTGCCTCTCTTTGGATACAGACAGTAATATATGCAAACGTCTGCATAACACCGTAAACGTCCATATAATGATTTTACATATGAATACCGATATACACATATGAAAGTATTGCACCAAAATTTTCTGTTCATGCATTTTTATATATATATATATATATATATATATATATATATATATATATATACAAATCATTTTGTGCAAACTGAGCAAAAGATTTCTAGTGCGCATATGATGTTACAGATTACGTAATATTGACATAAAAATCTATATACCTTATATTTTAATTATTTTTTTATTATGTAGATGTCCAAAGTTACCTGTGTTCTATGGACAGATCTTTCTTTATTTCTTATCAAATGGTAAAATGAAAGTTATCCTGAATGGCCACTCTTCTACGTCATTTTGTATTAATGCAGGTTATCCCTAGGGCTCTATCCTTAGTCCCACTTTGTTCTTAATTTCCATTAATAACATTCACGATGGCATCCGCTCTCAACATGGTATCTATGCTGATGACACAACTATTTACTCCTGTCTCGATAGTAAGTCTGATCGGTTACATAAGGTCAAATTGGCGGCTGATGTTAAAAATGACCTACAGTCTGTTATTAAATGAGGCAAATAATGGATTGTTAATTTTAATGCCTCCAAAACAAACCTGCTCTCTATTAATCATCACCCAAATGATTAACAGAGAGCAAATTTGTTTTTGGCTTCCATCATCATGGATGATGCTAACTTCCAAGAGAGTGATTTGTTGCGCCTTCTAGGGCTAACATTTTCGGCTGACATGAAGTGGAAAGATCCATTGCAAAATTAACTGCTAAGAAAGTTGATTCACTGTGTCCTGATTGATAATTTTTCTCTCCAGAATTTATCTTACATATCTTTTAGTCTACCATTCGTTCATGCTTAGAACATTGCTGCTATCTGTGGTCCGATGCTCCTGCCATATATTTAGATATCATTAATAAAATCCAAAGAATAATCAGCAATATTATTTGTCTTGACCTGGCGTCTTGGCTTCAGTCTCTTTCCTACCGCCGTAAAGTTGCCTCCCTGTAACTTTTCTATAAATACTTTCATGGTAATTGTTCAGATGAGCGCTTTTCTATGGTATCTAGACTTTATGAATTGAATTTAAGCGAGACTAGTGATGAGATCTCATCAATTTAGAATTGAGTCAGTTAGTTTTATGCTAACAATTTCTTTTCTCGCTTGTGGAAGTCTCTTCCGGTTCCATGCTTTCCAGTGAACTTTAATTTTCAAAAATGTAAATGCAATGTCAATCGCTATCCACTATCTTTCTGATTAATCTTCTATTGTTCTTGTTAGTAATGTTTCTGTTTTCTAACTTTTCCAAACAAGTAACCCCTTGTGTCATAATGGTTTTATTGTCTTGCTTGGGGTTAACGCGATTATCCCTGATATTTCGCACTTTTATCCATAACAATAGCATACTTTAAAACTGTAATTGTATCATAATTAGCTCCTTATAAATAGCAGAGCTTTTGTTCGCATCTCAGGATTATAAATAGATCTCATTTTGTGAAATAATTTTTAAAAAATGGCCGAGTGAATAAAAGCGTTGGTTGAAGTAATCCAGTGACTTGACCCAAAGAGTTTTGAGGCCAATATCTAGCCACAGTAGAGGTGAACAAAATCTTAGATAGTTCAGTTAAAGGGAAATAAGTGACACTGAGATATCTAGAAAAGGCATGGCACGTGGAACTAGAACAATCTACCCCGGTGGACAAAAGAAAGGGTTCGATTCACAATTGCAGTCGCCTGAAGAAGAATATGACAACGAAGATAAGGATAACTCTTCGAACAATGTAAATAGTGTAAAGTGATTATAGCTTCATACGTATACTGCAATTTCTAGAAAACGCTAAACTATTTGTTTTCTACTCTGCTTCGTAATAAATTTTCATCTTACTTTCCTTAGCTGTTTAAAGCGCTAAACCCCGGTAACATGTAAATTAAGTTTAGATCTTTAACCTCTGCTGTCGAGTACGATGTTTTAATAACTGTATCAAGAACGAGAGTATGTCTTTCTCTTGTGTTCAAATAGATTTGGACATTTATAAACAATTTTTTACATGCAATTATGCGTCTGTCTCCCGTGACGTTTTGTAAGAGAGCCAAAGGAAAGTAACAGAGGAGGCAGCAAAGAGAAAAACAAATTTTAGTGAGTTTTTAAATGCACGGCAGTTGATAGTGGGTGAACAGAAAAGGAAAACAACAGAAAATAGAAATCTAAACGAAGGAAAACGAAACAGAAACAGAACATAGAAGAAAAACAGAAGAAACAGAAAAACAGAAGAAAAACAGAAGAACATAGAAGAAAACGAAACAGAAACAGAACATAGAAGAAAAAAATTGAGCAAAAAAAGAAAGAAAGAAAAAGAAAAGAAAAGGTAAAATTAATATTTAAAATGAGAAAAAGAAATAACGACAGAGAAACGAAGCGTGAGGAAATCTAGATTTAAGTAGATAGAGAAGGAAAGATAATTTAATAACACAAATATGATGAAGAGGATGGAAGATAATCAAGAAAAATAACATTAACATATATTCTTAAGAAACATTCAGTTACACATTTGTTGACGTTTAAATAACTATTTCCAAGTCTGCGCATGCGTAGATAAGCGTATGGCTATCTGTCAGTACACAGAAGAATATGTACAGTTAATTGAGACTAAATGGGCCACAAATGTTGAAATATAAAATACTTTTAATTGAATTCATGCAGAGTTTCGAATTTTAAAAGCACGGAAGCGCTTTATGAATTTGTATGCTTGTGTGACTATAAGAATTTACAGATATGAAGAGTTATTACTTTATAAATAAGCATCCTAATGAAATTCCGCCATAAAACATATTTAAACGTCTCTCTCTCTTTCTCTCTCTCTTTCTCTCTCTCTCTCTATATATATATATAGAGAGAGAGAGTGTGCGTTTGTGCGTGTGCCTGCGTGTGTGTGTTTATGTGTATGTGAATTATTTACATTTGAACATGGTGGCATTTAAGTAATTATATTTATAATGTTACTATTAGAAACTTATATATTTATGGAGGAAGTTTACTCACTTTCGTGGATGAAGTGTTTGTAGATACAGTGAGTAAATAGAAATCAACACTGTCATTTCCACGAACTTAGAGATTTTCAGGTCTGATACTGAAGGCGTGTGACTAACTCTTCTGACTCAGCCTTGATTTCCATCTCAGCATTAATATATATATATATATATATATATATATATATGTGTGTGTGTGTGTGTGTGTGTGTGTTTGTATATGTGTGTGCTTGTATGTTTGTGCATGTATGTGTTTCCTTAAAAATAACTAACAGGTTACTTCGGTTATTTTTCTTATATTGTCTTTTCGCAAAAAAGAAATCTTATTCGCACACAAAAATACAATTAAACATTAACAAAGTAACTTCTCAGACATTTTTAATGAAACATGTATTAAAGAAGGATTGCTACCAAGATACACAGCAATTCAATATTGATGTATTATATGTATATTCCGGCTTCTTGTTTTCCAAACAATTTTGATCTTTAAAAATATCTGTATCCTTAATTCTTGTAATTTTATTGGGCTTTCTCCTAATTAATAATTTTTTCTCAGATTATATCCCAGTCTGTAACGCGTTCTTTCTTAGTGGCTTTATCGTCTTCCTTGGAGTGAAATGATTATATATATATATATATATATATATATATATATATATATATATATATATATATATATATATATAAGTGAACCTAAAGAGCCAGACAAACCTACCTAGGTTTCACCTACGCGGATCGGGAACTGGCTAAAGAGGTGCTATAACAACAGAGAATATATAGCCAACAACACAAAAACATGACCATGTGACCAAAAACGTAAAAAAAACCCCAGTAATACAACAACGGGGGAGGGCGTTAAAACATATTTATTCAAAAACATAACAAAAACAAAAGAGAGGAAAAGCAACCTATTGTAGTAACCAGCGTTTTCTATGTCTACACTTACTTAAGATTTCTGTTTTTAAATTTACCAAATTATTAGTTTTTTTTAAATAAAGCAATGGCTAACTTTTCCTCTATACATAGAGGACAAACTTTATTACCTACTTTATATTTATTGTATTTCTTTAATATTTCCCATTTCAAAATGGGTCTTTATTATAGCCATGTTTAGTTTTCCATATGTAAGTAGATAACGTTAGAATTTTACGTTATTAAAATTACTAATATTGATATAATACGTATTTTTTAAAACTGTTTATATACTGTTATATATTTTAGGATTTTCATCAGTATTGTTAAGTCTATCCTTGTATATTTTTACCTGGTACACCACACACTCTTGCTGGCACTTTCCCTGGAGAGGGCAGGTTTTCTTATTCCTACAACTGGGAGGGGCTGTACTAGAAGAACTAGAAACGTCCGAAAAGAGCGAAAAAATCTTTCAGTGCCTTAAATTTCTACCCCAAAGGAAAAAAAAACAAAAAAACAAGCGAATTACTAAGCGAAAATGTAGAGTGCTACATTTACACACACACACACACACACATATATATATATATATATATATATATATATATATATATATATATATATATATAGTACGAAGTACAGTGACTGATCACTCCTGTCTGTTTCATGTTTTCACGCACTCGTCAGGCGGTCGGCCAATTTTCTTTTACTTTCCTGGATGGTTGAAAAACCCGTCCTGTAAAGTTAAAATCAGCTGTAAACAGGCACCCCTCCCCCCAAAAAAAACAAATAGTCCGATAGTGCGGCTAAAAGGTGCTCAATATCACAAGTAACACTGAAGTCCCAGTAACTGAACCTAATGCTTTCAAGCAAAACAGTACTCAACAGAAACGTCACCCATGGCAGAGCTTTCTAATATTAATAGAAATAAGCAGCTCTTAAAATGAATCTTCTGTGGATAACGATTGCGTGAAAGCATGAAAGTGACAGTAGTTGTCGTTGACTGTGCGCTAGAAATTTAATTCGTAATTTAGTAAAGCTTTGGCATTTTATATGGCTCGAGAATATTTTATTTATGGTGTGCATCCACAGCAGACTCAGTTTATAGAACTGCTTATTTCTGCATATATATATATATATATATATATATATATATATATATATATATATATATATATATGTGTGTGTGTGTGTGTGTGTGTGTGTTTGTGCGCGCGTGTTTTTTCAGTTTACTCAATTTCAATGTATAGACAATATAGCTGGATTATATTAAATACAGGTCAATATGCGGAATGGTTCCCAAATAAGGAGTGTATCAACAATGTCAGACAGCATATTAATATTCTGGATATCGTTCTTGGATATTAATACAGGCCTGTACTCACGAATACGACCCTTCAAATGGTGGATATTATTATTATATATTATTATTTCACGCTTCTTGCGCCTGTTGACGTAATGTAGCAAGTGTTCTCGTCACTGAACACTACAGAGCATTCCTCTCAGATATTCCTCCCCTACCGTCAATGCACACGAGCTCGATTGTAGCTGGCTAGGGCAAGCCTGCTGCAGTAAAGCGATTCCCAACGGTCCATTCTGACAGACTTGGGACTGAATTTGCCCTGATCTATACTGAGGACTGTAGTCTATCCTCCATTTCCGCCTTTGAAATGCGTCAATCTCGGCGAGCTTCTTCCCTACATGATCATCCAGAATTTGGTGTACTAATATAAAAATTTTAATTGGAAAACTTTTGTCAACTACCAAAGCACATCCAAACATAGGCAGGAAATTTCCATAATGACCATCCAACCCAGGGCCGGATTTAGATGAAGCGAGGCCTAACTCTATTCTACTTCTGAGCACCCCCACCACAATCCCCCATTCTCACAGATAGAGGAAAATAGAAGAGTGTTAAATCAAACAATTTGAGTAAAAGTCGATGATGATGACGGATGTTTAAAAAATTACTGAAGGTTTATTTAGAGTCTGCAATGCGTTATCACAGCATGTGTAAGAAAGACCTATGACAGTGTCAGAAATATACACCTTGGCTGGAGGCCCCCTAGATTTTGAGACCCTAGGCTTCAACCTGCTAAGCCTATAAATAAATCCGGTACTAATCCAGCCTCACAAATACCTAGAATCCGAATCTCAAACGGATCTAATTGATCGAAGGGTAAATGTCATTTGTATTTAATTCATTCACGACACTGAACCTTAACATGCGTTGCCCGAACAAAAGTGCTTTGAATATTATTATGTCACAAGATGACCAATAATTTAAAAATTAAATCAGTATATCTACCGGAATTATCTGATTCCTTCTATAATTTATCTTTACAAGAGACAGATCAGACCAAAAATAGAGTATCGTTGACATGTCAGGTCTGGTGCTGCACAATCCTTATCTTTCAGCCTTGATCTTTAGTTCAAATCCGTTTACGTTGTTTTGAAGGAAATGAGCCATTTTCCACTTTACACCTTCCTTTCCCACAGGTACAAGTTACAAGTCTATCGCTAGTCTATCCCTGTTTCCATTTTCAGATGGGCTCCACTTTTTAGTCACACCAGTTCAGTCATTTACAGCTAGGACTTGCCATGCTGCAACTACGGAATTGAATCACCTACATTTCCCATGTATTCCAAGTGTAAGAAGGAATTTCCATTCAGAGAACTTTTTTCCAGAGAACTGCTACTTTGTGATGCTCTCGCGTTGATTTTTCCCTGAACGTTACAATTTTAACCTTTTCAAGTCAAGGGTCAATTGCTATCTCCCTTCCTTATCCCCATAATCTTCATTTCATTTTACGTCCTCTTAAATATCATGCACCTAATTCAGTAACCCTCTATCTTGAGTGGCTCTTCCCCCTTGTATGAAGTGAATTTTAGTAAAAAATAATATTAAACCCTAGCCTACTCTTATTTTAGCCAGGAAGAATCGGCATAGTTCAGGGCATTTCATTTTCGTTACGGAAATTTTAAATTCTTCCATGGGTGTTACAGACTTTCAGATGGCTAGTGAGACTTACATAGGCGAGGTATGCTTTTATACATAGACAGCAGGAGGTTTAGAAGCCAGTGGAGGCTTTTACGCTTTTTTAAAAAATTCTGCGTGGGAAGTTTTCGGTATTTATCAGCCTCTCCACAGTAACAGGTGGGACTTAATGTCGGTTAAACGCTGAGGGAAGGGTGATCATAGACGTACAGATATTTTAAGGACAAAATAACCAGTCTCGCCGGTGTCGATATAAGCCCATCTTCGCTTTCTAGTGCAAGGGGAGAGGTGCTGCCACACAACAGTTATCCCTGGAACCAGGCACCCCTAAAAACATTTCCGAAGGTAGAATATTTTAGAATGATACGGGGGCAACGCTGACGAATAGGCTCATGTAAGACGCAAGCTCGACATCATATAGACCACATGAGTGTTTTTTTTTAGACACAGATATTCGTATCTGATCGGATGTTTCTGTTACCGTAAGTACATTAATGTCATCTATCAAAGGCTTTGTTAAATTTATCTAAGCAGGAAAGTGACTCGTTGCGTCTTCTCTGGCTAACTTTTCTCACCTGACATAAAGTGGAAAGGTAATTTGCTAAGAAAATTGATTTACTGTGTCATGCGAGACAATTTTTCACTCCAGAATCTATCCTATATATATATATATATATATATATATATATATATATATATATATATATATCATTCGTCCAAGCTTAGAATATTGCCGCCACATATGGTCCGGTGCCCCTGCTATCTATCTAGAGCTCCTTGATAAGATCCAAATAAAAATCTTCAATATTTTTGGACCTGGTGTGGCGGCTCGGCTTCAGTCACTTGCCTACCGCCGTAAGGTTGCCTCGCTGTGCCTTTTCTATAAAATCCTCCATGATAATTGTTCGGATAAGCTCTTCGCTATGGTAACTAGACTTCATGAATGTAAGCGCATTCTTCACGCTTGGTTTCTCTGTCGTTGCATTGCTCTCATCAATTTACGTTTGAGACGGCCAGATGTAGCGGTAAATTCTATGCTAACAGTTACGTTTATCGCACTTCTCGCTTGTGGAAGTCCCTTCCGGCTTCATGCTTTCCAACCAACTTTAATCTGCAAAAATTTAAATGCAATGTCAATCGCTATCTACTGTCTTCCTGATTACTCTTTTCTCTTTCTGTCCATTATTAGGGTTTCCGTTCCTAATTTCTCCACATCCTGTAAGCTATTGTGTCTTAGTGGCTTTATTGCTTTGCATAGATGAAACCGATTAAAAATAACTAGTCTCTCCCATATTTGCCCATTCAGTCTGTCGTTATTTTCTATGTAAATTCTTGTATATGACCAGGGTTATCAGACCGATATGAGTCATTTGAAGCATGCCTTGAATGTCTGTGTCCATGACTAAATTCACGACTAAATTGTTGTACTAATTATTTTCGGGAGGTTTCAGATTATTATTCAAAATCCTTGTCTCGAATACATATCCATAGGTGAAGCAGTTAAATATTCGCATTTGAAGCAACCGTCATATTGAATCAGATTGAAAGATATGTACATATATGCTAACTGGCTTTTCGTTTCTGAACACAAATGTCGGTTAGGGTACCTAGCCAATCCTTGATGCAGACGCTTTCTCAGCTACATTTGTACCTTTTCAACACTTAGCACTAGATGTGATTTATACTGCAACCATTCTGGGCAAACCTGAGTTACAGTTTCTGGGAAAGAGCGCATAATATGACGTGTTCAACAGCTTGAACAAGGCCAGCACACCCAAGCCTCAGCCATGTGCTAGCATCACCACCATCGACGGCTTTTGAACAGTTATATCTACTCAATTTGTCAGACCAGATTTAGGTTAACAGATTTACAAGTACTTTCCAAAGGTATTTATCACTGGAATCCCCTACCCTGGGCAATAACATGCAATTGAGCATAGTGAGATTGAAACCCGAGCTTCATGGTCCATAAGCGAATATTCTAGCCAATCAGCGACGACCCTATGAGAAACACACACATTCACACACATACATATATATATTTACAGATATTTACGTACATATTTAATCATATAGTTGTTTATAGTTGTTTATAGTTGTTTCCCTGACGATCCGTTTAGATGAAACCTGGGTAGGTTTGTCTGGCTCACTAGGTTTATCTAGGTCTGCTCTACGGTTGTATTGAGCTCTTTTGTTAGTTAGTTGTTTACTCGTATCGTTTTTTTTTCTTTGGGCTTTGAACCTGTATCTATGCGATATTTTTTCGACAGACTTTCATGTTTCTAGCTCTTTCTTTTTTAAAAACTTTTTTTTCCTTGAGATTGATTTGATTATTGGCAAATAAAAAATGAGGGTTTTTCGAAACGAGTATAGTTATCTATATATATATATATATATATATATATATATATATATATATATATATATATATATATATATATATATATATATATATATATATATATATATCTATATATATATATATATATATATATATATATATATATATATATATATATATATAAATATAGATATAAATATATATATATATATATATATCACCCCAAAGCAATGGCAAAACAAACACAAAGCCTGGCACGTTCAAAAAAATAATATAATGATCAAACAACAACCAATAAAAGAAAGAATAAGAGAAAACCTATTGAAGAAAAAGGAAATATAAAGACAAAAAGCCAGAAATATAATTAAACAGTAATATACAGTGCTCTGTGTCTAAATTATCGAGACAGAGAGCAAATATGCTCCCACAGAGTCTCAGAAAGAAACAAAATTCGGGCCGCTACTCGAGTTTCATGCTACTGTGATCGTTAGGCAAGCAGAATTCATATTTATTTGTTGATAGGAACGTAATAGATATAAATTCATAACCACATTTATTACCAAAGGAACGAGAGAGCGGGAAACGGATAGATTGCAAGGTAAAGGAGACGGCATACATCAAGAACAAGAATGAGAAACGAATGTATATAATTAAATGATGATATTGAAATTTTGTCTGTTTATATGCAATCAATTCGTCGTCATTTTACAGTTGTTTGAGGCATAGATTTGGAAATGGATAGATATAATATATAAAAGCATTAAGAATGAAAGAATGAGATAACAAGAGAGATAGAACGAGAAACTGTAGATTGCAAAATTAAGAAAAATACATACACCAAGAACAAAAGAAAGAAGGATATAATTCGATAAATCTATATTGTTACTTACTACAAGTAGGTATACAATTATCT
>CAHIKZ030004120.1:2220000-2232500 GCA_903632075.3 Acanthosepion pharaonis
TTGCAGTGCCATCCTACAAAGTATAACTTTAAGCAGAAAAAGATAGAAGAAAAATGAACTGCGTCTCTGTGCAGGATTTTTCTACACAGAGACTCATACATTGGCATGCAACCGAGATATCTGGAGAGAGCTGGTCAGTTACACAACTGCACAACGTAGCTACAGTCACACCCGGTTGGGGACTTATGATGATGATGATGATGATGATGATGATGATGATGATGATGATGATGATGCTAAGTGAATCTTTTTTAAAAATATTTTCAGTTCTTTTTTAGGACATATCAGAACATTTCGAGAAAATGTTGTCTGCTGGACGAGCACTCTTTAGTTACTTTGGAACGACCTAACTTAGTTTCATTTATTTAATTTAATTTGAATCAGTGAAAGAGAACAGTCGTGTCTGATCGTAAAAGTAACGTTGAAATATGGGCTTCATAACTTGTAACGCGTCTGCAATAAACGTGTCAGATTTGTTCTCAGTGGAAATAAGAACCAGAACTTCAAAACATTATGCTTGCATAAAAAGTTAAACAGTTGTTAGCAATTGATGCATATGTAACTTCCTCAAACACAGACTACTGAAATATTACTAATTAAAAAAAGAAAAAAAAAACGTAATTCAGTTTATTAACCAAATGATGACGAAGTCAAAAGTTTGAAATTTATGAATTCTACGTATGTAATGACATATGTAAAACAAATGCTGCTTCTAACAGTTCACACACGCACACACACACACACATATATATATATATATATATATATATATGTGTGTGTGTGTGTGTTTGTGCGTGAGTGTGTGTGTTCTTTTCTGCGTGTGTGCGCACGTGTGTGTCTGTGTGTGTTGTTTAGTCCGGTATATATGTATTCCGGGCGTAATAATGGACATTATGATGCTATCCGGAATTTTATTCATTTCTCCCAAGCTTTCAATTCCGTCTGGAATCATATTCGGGGGAAGGAACCAGTGGCACAATTCACCTCTATATGTTATACCGCTTAATATATATGATTTTGCTTGCTACACCCTGATATTTGTTTTGGAACGCTGGAATTCAATTTAATCCAAAGTGACGTCTTGCATAAAACAGTTTCACGAAGCAAAAACCGAACTGAAAAGTAATGCATCAAATATTTATAGGCATTATTTGAATTTTCTATGCTTATAAAATATTTCATACAGACTTTAAGACAACTTCTCGTGAAAGACACACGCACATAAACACACACACACACACACACACACACACACACACACACACACACATATATATATATATATATATATATATATATATATATATATATATATATATATATATATGAGAGTTACTGGCACTATCTTTTTGCGCAGTTTTAATGAAAACCTAAAAGTGTTTTTAAAGCTTAATATGTCTTCGTTGTTTGTCAATGAGTTCTACGTCGTTTGCAAACTCCATGAAAAATTAGAATTCAAAAAAAGTTTTCTGTATGAAAATACGAAAAGAAATTTGGTCAGAATTTAAGACCTTGTTATTTCCTTTTTACTTGACTGAACAGAAATTTACAATTAGAACCCCATTTCCAAAGGAAGAAAATCATATTTAGGGTGAAGACGAGCTACGACATCTTAAACTCAACTACTGAAGAAGAACAGAGTTCGTGTTATCTTATGAATTACTAGAACCTGGGCAGAGAATGTGCTACACTACACCAAGTAATTGGTTTATTTGATTGAAGCATTGAAAGAAAACAAACATGTTTTTTTTTCTGATAAATAAAGTGAAGGGAAAATTTTGTTGCATTAAAATACCCATCTTCATGTCGCCAATGCAACACAGGAGATTATTTTAGAATTATTATAAAACCTTATAGAAACTATTACAAGGCCCAGAAAGTACGTTTTCCCCTGTTCTATAGCTATCATTTCCTCGCTCCATATCAAATTAGTTTGATTAACGGTTCCAAAACTACGATATTGAAAGGACTGTCGAAGAATTCATTAAATCAAAACTCAAATTCTCCTTTCACTGATAGAATACCCAGTCTACGTAAAAGCAGGACTAGGGCAAGAGAAAGTTGTGGAACATAGTTCGAAGACTGAATAATGATGCTATGAAAATATGAGATAAAAGTTTTTGACAAAAAATAGTGAAAACACACACACTTAGACACGGAGGTCGGTTTGTTAAACTGAGCGCTTGCTTGCTTGTGTGTACTTTCATATATGTCTATAAATATACAGTTTTATTCCCGATTCACTATATGGTAGATATTAATAGTGTTTCCTATTAGGTAGGTTTGTGTGTGTAGCTGTCGGTTTGCTTGTTTCTATTAGTGTAATTAAATCATTATTAAATCTGTCTTGGAATTAGTTATAACATTGTTTTAGCATTCTAAGACTCAAAAATCATTCAGAATTGATTAACACATATACAAAAGCCTAGGAGATATATATATATATATATATATATATATATATATATATATATATATATATATATATATATATATATATATGTATGTATGTATATAAAGTAGCAGTACGGAACGAAGAAAGAGAAGAGAGAAGAAAAAGAAGTAGGTATGAAAATTCGTAAAGTGTTGTTAGAAGCCAGAATAATTGACAGAAGAACTAAGTGTCTTTGAAAAAATAAGCAAGGGAAAATTATTAATTAATAATGAGAAATGCTCAAGTGAAATAAATTCTTCCCTTTACACGAACTTCTTTCATATTGCATAATCGACTAAGCTAAGAATAAAAAGGTAAAAGAAAATAAGATTCGAATGAACTAATAAGAAAAGGGATTGAAATAAATGCAAGTTATATTGAACAGTCACACTTGTAGACTTTTTTTTTACATAAATGCAGGTATATCCGCTAGGGCGCTATCCTTAGATCTATATTTTTTCTAATTTTCATAAATGACCTTCGTGATGTCATTAGTTCTCAACTTGGTATCTATGCTGATGACACAACCATTTACTCCTTCCTGATGTCATTAGTTCTCAACTTGGTATCTATGCTGATGACACAACCATTTACCACTCCTGATGTCATTAGTTCTCAACTTGGTATCTATGCTGATGACACAACCATTTACTCCTTCTTGATGTCATTAGTTCTCAACTTGGTAACTATGCTGATGATAAAACCATTTAATCTTTCCTGATGTCATTAGTTCTCAACTTGGTATCTAAGCTGATGACACAACCATTTACCCCTCCTGATGTCATTAGTTCTCAACTTGGTATCTATGCTGATGACACAACCATTTACTCATTCTTGGTGTCATTAGTTCTCAACTTGGTATCTATGCTGATGATACAAGCATTTATTCCTTCTTGATGTCATTAGTTCTCAACTTGGTATCTATGCTGATGATAAAACCATTTACTCTTTCCTGATGTCATTAGTTCTCAACTTGGTATCTATGCTGATGACACAACCATTTACTCCTTCCTGATGTCATTAGTTCTCAACTTGGTATCTATGCTGATGACACAACCATTTACTTCTTCTTGATGTCATTAGTTCTCAACTTGGTATCTATGCTGATGATAAAACCATTTACGCTTTCCTGATGTCATTAGTTCTCAACTTGGTATCTAAGCTGATGACACAACCATTTACCCCTCCTGATGTCATTAGTTCTCAACATGGTATCTATGCTGATGACACAACCATTTACTCCTACTTGATGTCATTAGTTCTCAACTTGGTATCTATGCTGATGACACAACCATTTACTCCTTCCTAATGTCAATAGTTCTCAACTTGGTATCTATGCTGATGACACAACCGTTTACTCCTTCCTGATGTCATTAGTTCTCAACTTGTTATCTATGCTGAGGACACAACCATTTACTCCTTCCTGATGTCATTATTTCTCAACTTGGTATCTATGCTGATGACACAACAATTTACCCCACCTGATGTCATTAGTTCTCAACTTGGTATCTATGCTGATGACACAACCATTTACTCCTTCCTGATGTCATTAAATCTCAACTTGTTATCTATGCTGATGACACAACCATTTACTCCTTCTTGATTTCATTAGTTCTCAACTTGGTATCTATGCTGATGACACAACTATTTACTCCTTCCTGATGTCATCAGTTCTCAACTTGGTATCTATGCTGATGACACAACCATTTAATCCTTCCTGATGTCATTAGTTCTCAACTTGGTATCTATGCTGATGACACAACCATTTACTCCTTCCTGATGTCATTAGTTCTCAACTTGGTATCTATGCTGAGGACACAACCATTTACTCCTTTTGATGTCATTAATTCTCAACTTGGTATCTATGCTGATGACACAACCATTTACCCCTCCTGATGTCATTAGTTCCCAACTTGGTATCTATGCTGATGACACAACCATTTACTCCTTCCTGATGTCATTAGTTCTCAACTTGGTATCTATGCTGATGATACAACCATTTACTCCTTCCTGATATCATTACTTCTCAACTTGGTATCTATGCTGATGAAACAACCATTTAATCCTTCCTGATGTCATTAGTTCTCAACTTGGTATCTATGCTGATGACACAACCATTTACTCCTTCCTGATGTCATTACTTCTCAACTTGGTATCTATGCTGATGACACAACCATTTACTATTTCTTGATGTCATTAGTTCTCAACTTGGTATCTATGTTGATGATACAACCATTTACTCCTTCTTGATGTCATTAGTTCTCAACTTGCTATCTATGCTGAGGACACAACCATTTACTCCTTCCTGATGTCATTAATTCTCAACTTGGAATCTATGCTGATGACACAACCATTTACCCCTCCTGATGTCATTAGTTCTCAACTTGGTATCTATGCTGATGACACAACCATTTACTCCTTACTGATGTCATTAGTTCTCAACTTGGTATCTATGCTGATGATACAACCATTTACTACTTCCTGATATCATTACTTCTCAACTTGGTATCTATGCTGATGACACAACCATTTAATCCTTCCTGATGTCATTAGTTCTCAACTTGGTATCTATGCTGATGACACAACCATTTACCCCTCCTGATGTCATTAGTTCTCAACTTGGTATCTATGCTGATGATACAACCATTTACTCCTTCCTGATGTCATTAGATCTCAACTTGGTATCTATGCTGATGGTACAACCATTTACTCCTCCTTGATGTAATTAGTTCTCAACTTGGTATCTATGCTGAGTACACAACCATTTACTCCTTTCTGATGTCATTAGTTCTCAACATGGTATCTGTGCTGATGACACAACCATTTACTCCTTCCTGATGTCATTAATTCTCAACTTGTTATCTATGCTGATGACACAACCATTTACTCCTTCCTGATGTCATTACTTCTCAACTTGGTATCTATGCTGATGACACAACCATTTACTCCTTCTTGATGTCATTAGTTCTCAACTTGGTATCTATGCTGATGATACAACCATTTACTCCTTCTTGATGTCATTAGTTCTCAACTTGGTAGCTATGCTGAGGACACAACCATTTACTCCTTCCTGATGTCATTAATTCTCAACTTGGTATCTATGCTGATGACACAAGCATTTACCCCTCCTGATGTCATTAGTTCTCAACTTGGTATCTATGCTGATGACACAACCATTTACTCCTTCCTGATGTCATTAGTTCTCAACTTGGTATCTATGCTGATGATACAACCATTTACTCCTTCCTGATATCATTACTTCTCACCTTGGTATCTATGCTGATGACACATCCATTTACCCCTCCTGATGTCATTAGCTCTCAACTTGGTATCTATGCTGATGACACAACCATTTACTCCTTCATGATGTCATTAGTTCTCAACTTGGTATCTATGCTGTTGATAAAACCATTTACTCTTTCCTGATGTCATTAGTTCTCAACTTGGTATCTATGCTGATGACACAACCATTTACCCCTTCTGATGTCATTAGCTCTCAACTTGGTATCTATGCTGATGACACAACCATTTACTTTTTCTTGATGTCATTAGTTCTCAACTTGGTATCTATGCTGATGATAAAACCATTTACTCTTTCCTGATGTCATTAGTTCTCAACTTGGTATCTATGCTGATGACACAACCATTTACTCCTTCCTGATGTCATTAGTTCTCAACTTGGTATCTGTGCTGATGACACAACCATTTACTTTTTCTTGATGTCATTAGTTCTCAACTTGGTATCTATGCTGATGATAAAACCATTTACTCTTTCCTGATGTCATTAGTTCTCAACTTGGTATCTATGCTGATGACACAACCATTTACTCCTTCCTGATGTCATTAGTTCTCAACTTGGTATCTATGCTGATGACACAACCGTTTACTCCTTCCTGATGTCATTACTTCTCAACTTGGTATCTATGCTGATGACACATCCATTTACCCCTCCTGATGTCATTAGTTCTCAACTTGGTATCTATGCTGATGACACAACCATTTACTTCTTCCTGATGTCATTAGTTCTCAACTTGATATCTATGCTGATGACACAACCATTTACTACTTCTTGATGTCATAAGTTCTCAACTTGGTATCTATGCTAATGACACTACCATTTACTCCTTTCTGATGTCATTAGTTCTCAACTTGGTATCTATGCTGATGACATAACCATTTACTCCTTCTGATGTCATTAGTTCTCAACTTGGTGTCTATGCTGATGACCCAACCATTTACTCCTTCCTGATGTCATTAGTTCTCAACTTGTTATCTATGCTGAAGACACAACCATTTACTCCTTCTTCATTTCATTAGTTCTCAACTTGGTATCTATGCTGATGACACAACTATTTACTCCTTCCTGATGTCATCAGTTCTCAACTTGTTATCTATGCTGATGACACAACCATTTAATCCTTCCTGATGTCATTAATTCTCAACTTGGTATCTATGCTGATGACACAACCATTTACTCCTTCCTGATGTCATTAGTTCTCAACTTGGTATCTATGCTGATGACACCACCATTTACTCATTCCTGATGTCATTAGTTCTCAACTTGGTATCTATGCTGATGATACAACCATTTACTACTTCCTGATATCATTACTTCTCAACTTGGTATCTATGCTGATGACACAACCATTTAATCCTTCCTGATGTCATTAGTTCTCAACTTGGTATCTATGCTGATGACACAACCATTTACTCCTTCCTGATGTCATTAGTTCTCAACTTGGTATCTATGCTTATGACACGACCATTTACTCATTCCTGATGTCATTAGTTCTCATCTTGGTATCTATGCTGATGACACAACCATTTACCCCTCCTGATGTCATTAGTTCTCAACTTGGTATCTATGCTGATGATACAACCATTTACTCTTTCCTGATGTCATTAGTTCTCAACTTGGTATCTATGCTGATGGTACAACCATTTACTCCTCCCTGATGTAATTAGTTCTCAACTTGGTATCTATGCTGAGGACACAACCATTTACTCCTTTCTGATGTCATTAGTTCTCAACTTGGTATCTGTGTTGATGACACAACCATTTACTCCTTCCTGATGTCATTAATTCTCAACTTGTTATCTATGCTGATGACACAACCATTTACTCCTTCCTGATGTCATTAGTTCTCAACTTGGTATCTATGCTGATGATACAACCATTTACTCCTTCCTGATATCATTACTTCTCAACTTGGTATCTATGCTGATGACACATCCATTTACCTCTCCTGATGTCATTAGCTCTCAACTTGGTATCTATGCTGATGACACAACCATTTACTCCTTCCTGATGTCATTAGTTCATAACTTGGTATCTATGCTGTTGATAAAACCATTTACTCTTTCCTGATGTCATTAGTTCTCAACTTGGTATCTATGCTGATGACACAACCATTTACCCCTTCTGATGTCATTAGCTCTCAACTTGGTATCTGTGCTGATGACACAACCATTTACTTTTTCTTGATGTCATTAGTTCTCAACTTGGTATCTATGCTGATGATAAAACCATTTACTCTTTCCTGATGTCATTAGTTCTCAACTTGGTATCTATGCTGATGACACAACCATTTACTCCTTCCTGATGTCATTAGTTCTCAACTTGGTATCTATGCTGATGACACAACCGTTTACTCCTTCCTGATGTCATTACTTCTCAACTTGGTATCTATGCTGATGACACATCCATTTACCCCCTCCTGATGTCATTAGTTCTCAACTTGGTATCTATGCTGATGACACAACCATTTACTTCTTCCTGATGTCATTAGTTCTCAACTTGATATCTATGCTGATGACACAACCATTTACTACTTCTTGATGTCATAAGTTCTCAACTTGGTATCTATGCTAATGACACTACCATTTACTCCTTTCTGATGTCATTAGTTCTCAACTTGGTATCTATGCTGATGACATAACCATTTACTCCTTCTGATGTCATTAGTTCTCAACTTGGTGTCTATGCTGATGACACAACCATTTACTCTTTCCTGATGTCATTAGTTCTCAACTTGGTATCTATGCTGATGACCCAACCATTTACTCCTTCCTGATGTCATTAGTTCTCAACTTGGTATCTATGCTGATGACACATCCATTTACCCCTCCTGATGTCATTAGTTCTCAACTTGGTATCTATGCTGATGACACAAACATTTACTCCTTCCTGATGTCATTAGTTCTCAACTTAGTATCTATGCTGATGACACAAACATTTACTCCTTCCTGATGTCATTAGTTCTCAACTTAGTATCTATGCTGATGACACAACCATTTACTCCTTCCTGATGTCATCAGTTCTTAACTTGCTATCTATGCTGATGACACAACCATTTACTTCTGCCTTAATAGTAAGTCTGATCGGATACATAAGATCAAATTGGCAGCCGATTTCAAAAGTAACCTAAACTTCCAGAGTGACATATTGCGCCTTCTCAGGCTAACGTTTGATCGCTGATATGAATTCCAAAGATTATATTGAATCAACTGCTAGAGCTGCTGCTAGGAAAATGGCTCATTGTCTCTTGCTAGACGTTTTTGTCGCTAGTATCTTACATATTTATCAATCTACCATTCGTCCATGCTTCGAATATTTGCTATTACCTTTGATTTGTGGATTCTGTTTAGAGATTCTTGATAAATTATAAAGAGGAATCTCCAATGTTATTGGTTCTGACCTAGCATATCTGATTCAGTCACTTTCCCACAGCGGTAACGTAGCTTCCTTTTGCTTTTTCTATAAATATTTTGATGGTAATTGTTCGGATCAGCCTTCCTTTATTGTACCAAGACTTTATGAATTTAAGCGCAGTACTACATTGGCGGCAAGGTCTCATCATTTCAGAGTTCAAGTTTACTAGATGTAACCCTAAGTTCTTTGCTAATAGTTTCTTTTCTCGTAATTCTCGCTTGTGGAACTCTCTTCCAGTTTCTACTTTGATTTATAAAAAGTTAAAGGCAGTCAATCGTTATCCTTCCTGATGTCATTAGTTCTCAACTTGGTATCTTCTTAATTCTTATTCTTTTATTGTTCTCTCTCATTAATAGTGTTTTTTTTCTCATATTCTCTCACACTCAGTAACCCTTTACGTCTTTGTGGCTTGCTTAGGGGGGATAATTGAGAACAAAAAGGATGATTTTCAGATTTTGATATTACGTATATGTATCTGATTAATATAACCAAAGTAATAGTAGTTTGCTAAGCATTCTGAAAGGTAACTGTATAAAAGGGAGATGGGTTGAAATAATATGTTGATAGATAAAGAAACATTGTACAGTGAGATATAATGAGAGAAAGCAGGGAAAGGATGATAAACATAGCAAGACGAAAAGGTAAATAGATAGAGAGGAATAAATAGTGAAAAAGCGAATGAAACAGAAGAGAGTGAAGGAGAGAGACAACAGCGATGAACTAAAACAATATATTAAATAGAGAGGGTATTACAAAGAAATAGAAAAAGAGAGATAAAGAAGAAATGATGAAGAAAAATTAAGAAACGTGTAGCACATATCTGCGGATGATGTGAAGGTATAGAATCAAGAGAGACAAGAGGCATAAAAAATATGTCAGTGGAAAATCGAAAGGAAAGAAAAAATAAAGATATGAAAAACTTGTATATTACGGATTGCCCTGAATTAGAAGCCTTGATTGTTTTGATAATTCATTATGATCATTGTTGAGCCAAAAAAGGAGAAACATTCAGCCTATATGCCGTCTGATTGAAACACATTTTAACACATCTGTAGCAAGAAAAATATCCATAGGTATTACTTTTTTATCAACAGAAAAATAAAGCGTTCTAATTAAAGCATGTCTTTGTCTCTTGTAGAATTTTTTTATTTCTTTTCTCTCTAAATTTGAGGTTACTTGTCTTAAAATGAATTTTTAAGGAAACAGAACAAGAAATAGAAACAAACGGAGAAGTATTAAGAGAACAAAATAAAGTTTATAAACAATCTATTTTCCTCTTAACCTAAAAGATGATTTAAATTGCATCTGCATTCGTTTTATTGGTTCAACTCAAGAAAATGTGCAGAGTTTTGAAAAATTTTCGCTGTTCGCTTAATGTACGATCATCTGACGACTAACAAATTGCAAAATTGATCCAGCTTTTTAAAAATAACACACACACACACACACACACATATATATATATATATATATATATATATATATATATATATATATATATATATATATATATATACGTATGTATAGGATAAAATATAGTTTTATGGTATGCTATGTTTCTGGGTAAAAGTGCTCAATATCAGAGATAGTGCGCATGTAAATATAAAAGTGGACATTGATGCCGACATCAAGCGGCGACAATCTGTTTCATACTTGAACGCAATCTTCAAGCCATGAAGATTGTGTTCAGTCACGAAACAAACTGTTGCCGCTCCTCGGTGTTGACCCCAGTATAGACTTCTCTCTCTCTCTCTCTCTCTCTCTCTCTCTCTCTCTCTCTCTATCTATCTATCTATCTATATATATATAAAATATTTACTTGAAATTATAACAAAAACATGTCATATAATCGCTCCACAAATGCAATCATGTTTCAGCACTCTAAGTACATGTTCAGGCAATAGTTATTTACAGGAAAGTAAACGATTGTATATATATATATATTTGTTTGAATAAAAGACAGACCACGTTAAGATTCCATGTAATAAGCTATTTCACCATAACCCCTTTAACAGGGTTCTGGATCATCAGACTTTACTTCCAAAAGCTGAAATGAAAAATGAAAAGAAATTCACTTTTTGGAAGTAAAGTCTGATGATCCAGAACCCTGTTAAAGGGGTTATGGTGAAATAGCTTATTACGTGGAATCTTAACGTGGTCTGTCTTTTATTCAAACATATCTGCTCTGAATTTTACATTGAGCTCTCTGATATCATCCTCCTCAGGTCTACCCATACGGATTACCTAAATTTGCATAAACTATATATATATATATATATATATATATATATATATATATATATATATATATATATATATATATAATAGCTTACGCTGATAGTACAACTCAAAGTTTCATGGTCAATCCAATACAACTGTCCCACCACTTACATGAGAATGAATGTGATATCTTGGACAAATTTTAAATAATCAATCTGATTTTTTAATATTCTTTATTGTTTAACACACACACACACACACACACACACACATATATATATATATATATATATCACTTTAAACGTTATTTGTCGGATTAATGAATAAAAATCCATTACTTTTGTTGAAATGTATATATATATATATATATATATATATATATATATATATATATATATATATATATATATGTATGTATACTCTGTTCGAAATTTCTATTGTTACCTTTTCCCAGTGTATTTAACACTTTTGATTCTATTGAAATCAACTTGATAACATCCATGGCACTTGGAAGATTTAAAAGATAATGTAACATGGAACATAATAAAGAGAAAGTGAACAGAAAAAGAAATATGAGAAGAACAATAAAATGACAATGGCTTATAATTGAGAATTAAAATAAAGAAACCAACATATATAATGTAAGTCTACACCCTTCATACCTCATAGCCGTGGTCTGGTTTTAAATAAAAATATACCTGTAAAAAAAATATAATATTAATAATGTCCTAAGAGGAAACCTTCCTTGCCAACGCATTTTCTCCTCTGATAAAAACCCTGGATCAAGCGTTTCAGAGACAAGATGCGTCGGTTAAGAAAAGTTTTCATTTGTCTTTATTCATATATATATATATATATATATATATATATATATATATATATATATATATATGTGTGTGTGTGTGTGTGTGTGTGTGTATAATTAAATAAAGATTATTCATATATTAATATATATATATGTTTGTGTGTGTGTGTATAATTAAATAAAGACAAAAGTAAAATTTCTTTTATATATTTATGTGCATATGTGTGGATAAATATTATCCAAGTTTATTCATTTTGTAAGCATTTCATTTAATTATCATTAAAAAAAACATTTTTAAATGCTAATGGCAATTTGGACGTTAGAGTTGC
>CAHIKZ030004120.1:2237500-2257500 GCA_903632075.3 Acanthosepion pharaonis
ATAAGGTGAACCTTATTTGTCATATAAAATATGTTTATTCAGGGCTTCGCCTGCTCGTCTGGGTGGGTAGGTAGGTAGGTGATATTTGGGACAACTTCTACGATGTTGGTCTAACAGTTCAACTCTTCTTCCACTTTCCAATTTCTCGTCCATCTACTCAACCCCAACATAGTGGTTGGCAACACGAATGGACAGCACAGGAACTACGCGATGGACTGGTCCGTATCTCGTTAATGTCGCCGATCTCAAGCATGATTGTTAATATAGACCAGCACCCGGATATACTCTATTTCTGGTTTTGCTGCCACTTGATCTCCATAAAACCCTTCATCCACTCATTTATTTCCCATCCCATTTCAGTCAAAGTGGATATAACTACAAAACTAGACTTCAAAAAGCACAACCTGTTGGCTGTTAAACACAAACAGTTGGGATCGAGAGAAAATGACATCTTTTTCTACGTTTGCGCCCGTAGGAACACAGTGTGAAAAGTTAAAATATTGATTATATCATTATATTTCATTCTACTTACATCTGTTATCCATCTTGTTGTTATTGGAAATCTCGTTCAAGTGATGTGTGGTTTTTGCTATTTGGTAAAGCTCATTGTGATTTTGAAGCGCTAATTTATAGAGTCATATGAAAGATTGTCTTATTTAAGACTTAAAGGTTTTCATTAACTTGAAGTCATATTGTATAACGATTGTATATGGATGGTAGTGTATTTTAAACGAAGTGAACGCCATGTATGACATCCGCATGAGAATCTAGATTTGACGAACATAACTCTCATTTTCAAGTTAATATATTGATTTTATAGCATGTTAGGTTTTGGACAAAATTAACCGTATCCTGTATTTATTTATCTGATATACACAATCTCTTATAACTGACCTATACACAGATGTATGTAATGTGTTTCGAATTTGTTACTTCCATATTCTAAATTGTTTGAGGGATTTAGAATATGTACAATCACTATTCTTAATACAAAATCCTTGAACCAGACAGCATATAAAAGTCACTCACTCCTCTACACGGACATATTTCGACAAATTTTAATAAACTTACACATTGTGATGCACATGGAATTTTTTATTAGACCTAATGCCTATTCCATATAAATGTCTCGATATGGATTTGTCATTTTAATCAGATAATGGCGCTAAAAAGATATTGGAAAACATTTTTATTATTTGATTTGATTGCGGAATGTAATATTTACAAAGGACCTTAATTTCTTATACAGCCTTTTATTTATATATTCCTGTATATTTAAAAAGGCACACACATTGCAATTAAACTTCACAAACCAAATTTTGAAAAAAAAAACAGCTTTCTTGTCATCTTCATAAAGCTTAAACTAGAAAAATATAAACAATATAAGTCTTGATATCTGTATGGATTTATAATATTAAAAGATCTTGCTTAGTGGCGTTAATTGTGACATACCGGCAAAAATCATAGTATATTTAAATGTACACATAGCCGAATTATATATGAAAATTTCCTGGCATTAATAATTATAATTCTTCCACGACTAGTTGAAAAGAACTGAGTGATTATTTTTTTTTAAATATTTTAAAAACATATGTGAGTGACTCTATTTTTTTTAATTACGCGCGTGCGAGTTATTTTTGTTTTTGTTGACTGAACAGTATAGTAGGGTCAGTTGAGCACCGTCTGTGAAAAAAAGAGCACCATGACGCAATGCACTCCGCCAGAAATTTGTAAAGAACATGCTGTACTGCTTGGCATTCGCACCGGAAGCTCTTATACGAAGATTAAAAGTACGGTGTCTTTCTTAATGAGTATAATGACAACACTAAGAAGTTGATCCGTGAATTTGAGAGGATTAAAATAAAAAATAAGCAGATAATATCTCTAGATTATTCAACCAAACATGATTGAATGAAAATGTGTTCTCTCTCTCTGTCTCTCTCTCTCTCTATCTATCTATCTATCTATCTATCTATCTATATATATATATATATATATATATATATATATATATATGTATATATATATTCATGTCTCTCAGATCATCGAGAATAAATTATATGAAAATAAACAAAGGTATGCAATATAAAGAATTATTGCATTTTCTGAAAAATTATACAAACGTATAAGATAAAAAACAGGAAAAATGTATTCAATAAAACCGCGCGAGGCCTTGATATGGCCCCAGAAGAGATTGCCTGCCCGAATGGCTCTTGTTCATATTCGCCATTACATCACCGATGGCTGCCTCCAAAAAGGTCTTGATATTGTGGAGTCGCTGGTTGATTTACCGCTTGACACTGCCTATTTATGGAGTGACATCTTCGTGAAAAGACGCATTTGGAGAGTGATATATTGATGAAAATTTCTGAAGACCTGTGGGAATAAGTGTGAGGACATGATACCATCCAGATTCCTCACAAATCCACGATCATGATAGACGACGGGAACTTGGTATCTATCACCATCTATACCTACGTGTGGTCCCCTTAATGTTTCCCCTATTCATCTATCAAGTTTGCATTTTAAATCTCTATTCCTGTGGTTTTTGAGAAAATATTCTTAACTTTTAATCATTTTCTGTACCTGATTTGGATCTACTATGTTAGTAATCATAATAAGCTAAGAAGAGTAATGAGCTTGTTAATATTCGCCGCATGCTGCATAACATTACGTTAGGTCGTCTATTTTTGGGCCGTATGTATATATATCCAAATGTACATATAATAATAATAATAATAATAATAATAATATATATATATATATATATATATATATATATATTCTGAATATAAATGTTATTTTCTTAATTTTTTTCCCCACGCCATTTTCTGCTGGTCCCTGATCCTGCTTTCTCTATATATTATGTATATACAGTAAATTATATATATATATATATATATATATATATATATATATATATATATATATATATATATATATTTGACAAATCTCTTATACGAGCCAATAATCTGTAACATCATGGAAGAGGTGACTACATTTTTTATGATGTTTTCGATAAGCAGCCATTTTTATCAGATCGCAAGTCGATGATCCGAAATATTGAGTTGTTATTTTGAAGCAGTAATGACGTGACATAAAAGCGAAGAGTTTGCACTCTCGTGAAAAAAAAAAGAAAGAAAATGAATTTTTTTTTCCAATTATCATTAAACGTGTTGCGCAAATAAACCTTCACTGATCTATTGCATTTTACAAACATTATCCCTGTGGTATTTGAGAAAAAAATCTTAACCTGTGAAAATATTTAATTTGTTAATATCTGGTGAGATACATGTAATGCAGACAAGTGGTGAGCACGTTTAGAATTCATTTTGAATGTGTTCTGAACAAAGAAAGAAAGTTGTATGCAATATGCTTATCTATCTTACTTTACAGTTAAGTTTACTTTAATTATTATCAATTTTACGACGGCTTCCTCGATCTTGATTTCAGTTGTTTTTTTATCGCAACTATTCACAATATTATTTCACAGCCATTAATAAACTGCGTGGAGTGGAAATACAAAACAAACGTCTGGTGATATTTAAACATTTTGCAACGCTTTTATCAAAGGAAACTTGTTTTAGACGCGATTGCTTGCTCTGAACCTTAATGAAAGTTAACAGAAAATAGAATCTAACCACAAATCGTTACTTTTTATTTTCTGCGAAAGACAGTCGTTGCCATAAGTTACATAAACGAGCAGGAGTCATAATATTTTCCTGGTTTTTATTATTAGATGAACCATTCTTAATTATTAATTTCATTTTTTTTATTGCAACTACAGAGACTGACATTTAATGGCTAGTATTAAATAGTGTAGACTGAAAAAATAGTTTTCCATTAAAAAGGTGAACATAAGATATCCTCTAATACTTGGGCTACGAAAAACAATGTTCACATTATACTAAAAAAAAAGAAAATAATAATTTATAGTAGGTCGTTTAATAATAAACTCCAAGATAATATTAGCATACTTTGGTATGAAATTTTTATTTCCTTTTACACTATTCTATCAGTCCTGTTAATTATGTCATTTATGTATATTAAATTGAAAGGAAACTGGTTTACAAGAGCTTGTCTATGAATATTTATCTCGCCAATGAATTGATTCATTGATCATTCTTTCCGTACTAAGGAAATCTCATTCAGATTTTCACCTTAAGTTTTTTTGTCAATTTATATTGTCTTTCCAACTACCCCCTTGTAAGCAGAAAGAGTGACATTAAGCTTAAGTATAATTCACCTTGGATGTTTATATATATATATATATATATATATATATATATATAACTTGTCTATGATGGTATTGATATTAGACGTTGTGCACATATCTCGTTTTCGACTGAGCTCTGTTGAGAGAGAAACAACAAACCAGGGAAGTTTTTCTTTTCTGGTAATTTATTTACAATATCACCATTTTATGGTAAATATTTTTGCTATTCTTTTCCGTTATTTTAATGTCCACTGTAATCGCAGTTCACAAGCTCAAGGGCCAAGGTGTCTCGAGACGAATATTTGGTTTAATCCAATTGTTCTTAATAAATCATTTAATGCAGGCCGTGATGAATGGTGTGGGGGGGAGCTTGCATTAATAGCTTTAGCTCTTTCTGATCTTTACCAAAGACCTTCCCGGTGTCATCAGCAGTCCGCAAGTATGTATCTATGTAGATGGCACAACACCTGTCTTAGTTGTAAGTCCGACAGATCCGATAAAGTAAAACTGGCAACTGCTCTCAAAAAATACTTCCAATCAGTGGTTTATTGGAATGGTTTGTAAATTTAAACGTATCTAAAACAGAATTGCTTTCCTTTAATCATCACAGAGAGCATTTTCTACCTGTCACCAACAGGAGAGTAATACTTTGCACATTCTTGGATTTACGTTTTTCATTGATATGAAGTGGAGTGATTATATTTAATCAATTGCTAGGTCTAATGCTAGGAAAATTGGTTCGTTGTGTGGTGCCAGACAATTCTTCTCATCAGAATCCCTCTTGCGCATTTATAAATCTACCATTCATCCGTGCACTGAGTACTGCTTCCATATCTGGTCTGGTGCTCCTTCATATATCTTGAGATTCTTGACAAAATTCAAAGAAGCGTCTGTAATATAATCGATCCTGACTAGGCATCTCGACTTCAGTCACTTTCCCATTGTCGTTAATTGGATTCCCTCTATGACCTGTTCTGCTTAGTGCCTCGACTGCATGAATTTAAACGTTCTACTAGATTGGCAATTAGGTCTCACCGTTTTACTGTTGAACTAGCTAAAGGCAACCGTCTATTCTATTCTAATAGTTTTTTTTCTCTCGCTTCTCGGTATTATTTCCTTGTTTGAGGTGAAATGATTAAAAATTATTCTGTACCTCTATTATAACATTTGATAATATTTTCTGCTTTAAATAATTCAAATAATTAAAGAATTCATTCATAAGCAGTTATTATTTACTCAGAATATACGAGACCGTTTTCGGGGATAGAACAAATTAAACATATTTTAATATATTCTTCTTGTTAACATGTGCGTAATAGTAGACATCGGACTTTTACTCCAGAAGATAAGCCCAAGAAATTTCTGTTACGTGTCCTTGATTCTATCTTTAAATTAAACCTGTAATGTTAATTTATGCCGTGTATAGTTTGTAAAGTGCTATATAATTCAATTAAATCTTAGCACTGAAAATATTCAGTTGCTTCTCTTGTGCAGCTATATATGTGTTGGTTTTCCTTTATCTATATGCATACAATTGACAATATGTCGATCTTTTGCTGATTTTAAAGTTTTAGCAATAGAAAGTTCATGAAAATTCCAGATGATATATCAAAAAGGAAAACTCTTTCATGATTGCTGACGTAAATTGTTCGTATTGTTCGTATATATTTTTTCAAAGATAGTTTCTCTCTCCCACTTTCTCTTTCTCTTTCTCTCTCTCTCTCTGTCTATATATATATATATATATATATATATATATATATATATATATATATTGTTTAAAATTTTGGAGAGATGTGGTGTTCAATAGACATAGACAGTATGCACAAAAATAAACAAAAAATTTTAAAATATCTTTTGAGGTGGGAAATTGACAGTCATCATGAAGTATTGCATTCTATGTCCTCCTCTCTCTTCCACTATATATATATATATATATATATATATATATATATGTGTGTGTGTGTGTGTGTATACATATCAAATACAATAAAAAACAAACACAGAAAACTGTTTTCCTAATAAAAAGGAACATGCACTTTATAAAGTCATCTGCACACTATCAGTTACTCAAGTCCAATGTGAGAGGACATTTTCGAAAGTAAACATCATATAGCCAAGTTTAAGTAATTAGATGTCTGAGGAGAATTTGGAACCATACAAGTTGCTATCCATTGAAAAGGAATTGTTAGATGAATTGGATGCAGAAATAATTATTGGTAGATTCGCGCAATCATCTAGTGAACAGAAAAGATTGCTCTTAATATAGTGCATGCTATACTCTAGTATGCATTTGTATTATTTGTTAATGTCTAAATTGTACAATAAGACTATTTAAAATATCAACCAATTACTTAAAATTAAAAAAAAAATAAACAAAAAATGAAATTATAATATTCTTCACTTATATTTCACATCTACTGTTAATAATATGCACAGTACATGTATACTTTAATTAAAAAAAAATGCGCATTTTTTATACAATTTTAATTTTTTCTATATGTATTTTTGAAAATATTATTTATTCTTTATGAAAAGTAAATGATAGCATTTTATTTGTGGGAGGGCTAACCAATATAATTGTATCTGTGAGAGGGCTAACCAATATTTTTAGACCCAGCCCCTTACTTTATATGCCCAAGCGCACGCGTATGTATGCGTGCGCGCGCAATGCTTCTAAAGACCATTTTTTATATAAAATCTACGTTTCATCGAGTTTTGGGGGAATTAAAAACGATTAATAGATAAACCTTAAATCAAAACTAATTAAATAATTCTTCGTATTCGTATGCATTCGCTAGTTGAGTCATAACTCGAGTCACCTTTTTGTTGGAACCTTAAACCAATACGAGAGGCTGAATCAATCTCGAAAAATTTGGTTCTTAATTTTTAAATCCTTGATGTAAATAAAGTGTCAGCAGTTTGAGAGTGTAATCGATCATTCTCTACGTGAATTGCTCTTCGTTGCAAAGATAAAGATATGATTCCCCAGTACAACATAGATACAATCATGCATGCGCACAAGCATATATAAATACACACACACACATATATGTATATATTCTTATATACAAATGTCTGTGTATACATTTATACAAATGCAACCAGTCTTATTGTGGCATAACTACAACAATACATTAAAGTTATATTCAACGCCGGCTTACATGTAGATTAAGTCTTGAATGTTTAATTATGTCCATGCATACCGGATTTTTCATGTATAAACGTATGCATGAAGATGTTGGCAGAGTTAAGAGAACGAATGAAAAGAAAAAGACGAATACGACAAAGAAAAGAGAAACGTGATCAAAAACCAAAACAAAAAAGAAAATGAAAGGAGACTTATATAAATTAAAACTACAAACAGCTAACGCATTGTGGCGCTTCAGCTTAAACTTGACAGTAATAATTGAACGGTCTACTTTCCCCTTTCTCTTTTTCTTCTCTTATTCTAATCTGCACATGGCTGCGTTTCGCGTCGCCCACTCCTCAATGGCCCGTACTGCATACACGTATAGGTGGAACTGATTAAAATCTAAGGCATTTTAGAGCACAAACAGCGCCGTCAACATCACATAAGGATGTATAGAAAAAGATAAACTATCCAATAGTTATCACACACACACACACACACATATATATATATATATATCATTCGACGCATATTTATTAGTTTAAGTGCAGGTGCTAATAAAATAGTGCTCGAGGTAGAAAAACAGCTGTTTATATTAATAATAAATAAAAAGTTTTCTTCACCAGTTTCATGCACAGAATAATCGTCAGGTACTGCAATATCAGCACCTGTTGATTGCATTATGCAATGAAACTCAGAGTTGTGTTACCGGCGTGGAACATCTATCTATCTATCTATCTATCTATCTATCTATCTATCTATCTATATATATATATATATATATATATATATATATATATATATATCCCTAAAGTGGATCAGCCAGTCCGTTTCCTGGCCTGTAATTATTATTCGAATATGTCAAAATGTTTATAATATAACGTTTAAATGTTGTGATTTCTATTTATCACTGAATTAGAGTACCTTAACAAGAAAGGAGATTATTTTCATAAAAATGTCGTGTAGATTAAATGTATTTTTCATCGAAAGGTTGTGAATTTATTGATACCATATTTTGATACAACTAAAGAATATTTAAAGGGATTTCCACGCGTCTTACAAACCCTCGTTTTGCAAGAGAGGTCTATGCGTGAGAGGTGTATATTTCCCCAACAACTGCAGAAGATGATCTTGCCGTCAATGAAGACTCCAGTTTTGCTGAGCTATCTTTCGCTTGCTTGTTTTTTTTTTGGCTTGTTTTGACAAAGATTTTTGATTGATTCCCTACATCCAATTCAGCCTACTAGCTGTCTCTGTTTACAACTAACGGTGGTTGAATGCTGAGGAGACGAGGCTACTAGAAGGTCTTTGGAAAACGATGGTTCTTCATCTTTGTCACGCTGCCTGTCAACGGCAATTAATATATATAGCATAGTTCCAACGCTTGTGAACTTTAGTAACACTAAAAAAGAAGCACGTAAACATGAACAACACACACACACACACACACACACACACACACACACACACACACACATATATATATATGATGTATCTGCATTCTGCAATACCTCTCTATAACTGTGTGCATGTGTACTTGCATGATAAGTGCTTACACAGATGAATATATATTTTTTCATCTTAATATAAATGCAATTACATAATCCCAAACATACGCAAACTTGCTCAACATATATAAGCACAAGATATCAATTTTAAGATATATATATATTTTTAATGTCAAGTTCCATTCTGACACAGACAACTATAACTGTCCACGCATTCTTTTTCTGTAAATTACTATGCCTTCTAAGTAGAGTGGTTTCCCGTTGCCAGTTTCGAAGTTAGAATTTTCCATCTCTTAGATTGGATACTATGCAAATTTCATGGCCATAGTCTATTCTGCTATTTAACCAATAGCTGATCGTGCGGGGATTCGTGTCTTTCTCTAGAATATTACTTCAAAAGTAAACGCATCAGACGAGCCCGGAATTTGAACTAGCTTCGCTGATTCCAAATTTCGCGCCGATATCTGTGCACCTCTTATATCTTTACTGTGTGCATTATTGTAACATTTTGACAGGATAAGCTAAGTTCATATTAATGACGTATATTCATCTCCTGGAATGCAAAAGATGTATGAGGTCGGTTTGAAAAGTTCATAGGCTGACTATGAGGGAATGACGCTAGAGGTGTGAAATTTTGCATACATTAATTTCAAGTCTTCTTACTAACAACTGCGTTGTTTCTCTCCACGTAAACTAATATCTGATTGTTCAAAGAAAAATCCAAATCTAACTAGTAGCGACTTCTCTTGAAAATGGACAAAATTTGGTATCGTGGTGTATGTGCAAAAAAGTGTTTAACCCCAAGAGCATTGATGCCGACATGGCTGTTACATTAATGGATAACGCTCCGACTTCATCAACAGTTCAAGTGGGCTGCTGAATTTAGGAGGGAAGAGAGAAACTAGAAGATGACCCAAAATTTTGACGTCCTGCAGCTGCTACCACCGAGAAAAAAAAACATTGATTGTGTTCACCTCATGGCGATGAACGAGAGAGGATTGATTATAAATCAAATAGTCATTAGTATTAGGATATCCCGTTAGAGAGTGGAGAATATTCTGCGCAATGAACTTGGCATGACGAATGTTTCTGCATGGTGGGTGTCATGTCTTCTGACACGTGATCAAAGGCGCTACAGGCTGAGCGCATCACGGAAAATTCTGACATTATTTGGGAGAAATCCAGATGGTTTCCTTGAACGTTTCCTAATCCAGGATGAGCGTTTGATTCAGCACTTTGAGCCAGAGACAAGGAGACATTCCATACTGTGGAAACACTTCATCTAACCTGCACCAGAGAAGGCTAAGCTTATTTAATTTGCAGGGAAAGTGATGACCTCAGATACTTGTGACGAAAAAAGACATTGTCTATTGATTATCTTCAAGAAGGTTGCATCAATAGAGAGACTGAGGCTATCAAGACCAAACGTCAAAGAAATCAAGGAAAACAATGCTCTAGCACAAAATTCCTTGGTTTCAATGGCTGTTGTACGTTACGGTGACTACTCACTGGTAGATCTCTCTCCCTATTCTTATGATTTGGTGCCATTTGACTATCATTTGTTCCCTAACATGAAAAAAAAATCAAAAAACATTTGGCTGGGAACCATTATCGCTGTGATGATGACGTCATATCTGCTGTTAATGACATTTTGGGCCATCAGGATGAACAGTCGTCTTTGAAGAGTCAGTTGTCGTTTTACCTGGAAAGAAACAACGCACATATTAATAAGAAGAGTTGAAATTATTGCATGGAATATTTCACAGCTCGAGCATCAGTCCTTCATAGTCAGCCTACCGTCGTACTTTATGCTTATCTTATTATATTTTAATAGCATTTATAATTATGATGTGACACCAACCTATATTGGAAGTAATTTAAGAGCAGGTGCAAGAAGATTTCTATTACTTTTTCAGTGGGGCAAGCATACGCATTGATAACATTTATGAATAACCTTATTTTTAGATACTTAGAATATGTGTGTCTATGTGTTTGAATAAACTTGAAGGACTATACATAATCATGATATAGATCAAGATACGCATTAGCTAAATCTAAAAATGTAAATGTATGTGCGCGCATAAACATATAATATCACTTGCCGTATATACTCTTGTAAAAGTCGATTTCCAGTATAGTACGATCCCTGAATTTTTGGCATGAATTTTACCGCCTGCAGAATAGTTCAACCAGTAACTGAAATCGCATAATTTTTAACTTTTCCCTAAAAAAATCACCAGTGTATAGAGCATTTTACACGATACTCGTGTATATACCCCATCAGTATACACCCTCATGCCAATATATAACACTCCCACATCCAGTTACATTATATATATATATATATATATATATATATATATATATATATATATATATATATATATATGATATGTCTATGTATAATTTGTGCTTTTAACAATTTAGTGTTCATAGATTCTGTCATATATATATATATATATATATATTATATATATATATATATATATATATATATATATATATATATATTCATGAATTATTCATACAAAAAACAAATCCAAAGGTTAATGATTTAATTGGCGAGAAATCCATCGTCGCAAACAATTCAAATAATATACAAAAAACCCTGAACCTGTTATGAATGAAAAGATCCTTGTTTCTATAAATTTCTGCTGCATTAGTATTTTTTTTACTACAAGCTTTCGTCTGTTCCTACAGACATCTTCAGGTATGGAATAGATGTTGTTCTTGTTTTTCTCTCAGTAATAAGAGGACAACGAAAATATATGTATTGTTGTATCCGAAAAATGCTATTGGAAATGAGTTATTGTTTTTGGAGCGTGCAGTAGCAACGCTGAGTTAGATTTTAAATTTTACAGTTGTGCGTTCTTGTACAAATATGGTGATAAGCGAATGTTTTACTGGTAAATTTTCTGTCAAAGTGGCATGAACTATATTGTTCAATAATTACAGTAATGTCGCACTTATTATTCAAAAGTCGCACTTGGATCAGTTATTTTAATTTCGATAAACGTGCAATCAATTTACAAATTCATGAATTATTCATACAAAAACAAATGCAAAGGTTAATGATTTAATTGGCAAATTATTCTTCTAACCAAGAGTTTGTCGAAAAGGATCCTTAAAGAAAAATGTCCTCCTAATCTCTATATAAATTCTTCGGTGTTAAACTTGTGTTTAAATACACACAACCCCCCCACATATATATATATCGGGAGTGAGTGAGTATCATGGTAATAAAGAGCGGTCGATGTACGATAACAGCGGTAAAATTTATATAAATAATAAATATACATTTTGTTCCTCACCGGTAGCACAACACTGAATTTAATGCAACTAGTTTTCAATCAGCACCGACGGTTGTATCGTGTATTGTGCTGTCGGTGAGGAACAATAATATATATATATATATATATATATATATATATATATATATATATATATTTCGATAAACGTGCAATCAATTTACAAATTCATGAATTATTCATACAAAACAAATGCAAAGGTTAATGATTTAATTGGCGAGAAATCCATCCAAGAACGAAGGAAAATACAAATTTATTAGCAAAAATAAGGGGATTAATATACTCCCAAACCAGCCACTGTAAAGGTTTCCCAGTGAGTACTAAAAGAAAAAAACAATCACACACATTCCTCCTAAAAGACCGAGAGAGTGAACAAAATGCTCTTTTTTCTGCACACAGATGGTTGATGTAATTTAAGAAAAACCGCTTCTGATATGTGTAAATGGTGAGCGGACCGAACAGTAAATGAATCGTCACTATATCTTGCTTTACACTCCCAATTGTCTAATAAATGCTGACCAATGACCGAGTCGTGAACAGACTGTGTACAACGCGTACTTCAATTAAAAATACTCTGTCTCATATTTATAGGAACATATGCTGGTTTGGTATATATATATATATATATATATATATATATATATATATATATATGCATATATATATGTATATATATATGCAGAGTGAGAGAGAGAAAGATTGATATATTAGGTTGATAGGGTGAGGTAGAATGGGAATGGAGATATTTAATTACCTGTCTCATTGTATCAGTGTATCCTTCCCTTCTACCTGATTAGCAGGTGACGCACTAGTACCTGACGGTAAGGGAAAAAGTTACTCTAAATTCCATGCAACTAGTTTTCAATCGACATCGACGATTGTATCGTGTATACATAGAGCAAATTATTGAAATTATCAAATGCATAGGGTGGCTGAACACAGCTTTGTTTTCGAGTCACTGTATGTCTATGATGAGAATAGGTTTAATATTAATCTCAGTTTTAACAATGCTAACTTTTTCCAACTTACATTTAAAATTCCCTTCTTCCTTCGTGTATCTTTCCGTCTTTTCTCTTTATGTGACTAAAAACATAACGTTTTAACACTGTCACAGAACACTGTCTTGCTAATTATAACCGATTCCACCAAACGTCTTGCAAAAAGCATTACTTGTTGGAAACAAATCAAGCAGTAATCCCCATTTGGTTAACATTGGTTTCAAACGTCAGTGGTAGGAAAATGGATAAGGAAGGAGAAATGATTCAATGGAGGATGGCATATAGTGGATGGATTTCGAAAAGGTCAGAAAAGGAGAGCTGAATCAAAGAGAGGAATGAGAGAAGAAGCAGAGGGAATTAAAAGAAACTAAGTCACGGAAAGAAAGAGAAAAGAGAGAAGAAAGATATATTGAGCGTACAAGAGAAGAAACAAGGCCTAAGAGCCACTCAAGTATAGGGTTACAGTGTAAGTGAGACAATGGGGAATATGTGAGAAAGATAACGGTTGGCCCTGGACTTGACCAGGTTAAGCTTGTAGCGATCGGGGAAGCATTCAATGGAGATTTTGAGGAGCGTGGAACCACCTCTTAATTGTTAAACAAACAAATCAGATCACGTCCTAAATCTTTATCAGTCTGTCAATCACTGATTTCTTATAACTTTTCTATTACAAATGTATCATTAATTGACGTTGCTTTTATAGTTTTCCATAGAGTATTTTCCTTTAATATTGGTTTCCATTTTTATTCTGCATCTCTTTTAATAGTGTACTATACACTTTATGTTAAAATAATATCTGGAGATGATGAGGTTCATTCCAGTACTTTATTGAAATACTTTTGGCCATACTTTACAAAATACGTAATATAATTGTTTTGAACGGATATATTCATCAGGTTTATGGTTATGACATGTACCATCCCATTAATAACAAAATAAAAAGAATCGACTTCAAAGGTATCTATAATTTTACTGTTTCCAACACCTCACTCCAACTCCCACCTGTTGTATTCTAAGTCGTGTGGATTGAATATTTCCTTGTGGATCCCAAACTTTAGCCCAGCCTCCAGGCCTATGCAATGTAGTTCAACACTCCTGAGTAAATATCACTTTTGGGAAATCAATTTTCATGTATTTTTTGCTCATTTGCATTTCTCTTTGTCATCTTTACATTTACTCCGGTTGCTTTTGCTAATATTTTTAATATTCTGTATCTTACTACATACCTTACTATTTAGACAAACATACGCATCTCGGTTTTCATACTCACAGCATTTCGGTCATTCTACCCCCCCCGGCCTTTGTACTAGATAACCTTCTCGGTATTTCGAACCGAACCCTTAATTCACTTTCCCTGCTTAGATGATATTTCATATCAGTTAATATATTCACTAGTCTTATTCACTATGTTGTTTGTTTCTTCCATTGAATAAGAGCCTGCGAATTTTCAGTACTACCAGATCCAGGAATTGAACACTCCACTACCAGAGAATAAGACAGGATTTAACTAACGCTTTAATCTAGTAGGGCATGAGCTCATTTTCACAATTCTAAGAAGGTTACCTAGTTCGAGAAAAGCATGAAATAGACCGGAAGTTACAACAGCTGAAATTCTCAGAAATTCATACACAGCTGTCCTCAAGGACACATGGCACAGTGGATAAAGGCGTTGGTTAGATCCAGTGACAGGACCCAAAGAGTCAATACCCAGTTAAGGCAGTGGAGAACTTGGAGAAGGGAATTAACAGGAGGTAACTGACATCCATTAAACATGGCACGTGGAACTATAACAGTCTACCTCAGTGACCGAACAGTTCGACATTCCAACCACCTGAAAAAGTCTGAAGCGTACAACGGCCGAAACGTTGCAATAAATATGGCGACAAATGTGAGGACAATAGTCCGAATAATGTAAAGTGTACATAATACCTCATCTCAGAAATATAGACAGATACTATTTGCATCCCTTTTGAGGTGATATATTTCTTATAATCCATAGTAATTTTTATATATCAGAAATTTTAAAACTATATCATTAACTATTCAATTATATAAATTTAATTCCGATAAGTTGAACAAACCATGAGTTTAATAAGAATATTTCACAATACGATGAAAATTATTGTAAATATTTCGAATAAAATAGATATCAGCTGACATTCACATGGTGTATTTATGATATGAATATAAGTATCTCTTACGCATTTAGTTTAATTGGCTAATAAGAGTCTGATTATGTAAGAATTGTCATGTATAACACAATCATAGTAGTAGTATATGCTTTTTATTCGGAATGGAATTGTAAAGCACATGTCAAGTTTAATTAATTGGCATGGAGTCTTCGTGATATCTTTTGCGAAATTGAAGAGGTCATGGCCGAATATGTTAATGCTCAAAAAGGGATAATGTTGTTAATCTCAATCTATTAATGATTTTCGTTGACGTATTCTGAGTCATTGCATGTGTAACATCTGATAGAATGGCGAACTTATTTAAGGACTATTATGGAATGTTCGGAGTCTTTAGATACATTGAAAAAGTTTGCGTTTTGGATGACATTCTTTAGCTTTGGAATATTTTAATGATTAGAGATAAGAAAACAGATGTAGACCGAGAGACAGAAAGAAATGAAAGAGCGAAAGAGGTGAACGAATAAAAGAAAGAAGAAAAAGTGAAACAAGGATCAGCACAAAGCAAAGAAAGAAAATAGGTTAAAGGAAGAGTAAAAATGAGGTCATTAGAAACAGAAATATTGATATGATTCGTAATGAAGATGTGATTATAGAAACAAAAATATAAGGGAAGAAAATAGAAAACAGACAGCAAGAAAAATACGGTCACATTCTATAGTTATATACTAAGATCATCTTTGTTGAGACTACAGGGAGTTGGACGCTAAGTGACGACTGAATTTATTGCACTCACTTAAGACCTTTCTAACCATTGCTTTATGATTAATGCTCTTGTTTGGTGGAGGAGATTAAGAGAGAAAGGTAAAAGTGAAAGAATGCACAAATATGAAAAAATGAAAGAAGATCAGAAGAGAGGGGGGGGGAGAAAAAGAAAGGAAAACAGTACTAGAGAGGGAGAGAGGTTGAGGGAGAGGGTGTGTGAGAGAGAATGAAAGAGAAATAAAGAGAAATTTTGAAATTAACTGCCAAATGCATTCACAATCGTAATGAGTTTTATTTTCTTTTTCTTCTATGTGCCATCTTGGTTGCGAATATGGCTCTCCACATCTTTCAAAAATTTTAGTTCTTCCTTCTTATTCATTGTTCTGTCCTCCATTTACATAACATTGATAGGTAGATTATTCGCAGTTTCCCTCTTGTCTACAAATATATCCCGTGAGCATCAAATTTTCCAGACTCTCATTCCTCGATAAGAGTTCCAAATATTTAAACGATATAATATACATGTAGATAACTAAGTTTGAATTTGTAAGATTTTTGCCGCTTACTTTTAAGATGGACGATAAACATAAGCCCAAATATACCATTCTATCTTAATATCTAAATGCTTTTTAATATATGACATTTGAGTTACCATGATTTTTTTACATCATTCCCCTCGAATATTCTCTTTAATCAAATTGTAATCATTTTCACTTTACTTTAAAAATTACAATTTATATTGTGAGCATGTGGTTTGTATCTGCCTGAAACAAACTGGAAACACATTATCCTCTCCTGCCCTTCTCCCTATATATATATATATATATATATATATATATATATATATATATATATATATATATAATGCATCAGAGTAAATGCCGTTTTGTCGATGGAATCATTTATATGTAGGAGGGGAAACGCAATAAAAAAAAAAAAAACGGCGGCCATAGTTCTACATCGAGAAACACAGTGACGATATAAGTTTGCATAACTTTTAATTTAAATAAAAAAAATCTGGTATCCTACGTACAAAGACGCACGACTGAACCGGATTCTGCCAGGTTATGCTTTTATCGCCATTGTTTTCTAATATACCTTATTGCATTAGCGCTAGTTTTAAGAAAACTGATATGCTGTATGATTCTTGACAAAAAATTAGCGTGGAATAATCTGAAAAGAGTAAACTTTCTATAAATTTTTCTCATTTCGCATAAATATATATATATATATATATATATATTACTTAAACGTCATTTTTAGAGGGTACTCGTATTTGAGAAGATGCTCCGCCTACTGGCATGAATATTTGAGAAATCTCATTAGACAAAAATATGAGCGCAGGCTGGTGGATGAAAATAAATGACTTTTTAATAAATAAACGGAAAGTCTATTCATATTCGAGGTTCCACTAAAAATAACGTTTAAGTAATAAAAATGTCGGATAAATAATTTAAAAAATCAATTTCTTATATATATATATATATATATATATATATATATATATATATATATATAGTTAAACACACACAGGTTTCTGTGTGTGTTTTATCTATCTATCTATCTATCTATATATATATATATATAATTTACTCGAAAATTATCATAAATGTTATAAAATCACTAAAAATAGCCATTTTATTTCAACACTTTTGGTGTCTTATCAAGTGATGATGTTGAATGTAGATGTACATTAAACACCATCTCTTGGTAAGACACCAGAAGTGTTGGAACAAAATAGCTATTTTTGTAGTGATTTTATAACATATTTATGTTATAATTTTCGATTAAATTATATTTCCTCTACTTTGTATTGAGCATTCTTTTAAGAATAGTATTTTTTGGTTATTGGAATTCATTCCATATTCACCGAACCTATACTTGGGTATGATGGCCTCAACCTCATTGTAGATTGTCATTGACCATCAGAAGATATCAGCTTTAAATATATATGTCACTTTAAACAGCACACACTATTAAAGAATCATGCACAAAGTTACCACACATCAGAATCTATGTATGTATGTATGTAAATATATATATATATATATATATATATATATATATATATATATATATATATAGACACAGATGTGTATACACACACGCACAAAAACACGCGCACCAAACCATATATAATGCAAACTGTTTCACTCTTCAAAATATTTTACTAGTGTAGGATTTTTCTCTTCATTTCATTCCGTCAATCTGTTGAGTTCGTTTCTTTGCAATTTTCACAAAGTCTGTAGATAACAATTTCCTTCACTAAGTACTTCCGAGTGCTAAATAAAAGAGGGTCTTATTAAATGGGCTGTTTTGATAAATCCTAAAATCTAATAAACGGCGTAATGTTCAATAATTGGTGTGTTTAGGTAATAATTAGAAACAAGTCCTTCAAACACTAAGACAGTCTCGATGAAATACAACTAAATATAAATGTTCATCAAAAACTTTGTATAAAATGTTTAGCAATAGCGAAAATATTTCCAGGATGTTTTGCCAACATTCCGATATAACTAAATGGCCATCAATGGTCAATAAATAAAGAATATATATCCAACAATGTCCCAAAATAATATCTTAAAATGCGTTAATGTTTATTTCCTTCGATTTTCTCCCTCCTTCTTATCTCTTCTTATCGCAGTCCCTTTCTCGCCTCTTAATAAGCAAGGGGCTCATAATAAGCTCCGGGTGTAGGAGTTTGGAAAGAATGCAAAATTTAAAAGCCGGGGAGGACTGTTACTTGGCATCCGTGTGTATATACATAACTAGCCACGTTTTATGCGTATATTTGTTCATTCTTATGTCTACTTAGTTTTTTCTTTTTTCTTTCTCTCTATATAACTGTCTATTCATCTATTCGGTTATTTATAAAACTCGCAACATCTTCATATCCTTATCGACAAGAGTTCTTATTTCCATTTGTTTAACTCTTTCTGGGCTTGTCCGTACAAAGTGCATTCCTCTAAAGTACAAAAAAAAAAAAAAAACAAAAACAAACAAGCTAAGCAATCCCTTTCAACACTCTATATTCGTATTCAAACATCCTCCTTAATTTTTCTCTTCTTTTTTTTTCGTCATGCAGCCCGATTTTAAAATGGCCGTGGACATTTTACTGGCGGTTATAGAAAAAAATGCATCAAATAAATGCTATTTCAAACCTGGATATATTTATCTACATGCATTCACTGAAAACAGCATTGAAGCTCTGCAATTTCCCTTGCCCAGATAAATAACTAAATAATCTATCTATCTATCTATCTATCTATCTATCTATCTATCTATCTATCTATCTCAATCTGTTCATATCTCTATATCTGTTTATCTATTTATCTATCATGTAATTGCATGTATATATTTATGCAAATGAGATTATATATTAGAGTACAAAAACATTTCAAGACAACCTCTAATTAAAGGGGGGAAAATTATTTAGCACAAAAAGAAAAATATCTGTAATTTATGAATAAAATGGCATTCATTAGCTATGATGCACACTCATACACATATAGGAACACATCCACATCCACACAAAAATACACATACATGCACAGATTCAAAGTCACGCCCATACATATACATCAATGCACACATTCAAAGTCACGCCCATACATATACATACATGCACACATTCAAAGTCATGCCCATACATAAACAAAAAATGCACATATATAGGATAATTAGACACAGCATATGTACATCACTTACACATCCATATATACGAATGTATACTGAAAAAAATACCGGCATGACGAAGAAGTGTTTTATCAAAATATTGATGTCTGGGATGTTTAATCATTTACTTAGATTTTGGAAGTGACCTAAAAGGCACCTCACACACACACACACACACACACACACACATATATATATATATATATATATATATATATATATATATATATATATATATGTATGTATGTATGTGTGTGTATTTGTGTGT
>CAHIKZ030004120.1:2262500-2275000 GCA_903632075.3 Acanthosepion pharaonis
TTTTTTCTTCACTACACACATACATACACACACACTATATATATATATATATATATATATATATATATATATATATATATATATATATATATATATATATATATATATATTGTGTGTATATATATATATTGTGTGTATATATATATATATATATATATATATATATATATATATATATATATATATAATATTTGGTGCTGAAAAGTTCACGTCCCGTCTCATAAACATCTGAGTTTTTGCGGAAGACTCTTGGTTAAGCCGACAACTTTTCACCACTCTCTTGTAATTAGATAAGCTAATTGTATTTTTCAATATATTTATGAACGTAATTCTGTTTACGTACGAGTTTCTACACACACACACACACACACATATATATATGTTCTTAACTATACGTATACAATACATTTTTTCTTTTTATATACACAATAGAGAAGACTATGTGAGTTTATTATGCAATGGATGAAATTATGAATGCTATTAGATATGAGTTCAAGCTTAGGTCTCTGTAAGAGATATTAGTATTGTTTTAAGTGTAGCTCGATTGGTTTTTCGAATAAAATGAGAAAAAAGCTCATTCCTATCTCAGTTACAATTAATGTGCTATGTCATTCAACGCATTTTTCCTTGTTCGACATTTCACAATATATGAGACATAAAATATCTTATGCGGGAAATTATTTGTATCACTCTTGTCTCTATGCACGGGAATATTATAGTGAAATTTTGGATGCATATATACAAGAATATCTGCATATATTTATTTATGTATAATCCGGTGTGTCGTTCTCTGCGTATAATGATCACGTGTCTACCTTGCTGGTTCATTAACTTTATTGTATCGGGTTTACATATAAAATGGTGACATGTTATCAGAAATATTAAATCCGTTCAACTAGAATTTCGTCAAAGAGTGTTTTTCTTAATTATTTCATTTAACCAGGACAACAGATCTATATTTATTATTAATGTAAATTATAGCTTTGTTATTATACATCGAACATTGAACACCACCATTCAATGTGCGATATTTTATACACACACACACACACACACACACACACACACACACACACACACACACACACATACATATATATATATATATATATATATATATCTTGAACTGTTGTTTTTTTGTTAAGGTAAGTTTCTGTTTCGCTTTTTCAGGCGCTATGAATGCATTTTGTTTCACTATTTTTACTTTGTAGCAGATTTATTCTGAACACTCACGCACACACACGTACGCGTGCACACACAAACACACATATATATTTATATATATAGGAGTATGCAATAGTATGTATACAGTTACTGATGCTAATATTCATGTTTGTGTAAACAATACTATACGTTTTGTGCTGATGTTTTGTTTTTCATTAATCTATGCCTACCCATTGTACACAGACACACACACACACGTGTGTGTGTGTGTTTGATTTTATTTTCTGTTCTGTCTACCGGTGTTCGGATCTCTGTTGATATCCCTCATGTCAACATGAATGTTGCTGATACTCCTACACAATGTCAAGAATTCATAACATTATTTCGTACATAGAAACATACAAGCTTTCACATACACACACATTTATATTCCTGCATATCACATTATATTATAGCATACAATAATATGTTTGTGTGCGTGTGTGTGTGTGGGTGTGTATGTCTGGGTCTGTGTTTGTATCTGTGCGCATCTGTATCATATGAAGTATTTTACCATACAAAAGTAACTATTGCATTATTAATGCAATCATTCTTATACACACAAATATTTTATGGCAAGTGTGTGAAACATATAATGAAGTCGATATCCAACAACTGACCCCTATTATTAAGTCATGCCAATATTTGTTAGAACTTTGAGGTTCCCTATGCCTTAATTTATTAGGGACTGTTTTGAAATCGCTGTGTCATTAGTACTATACAATGGATATTAAATAACGAAGAAATACAAACACGTGTTTATATATATATATATATATATATATATATATGGGGGTGTGCCGGTAATGTGGCGGTTGTAGTCGTTGAATATAGCATCAACGTTCCAATTGATTCAGTTTCGTTCGAGTAGAAGGAAAACTCTGAAATCTGATGAATTCTGTTTGGAGACTTCGTGACATACAATACACCATTTCCCCTTTATCAGTTCATCATAGATATGTGGATGGTACTCAACAAGCCTTCGCTAGTCAAATCAAATCAACTGTGTGGGTAGTTATAGCAGCTCAATTCGAAACCGAACTGTTAGGCCTTCAAACATCGAAATCTATAAAGATTATTCTAAGTTTTAAACTCGTTCCTTTCTCGTTAATGTTTAAAGATATAATTTAATAGAAAACTATATATCATCCTACATGGGTATAATGCATCAGGTTAATTAGTCTCACGAGTCCTTTAAACACTTCTTACTAAACGTATCATAAATATGGTCTGGTGCTGAAGATGGTTTTGCTGATGAAATACCTCTTGGGGCATCTGTCAAGTACAAAATCACATTATCAAATGTGATATATATTTTCCAAAAGTATTTGACAAACAAATCTTGTAAAAACAATCATTATCCTTCGAGTGATACAAGCACAAATATACACTAGAAATATATAATAGGTATTCGAGCAATGATTTCACAGGACATCATCACTGCGTTCGTTTCTCATTGCGATAAATCTTGTTTCTGGCCAAAGTTGGCTTAGTCAAACAAATATTTGCAAAGAGACACAGACATTCAAGCAAGCCAGCACAAATGCATAGATACAAGCATACAAAGACACACGTAAGCACAGTTACAAATACATTCAGACAAAAGACTAGCATTCACATCTGTCGATATTTCTCTGACAGAACAAATTATCTTTTCAGAGAATAATTAATAACTAATTCTTATTATACAGCATTTCATTTGTGGCATCCATGTGTGGACACTGCCGACTACTATGGTATGTCGATATAATTTGTTCGGTGGGTCTTAGGACAGTCCAGGTGGGCCAGTCGACGTTCGCGAGTTCAAATCTAACGTCGGTACCAGTGCTCCTCTTGAGGTAAAAAGCAAGCATATTCAATCACAGAAACTGACGCTATATATTCTTTCAAAATAAAACCTAATCGCAAACTTTCCATGTAAAAAATATTTATATATATATATATATATATATATATATATATATATATATATATATATATATGCATAAATTACTAAGTATTAAATTAAGTAATCAAAATAAACAAAAGAGTACCTTACAGTATTTCAGTCTTCCTACCATGTTTATGCGAAGGAAATGTTATTTTTACAACATGAACTGGTCAGAAAATCTGTATTTTTTCAAATACTCTCAGCCTATTGTCCTTCCAAAGGTTAACAGACTTAACCTTATCGCCTTTATTCCATAATGTTTCGCACTTAAAAAAGTCTTTCTATCATTGATAAACAATGCAGTTAAATATTAAAGAAATAACATTTTTTCAAAGTGTGAGCATAAGCCATTATATCTATCAGAATATTTTTGTGCATACTAAAGCTTGTTCAAAGAGGAGTCGCCCCTTACAGTTGCGCGGGGGACAAGATGGAAGGTTTCATCATGATAGCAGAAGAATTACATAAATAGGTGAACATGAGGCAAATATGACACTCCTAATGATAAAAAGGTTACTTGTTAGCTATTTTTAATTCGTCTGTGTGGAGGCGGTTCTTATAAAAAGACCCTGCACCGATTTGTAACAATTCTATGTATTTCTAATCATATCAATAGTTGTAATTATTATGACAACTATATTTTCAGAAATCACATCTTTTTATTTTCTCACTGTTGTCAATGTGTAGCCATGGTAATTTATGAGATTTATCATCGCGAGAATTAAAATTGTACAGAACGATTTCAAGAATTATCAGATGACAAAGATTAGGGAAAAGACATATAGGGGTTCAAATGATGTTCAGTAAAGTCACTATCATATAACGGCTGTCCAACTTCAACGTTCCATGAGGTTAACTGACAGAACAAGTATAACATTCTTTGAAGTACATAAAGCTAGTTACTCAAAAAGACAAAATGCTTTATTTAGAGTGATGTTTCTACAGAAAGATCCTGGGGATTCCATGGACGGCGGGAATAAGCAACATGGAAGTCTTTAAAAAATTGGTAACAGAAACGCCACATACACCGACTCAGGAAAAGTCAGCTGAAATTGCTTGAACACATAATGAGGAAGGAGGGCTTTAAAAGCTTAACCCTCACAGGGCGTATTGAGGGCAAGACAGCCATTTACATGACGAGCTTCTGTGAGTAGATATCGGAATGGAGGGCGGTACCTTAGCAAAAGAAGAAAAAACTGCTAAGCACATACGAGATAGGAAGTTGTGGAGAGCCAAGATAGACTATGTTCTGAAGGGACGCCGTACATAGAAGAAGAGTGATATTATCATCATCAAAATCAGTAACAGCAGCACTCTCTTTCTCTCTCTTTCCCTTTATATATATATATATATATAATTATTTAATATTTGCTATAGAGCTCAATAAGATTGTTCAATAACGAAGATCAACACTTCAGTCAAGTTCATACATCAAGTAACTATCAACTCGGGTCCCGTTAATTTTCATATCTATCTATCTATCTATCTATCTATCTATCTATCTATCTATCTTCGTATGTGTGACACTCTCTATTTATATATATATAAAATTTTCTCTCTCACTAGATATATATATATATATATATATATATATATATATATATATAATTGCCTTTAAACGCTAGATATATATGACTTAGATGAATGAGATATATATATATATATATATATATATATATATATATATATATATATATATATATGTCCTTCACCTAAGTTATATTGACATATTCAAAGAAGACATAGGATAAAGAACTGCTTGTTTTTTTTTATTATTAGAATCGAATCCTACACAATACCCTAAGGCAGATACTCTGATTTTCTTTCTGTAAATACGCGAATATGCACGGAAGACGCCACCCACTAAAAATATGTACACACACATGCACACACACGCGTATATATATATATATATATATATATATATATATATATATGACTCACGGCCACAATAGTTGAGTTCCAAGTAATGATGTAGCTAAGTAGAAGCAAATAGTCTGCGAAACATTGATAAGCATCAGCTTGCCATCACAAACGTCCTATGTGTAACGAGAATCGTGATTTAAAGAAATTACAAAAGTTTTGTTCATGACTCTTATACACACATACACAAATAATATATGAATTACAAGCCAAATTTTCTCATTGATGGTGATTTAAACTAAAACAATTTTCTTTGGCTAATTCTATTTCATTAGACATATTTCAGATAGCGTGTAAATAAGTGTTTAATTACAGAAAAAGTATGACGAAGAAATAATAAGTGTTGGATACAATTGCTTCTGAATCTTGTCTGCTCTGTTAAACTATGAATTCTTTTTCTTCCTTTCTTTTTATGAATTCGAATTGTAGCATGAAATTTATTTTCTGATAAAGAAAGTAGTCATATTAAGTGCATTCTGGTCTTTCATATTTAATCTTGTTTCGTCATTTCAGTATAGGGAAAATTTCACCTTATATTAAAAGTTGTTGAATTTTGTACATAAACGTTTAGCAAAATAGACAGAGACATATAGACAAAGACAAATAAACAGGCGGAAACTTGATATATATTCTATTTAATATTACCAAGGATATCATTAAAAAGAAAACGGTCCATAAGCCTCTGAAATACATATCCTTTACACTCTCAATCACTGTATAGATCTACATGACCATAGATATAAAGCTACATTCGTACCAGTTTATATATCTCTTGGAAAAGACGAGGTGTGCATTATCACTTGATGGCATAAACCAAATCATGATTTACAGTGTCATCATCACTTACAAGAAACAATTTTTGGTACCAACTTTCGGAAAGCTCTTGAACTTTTATGTTGATTCGAAATCGTTTTCAAACACTCAATGATCTTCCAGTGTCGTCATTTCTTTGTCAAGAAAAGCAAGCAAATAGAAAACTTGAGAAATGCTTTCCAGGCACGAGAATGAAAATGTGAAATTATAACAAAAGTTTCACCAAATCATACCTGAAAAAATACAAAGGAAGGTTCAAGAATCATAGCTAAATGAAATCCGGAACTTTTGAATGCAAGAAGTTTTTCCCCAAATGGAATTGATACTACATTTAATATTTATCCACGCTCAAATTCTTGGATATGTTTTAGAATGTTTGTATATTCCTATATATATATATATATATATATATATATATATATATATATATATATATATATATATATATATATTAGATTAAGGTTCACCCTTTACAAATCCTAAGAGTAACTCGAGGTAGAGGCAATTTGTACGGACAGGAGTGGAAAATAACGGTTAATCCTAGCCTTGAACATGTTAAGATTGTAATGATCGGGGAAATATACTCTTAGGGGTCAGTTCCACAGAGCAGAAGTTCGTAGAAAGAATCTGTTCGAGTGGAACTTACTACTCACCGATGGAATACAGGGGAAATGTTAGGGGTTTGTTACTTTGTAAGTGGCATGGCGTGTCCTTGACATGAGGGTATGAATTGGCGGGACCAGGGAATATAGTTAGTCTGAGCACTTTCAGTGGCAGTAGCGATAGAGCAGAGAAAGATTTGCGACATCCCGTCTATGAGAGAGAGGTTGGAGAGTGGAGAATAATTCTATATATATGGTTATGTGAACAAATAACACACGCTCACGAACACACAAGCTCTCTCTCTCTCTCTCTCTCTCTCTCTCTCTCTCTCTCACACACACAACCATTTATATATATATAAACACATATATAAGTATTTGTATAGAGAGATATTCGATATTTGCTATTTTGTTGTTGAAACTTATGGAAATAAAAAAATAGTAAGAAATTTAAAGGTTAGTCCTTTGAATTTTCACCCTCCTGTTTATAGAGCCTAAAGCATATTTGTAATTTGAATGAGCAGGTGATAGAAAATATATCTTTAAGATATACATATAATAAGACGTAATCAGCATTTATTATGAAATACTATCTTCAATATTGCCACATTGATACGATGAGAAATTTTCAATATGATCAGTAATTGTTGCATATATTATTGTCTCTGCTTCTCTGTTATGTCTTTCACGAATTATATAATTTTCTTATAACATTTTGTTACTTATCATTTCTCTTCTATTAACAGTGAGAATTATATACTTGGTATTCAGGTCTAATCTTTCTTCTATGAACACACATAAATTGTTATATAACATGTCTTCAGTGAACACACATAAATTGTTATAAATACAATATAAGCTCATCAGTATCTATTATCAATACAGACTATTATAATTGTATCTTGTGACCTACAACTCAAATTTACAGATATGATTTCGAAATAATTACAGGTAACTTGTGACTAAGTATTCCTTTTTGATGCAGTACATACACATTTCCAATTGCTTTCTCCTGTATAATCTCTACTAAAATAAACTAACAACTTTTAGAATAAGTTTATAAAAGAAATAAAACCAAATTTAATGTGCAATTAAATAACAGTAAAATCGAAGGACATGGATTAAATATGAAGTCCGGGAAGCGGTAGCTGTAAGCAATATCCACCCACCCAAAGTTTTCTTCCTTTAAATATCTGAAAACGTAATCCTTTCACAATGCGTCAGTTTCCAACCAAACTTGCAATCATTTATAAAGGCAATCTATGCATATTTATTGGCACTATATGCATCACAGCAAGACACAAACAAATATATTTATGCGTGTGTCTGTATACAGGCGTATAAAAGAGAAAAGAATTGCTACCGCTCATCTAATTCAATGAGAAATAGAGGTATAAATTGTCGGATGAGTTGAATTAGAGAGATTAACATGCGTATTGAGGTACACACACGCACAAGCATATATATATATATATATATATATATATATATATATATGGTTATGAAAAGAATAATAATAATTTAAATTGTAAAACTAGATAATAAATTAGATGGAATGATAGGCACAATTCTCGCTATCTAGATAGGTAGAAAGTAACTAAGATCGATCGATAGATAGGAAAAAGAGAAATAGAAAAGCGGTTGCAGATGAACAGAGTGATAGTTATTTCCAGATATTGATGAAATGGTTAAGTTGAATGAAAGAAGAAGGAAATATGACGAAAGGAAGAAAGAAAGATCAAAATGAGGACTTATAAAAGGAACAGAAGATACCAGTAAGACCAAATGTCCGAAAATAAAAATGACAAAAATAAAACAAAAAAGGACAAAACTTATTACATGGTTATTGTTATAAGAAATAAGTAAAAAAAAGAAAAGTAAAAAACTAATAAGAAAGAATAAGTTAAAGAAGAGTTTTAGATAAAGGCATCACGAGTATCCCACATTGCAACTTGCACGTACACAGAAACAATAGAATAAAAAACATATAAAATAAAATAAATTTCATAGCTGTGATCGGGTCATTGTTGGCTGGTGTCCATTGCTTAGGTTTTCAGAGAGATCATCGAAAATTTTATTGTATCAATCAAGTACACTCATATTTGTGGGTATTTTCCTATATTTTAGTTCGTTTTTTTCTTCATTATTTTTTTTTTAAACCTTGTCCATCTGATATTGTTAAGAATCAAATGTTACGTAAATTAAGTCATTTCATTTCATTTTCTCAAAACGTTCCGACGTTAAGGTCTCAAAAACACACCAAATATTAAATGACAGTTCGTTATATAAAATCCAATACTTTTCATGACTTGTTTGGAAAAAAAAACCTAGTTAAAGATACAAGTGAAATAGAAGCGAAGTTTGGCGATCGAAAACAACCAATAATTTTGTTGCTTGATTACGGAATATTATTCATTACCAAAATAAAAATACAGGTAAATAAAATGAAGAAAAAGTAAATTTTAAGATAAATTAAATCTGCAACTGTATTAAAAAAAAAACACCCATTGGCATGTATTAATATAATGAAGTCAAAATAATAAAAAAAAGTCTTGAGCTATCTATTATACTTGTACATGTTTGTGGGTATTCTATTAAAGATATAATTAAAATATAGTTATCAACGTATATCAAATACGTATACCAAATATAAGCAATTAGTATAAATATATAATGAAGCATTGTAAAAAGAATATCATGGTGTGTTTTATGGGCATGGTGTACAATACCTATGAGTTAAAACTAACTTACTCTCACACGTATACGCACATTCACTCTAATGAACATAATTTTTATAGTGAAATAATTATATATAAGTTTATATTAGTTTTTACTTTGTCCACATATCTACATATATACACATGTATATGTTATATTAACAAAGTCTATATTCCTGTTTACTATATGTTCTATCGTTTGATTGTATTAATATATATGTGTACGTGTGTTCACGTATGTGTGTTTGCATATATGTGTGTAAGAGTATTTAAATGTCAAGTAAAATTGTATGTGTATACACACACACACACACACACACACATATATATATATATATATATATAAGATAAAAGGTTATAAGAAAAGATCAATGCTGTTTATATATACACATATATATATATATATATATATATATATATATATGTATATAAACAGCATTGATCTTTTATATATATATATATATATATATATATATATATATATATATATATATATATATATATAGATAGATAGATAGATAGATATATAGATAGATAGATAGATAGTAAATTTAAGGTAGTACTAGATTGTCAGCTAGGGCTCATTATTTTCCAGCTGAAATGGCTAGATGTAACCGTGAGTTCTATACTAACAGTTTATTTTCTCGCATTTCTCGTTTGTGGAACCTTCTTCAGACTTTTCCAAATTTGATCTTCAAATATTTAAAGCCAATGTCAGTCATCATCTTCGGTCTCCTTAATTCCTATTCCTTTATTGTCCACTCTAATTAATGATTTTTCCACAGCTTCTTTCACACTCATTAACTCTTTATGACTTAGTGGCTTTATCGCCTTCTGTGTGGGTGAAAATGATTAAAAAAAAAGATAAAAAGATCGCTTTTTAATCAACTTCTGATAAAAAAACACCCACCCACTTTCGGCGGCCCAAACTGAAAAAAGTGGTTTGTTTAATCGGATAATTCCTCTGACACCAAAACAACTAGTGTAACTCGACACCGCATACCATTCCAATCACACAAAGTCTGATTTATTTACTTATTCACAACTTAGACTGTATTTTACTTGATAAATAAAAATCGAGCGAAGAAAACAAAGACATTCAAATAAATATATAAACAAATAAAGTAAAGAGTTACGTTCGATCATATATATATCTCCGCTAATGTTTAGGTCTGTCTCTATTAGGATATAGTTACTTATCTATTTGTCTATTTATTTCTGTTGGTATTTATTTTGTTACCTATGTATATATCAACATAGAATACTTATAGGTATGTTAAGTGTCTGGTTATTAGTTTACCTCTGGCACCAACGATTTTCCAGTCTACAGGACTGACGTTAAAAAGTCTTCTTATTCAACGACACTCGGAAGTTTTGTGCACAAAAAATACGATACGTTTAGTCCTCATTAGAGGTTTGATTTCTTTATTCATAACAGGGTGTGAATGTAGCCTTAAAGCTCAATTAGTCCACACAACCCAAATCTGCAGTCCTTTCTTTTTCTTTTTAAATGATTATTTTTTAGTCCTTCTGCGTGTACGTTAAATTATTCTGATCCTAAGAATCATCTCTATTCAATTATCAACGATTACACCAATCTCATTCTCATACAATTACGTAAAGCCCATTTGACTTTGTAAAGTCCATCGGCTAATGAATGCATAAAAAACACACGTACTTACATGTTCAAATGCACAGGCATTCTCATCTCATCAAGAGTAACTATTCTTTCCAATACATCTATCTATCTATCTATCTATCTATCTATCTATCTATCTATCTATCTATCTATCTATCTATCTATCTATCTATGTGAATATAATTTGATACTTCACTCAAACTTCATTACACTATTTTGTCTTTATTTTGAATGAGCATATTTTTATGGTCCTTATCGGCTTATATGCATTCACTCCCGAGCACACTCGTATATACATACATACACAGACGGACATATATATTTGCACACATATCCCATATTCCTATATCACTATCCCTTCGTATGTATATATATATATATATATATATATATATATATATATATATATATATATACATGTTTTATGTGTGTATGTGTGTGTGTTTGTGCGTGTGTGATGTTATTTTTCTTAAAAATCACATGTATATGGCGATTCTGATCAAAAACTATTAGTCTTACCCACTTCTGTTCAAATAATAATAATAATAATAATAATAATAATAATAATAATAATAAAAACATTAGATTTGGGGTAGGAAAAGAATCATGTCTTGATCGGTTGGAAAAATTTTTCAGCGCCTCCCTCCTACTGATAACAGCGATGTTTGTTCACCACAAGCAGACTATGAAGCTGATTATCACCAAAGCAGAAGTTCTCTCTTAAATTCACAGCTGACCGATATTGTTCATCACTAGTCGAATAAAAGGAAAAACAACGATTTAAATGTACACCCATTGTTCGCTGGAGGCGTACTTATAAAATAGCCTGTACTAGCAAAATACTAATAGAAAACCATATGCACAAATGGACAAACACGTAGATACACTTTGGCATATTTATCTATTTCTCAGTTATATTATGAAATCGTCAAAGAAGACGACAATAATCATAGATAAGATGTTTTATAAAGTGCATGGCTATCGTTCAGTAACACTATTTATCTATCATCTAATCTAATTATCTATCTGTTGATTGATCCCTCCCTTGTCAACCATTTATAGATGCATATAAAAATTATGCGTAAATTTTTACAAAAAAGTACACATATTTAAGCAAGAGTATCTTGTGAAATCACTATAATACTTCGTATAATGAAATGTTTATATAATTTCATTTTTACTTACTCTATACATATCTACACTAAAGTATGTTGCGAAGGTAGGAGGGGTTTTATTTACACTCAGTGGACAACATGCCAACGATTATGGTACGGTGACGTAGAAAAAAGTTATATAACAATTTTTGTAATCAAGTAACTTGTTCCAGTACATAAGCGTACCCGTTTTAATAGTTTGAATCATACCTTTATGGGGGGTAACTGTCTAATAGAATCAGCCTGTTGATTTGTGTAGTATTTTACGTACATGTAACTGTGAATGTATGTATAAATGAGAACACGGCCAGAATGTTCTGTCCGTGCTCGGAAACTAAACAAAACTCCACTAAAAAGAAAATTACTGTTGCAAAACAGCTTATCTCACAAAACTCTGTAGAAAACAAAATATATTATTATTCCTCATTGGCACGGAAAATTACTCCCCCCCCACACACACACACTTGAAAATGGTTAAAGTATTAGCCGAAAACGCTCGGGAAAGCCAATACCATGAAC
>CAHIKZ030004120.1:2280000-2505000 GCA_903632075.3 Acanthosepion pharaonis
AAGCGCATTCATGTATAAACATATATAAATATATATAGAGAGAGATACACGTACACACACCTATACATACATATGTGAGGTCCTGTCGAGTTTTATATCTCACACACGTAACGTTTGTGCACACGCAGTACCTTATCCAGGCGTGTACATCACAACCATCGCATAATACTTTCGGTGAAAAAGTCTGCCTTACACAGACAGCAGCGGTAGTTGTAATAGTAGTAGTGGTAGTGGTTGCAAAGTGGTAGTAGTAATAACAATAGTGAAAGTAGTAGTCATGAAGACAGTGGATAGACTTTTAATAGTAGTATTTGTAATGCCAGTAATAATAGTAGTAGTAGCACGGTTTGACTCCGTTCTCTCATTCTTCTGCCACTCTTACTTTGATTATCCCTCTCACAGTACCCACTCCGTTTTAAAGTATATTCTATCTACAAAGGACAGCTCCACCCTCTCTCAAAATCTAAAGTAAATCTCTCTATCTTTCTTTTTTTTTTTAATTAATTTTCTTTTTTCACTCTTTAGCTCCACCTCTTCTCCAGATCACTTTATTTACTCCCTAGCTTAAATTCTTACCGGGCTCTGCAACTGGGTTCTGATTGGTCGGCATGGCTTCATTCATAAGGAGAACAGTTCACTTCACAACAGAGGGGTACCTTCAGTTTGTCACTTATTCTTTTGTCAGTGTTATGTTATAATCGATGACTCTCTCTCTCTTTCTTTCTCTTACACTCACTCACCTTTCCTGTTATTAAGTTTCCCACCACTCTTTCTAAATCACTTGATCGGCATCTTTATTTGTTTATCCCCGTATCAGTCGATCGATCTTCATTCTCTCTCATTTTTTCTCTTTCACTTTCTTTTTCTCTCACACAATGGTTTACTCATTTGTCCTTCACACCTCTTTCTTCTGTTTATTCCTTCTACTCTTTCAGAAAATGTTATTTAAAACTGCTGCATCGCCCTTTCTTCTCTTCCGCATTTTCACCTCATGTCGACTGTTTAACAACACAACAACAATGTGTACACTCGGCCTATTTGTGCCAGAGCGCATTTCATCACAAAGAAAACATCAACAACAGGAGAGGGTTCCCTTTCGTGGCAATCTATTCCCTCTTTGCCAAAATGTTACATACAACGAAATAATGAACCAGCGTGGCAATTGTTTACTTTTAAATCATTCCTCTTTGAGAGTTTTTATAGGGGTTGAATGTTCTGTATGAATTCTACCGAAAAACGCACATTTGTACACGCATAAAGCCACAATCTTATCGACATGATTCACATGTGCTAATGTTAGATATAGGAGATAAGCTTGTTCGCTTGTTCAGCGCTTTTTAACCACTTGGTTAAAATTTATTTCTGCTTATCTTACAGAAAAGCAAATATTTAAACATTACACGGATTATACAAGAACATAACTAACTGGATGATTAAATATCTGAGATTCTATTTCAACCTTGCTACAGGACATCGGTGAATCTCTTTCATTGTAAAAAAGAAATTAAAAAAATAACACATTCTAAATATATCTCCATAAGCAGACGATTTTCACTTTAATAGAAAACGCTATGCTTTGTTGGTTGAAGGTTAAGGAAAGGTATCTCTTGTTCAAAACGGCCAGGAAACCACGGATGTAACCAGAGACACACCCGTCCCCATGGGTCATATCTGCAAGTACTATTCGTGAGATATTGCCCCCCCCCACACACACACGTAAACAAACAAATAAATCTACTCACATATATATATATATATATATATATATCAATATACGCATTATTGAAACTACTGAACTACTGAAACTACTTGTGAATTGTTTCCGAACAAGAGAAAAAAATACGTTGGAATAATTTCATTCATTCAAACTTCCCTAAAAAATAATTTACATTTTTTGGTTTTATTCATACCTGTTTTATCGTGGATTTTACAAGTACAAAAATGGATTGTCCTTTGTGATTATGTTACTTTGAAAAAATAGCCTTAGGCAGTAACCTCAGTTCAAAACTGACCATTTTTATTTAATTCAACAATTTTGATTTTTTTAGTAGATGATCCGTGAAAAACGACGCTAATAGTGCTTAACTCTGTTAAAGTATTTTATGTAACTCATTTTCACGGCTTGATTATCGGAGTTTGCCAGTCGCACGAAACATCGTATACCTTAATTTTGCATTTAAAATGAGTGTTTGCTCAAAATATCTGATGACTTATAATACAAATAGAGATGATTTAATTTTTAATTATAATGCGAGTGTCGAATGCACGTTAAAAAATAAATAAATGATAATGTTCAAATTCAATAAAGAAGAAAAAGAAGAAGATAAGAAGAAGAAGAAGAAATATCAGAGAGCGAAATCAAGCCAGTGTAAAAACTATATATAATTTTATCGCATCAGTTTATTTCTGTTTATCAACTTATACAAAATACGACATGCGATATCGCAATGCACGGATTGTTCAAACGTTTTACTTTTATAAAAATCAACAAAAACCTGTTTCATCATAACAATAGAGAAATGGAACAAAGAAGAAAAGAGCGACAGGAGAGAGAGAGAGAGAGAGAGAGAGAGAGAGACAGGGAGAAAGAGTGAGAGAGTGTGAGAGAGAAAGGTGGAAAGAAAAGAGAATTTTGGAAATAGTAAAAAAAGACGAGAACTGTATAATGAACACTTTCACTATTCGTTCTTATTCACGCAAAAATAGTGTAACACATGTTGTATTACATCTTCATATATATATATATATATATATATATATAAAGGAATTATCATGAATAATTATCTACGCGCATACACATATCAATCGACCCACCAATATATCTGTCTCTCAGCATCTCGATCGATTAATCCGTACATTGATCTGTCAGTTTTTAAGTATATTGATACTTGCAAGTCTGCATGTGTCACACACACACTGAAACACACACACACACACACACACGCATATAAAACATTCACATCTACCTCTCTAAATCCAGTCTTTATATGTTTATCTCAACATCGATAGGAAGGTCACATATATATATATATATATATATATATATATATATATATATATATATATATATGGAGTGGAAAATATATATACACACACACACACACACACACACACACACACACATATATATATATATATATATATATATATATATATATATATATATATATATATTCCACTTAATTATAGTATCTATCGATAAATGAAATCCAGTTTATCGATTTATCAACAGACATGGAGAAATTAAGTAACTGATCAGAATTATATATATATATATATATATATATATATATATATATATATATATATATATGCCAAATCTACATTTATTTTTAATGTCTACTAATAAGAATAGATGAGATATAAAATATATTTTCTATCACTCGAAATGTATCTCACTATTAAGTCAACTGTTATTATTTCCCAATTTGAAAGTCTCATTTGTTCATTACCTATTAATTACATATCTATCTATCTATCTATGTAACGTAAAGCTAAGCGTCCTGTGCCTTCGGTGTTTTTCAATATAAGCTTGTAATGTCGTTTGATGTATTTATTCCCCTCTACGCACACACAGAGACATGCACACACACACACACACATATATATATATATATTTAAAACCATTATTAATCTGAAGAATTTCTTTCGAAGTATGAAACTAGTAACGTTGGTGTTTTTTTATTTTGACAAAGAATTTCTCACTATTAGTTCTATATATAGAATTTTAGTTCAAATCATATCATGTTATATCTTATAATATCTATCTATCTATCTATCTATATATATATATATATATATATATATATATATATATATATGTATATATATTTGACAGTTCTGTCTGCCTTTCCGCCTTTCTGTCTGCCCGTCTATCTATCTATCTATCTATCTATCTATCTATCTATCTATCTATCTATCTATCTATCTATCTATCTATGTGTATCTGCCTGTCTCTCTATATATCCATCTATGAGAGAAATGCTGATTCAACAAATTCTAAATGAAGATGTTTATCGACATATTTACTGCTATCTTTCTTGGCGAAACAGCATTTAATATATTAAAAAAAAACTAACAAACTCTCCATTTATTTTGCTTGCTAGCCAGCAAGCATGCATATTTTTAGATATAAAAAATATTATTGTCGTTTCGGCTGAACAACTTCGTAATTATCTTCATGCATCTTTTTTTCGTATCTTCCACGATTTATCTACTTAAGATTGTATATCTGGATCACCAAGGAAGGACATTTTTTTTGTTTATCTGTATGCTTGGCAGTTTATTTGTCTTTTCAGTGAGACAAAGTAGCATGTTTACCAGCGGTGGCGTAAATCGGAGGGGAATGTTGATTTTGAAAGAATGTTGCTTTCTCTTAAGGCAAACGATTACTCAATTCTCTAATCTACGACCGGAATTTGTATATTTAAGTAATATCTGCAATACTGATGAGAAAAAAACAATTATCTATCTATCTATCTATCTATCTATCTATCTATCTATCTATCTATCTATCTATCTATCTATCTATCTATCTGATTTGCCTAAAATAATAATTCTAAATTTATCATTCATTTTAATTTAAAATGCTACAAAGTTCGATATGAAGATACGGTTTATGAAATCTCTAAAAACGCTTCTTGGGAACACTAACAGTTTTACGATAAATTCCATCATCAACAGGCGGAACATCTCTCTCTCTCTTTCTATCTTTCGATCTCTCTCTCTCTCTGTCTACACACACACACACACACATATATACACATATATATATATATATATATATATATATATATATATATATATATATATATATATATATATATAAATGTAACGATATATATTTTTATATGTGAAGGACAGTATTGGGGAAATTGAAAAAAAAAAAATTACTTGAAGAATTTAGTACGATGAGGTCCTAAAGAATGCAATAATTTTGTAAAGTAGGTGGGTTCGAAAAATCTTCAGCGCCACCATATATATATATATATATATATATATATATATATATATATATATATATATATATATATATATATATATGTGTGTGTGTGTGTGTGAGAGAGAGAGAGAGAGAGAAAGAGAGGTATACATGTATATTATATGCGTTCCACCACAAAATGTGAAAGGAAAGTGCGTTTAGACATACCCAGACACAGAAATGTACATGCACATAAAATAAATGTATTGAAGATAAAAGCTTCCGAAATAAGCAAACAGCAAGTTGCAAGAAGATAGCCTAATCTTTTTAAACAGATAAAAGACATCGAGACCAATAAGGACTTTCCTTGTGTGTCTCACACGTTCGCTGTTTACCGATGCTGCCGTACAGAGATTGAATGCAAACACCTACGTGCACTTGTCTCAATATCTATTTCAGCATTACTAGTTTCGCTGATCGGACTCAACCGTGTCATTCAAATTGACAAGCAAGTTGTCTGTATTTATTTTTTGATTGTATTATCATTTTACTCGTGATCTTGGCATCTTTCTTGCTAAATAATTTTAGTAAGGAAGATTTTTTCAAATAATCAAAGGTTAATCGATTCTATTTTATAAAATTCATTTTGTTTTTTTCGGATGCTGTTCTTATGTAGCATAGAAAAGTTTGTGTGCACTGCTGCAGCGATCATCTGATGTAACAAAGAAATATCTTTTAGAACTTAATTCGAGCTTTCGATTATTAATTATATATAATTAAGTATTTAAATTCTATATATATGTATATTAGATGGTTATCTCTAAGTGCGCACAAAGACAGAACTGATATATATATATATATATATATATCAGTTCTCTCTCTCTCTCTCTATATATATATATATATATATATATATATATATATGGAGAGAAAGACTGATATTTATCGGTATAGATTTGTATATATAAACATGTAGACCTCGACATATAAGTCATAGTAAATTTTGCGCACGCGAGCAAAAAGAGGATTATGAAGTTGCAGTAAAACAACAAATATTCACTTTAATCTACGTTTAAATATAAGTTATTTTTTATCACCCCTTTCCCGATGAAAGAACAAGTTTCAGTAATCCTATTTAAATACATATTAACATTGGTACATTATAGAAAAAGCAGAGTCAGGCACAAAACAAAATATTTGATCGATATCGGATTAGTTAAAATTACGAAATACAAGGTGCGGCAGAAATACCTCATACTAGTAAGGCTACATGAAGACACCATATTCACTGATGTCTTCATATTATGTGTTAGGTGTTTCTGGGATGTCTATCTATCTATCTATCTATCTCTGTGTGTATATGTATATATATAGTAATGATACATCAGTGATATATATATATATATATATATATATATAGTAATTGTAAAATCCGTGATAATCCGTATGGGATTTCTAGGAGGATATAGATCCAGAGAGAGCTGTATGTCAAAAGACAAAGCAAAATTATTATTAATTAAAGAATATCAAACACTTAAAATCCCATAGGTAATAATTTTTATTTCATAAGACCTTAAAAAAAAGCATCTCTTAATGAAATAAAAATTAACTATAGGATTTTAAGTGTTTGATATTCTTGAATTAATAATAATAATAATAATAATAATAATAATATATATATATATATATATATATATATATTTAACATGGACCCGATGTCTATGTAAGCAAGTTAGCCTGCGCCTACCCTGAATTAAATACATCAGCAGCGGCATTTTCCTTCTGCGGCACATTATGCACCTAATCCAACACAATTATGAATGTTACTCTGAATATTATGCTTAAAATGCAAAATATATTTTTTGTTAATTTTCTACAAGTTGCCTCCGCTGAGCAATTACTGACGGCTCGTGCCTAATATATATATATATATATATATATATATATATATATATATGTGTGTGTGTGTGTGTGTGTGTTAAAGAAATAACAAAACTGTTAGTGGAACCAACAGCAACTTGCCAAAAGACCTAAGTAGCCTTAAACGTGATAAAGTCTCAAACAAGGACAGCTATAAGAAAAAAAGAAAAAGTCCTAAATGCAATCGCCTACCTACTCAGTAAAGTTCTCAATGCCTACATTACCTAGACAGAGCGCAAATGCTTGATGACATTAATTCTTATGAAATGATGGCCCTAGTCTTAACCCGAGTTTAACGCTAACGACATTTTCAGACGACTTGAATGACTTTCCTAGTCAGACATCTATCTTCATCTTATTCCTTTTGTTCATTTTATTCATCTCCATGACTTCCTTCTTCATACTCATCCCTACATTTATGCTGTCCACTATTCTTTTTCACTTTTTGTAAAATAATTGATTTCCAGTATCATAATTCGATGAAGTTTTGTCCCGAAATAATAAAGAATGGTTTAATTCAGTTTATGAAAAAAATACCACCTTAACAGGAAATTTCTAAAATCGTATATAAGTATAGTACTACTATGACTTTCTGGAGCCTTTTAGAACTTTATGCAACCTTCTGGTACTTGTTTATTTGTAAATTTCTATGTCATGCTGTAGCTATAAACTTTTAAATGCGTTAAAAAATACAAAAATTACATCACCAGAAAATTGAAAATAATACTTCTGGAATTTTGTTTGTTCGTAAGGTTGTATGTCATGCTATAGTTCTAAACAGTTAAATGAGTTTAAAATACGTAAGTACTATTCAATTAAATCATCAGCAAATTGAAAAAATAAAGCTTTTCAAATATTTTGAATTTTTACCATTATTGCGTATATAGTAAAATAAAATTTTTGGTTTGAGTATAAACTTTTTTCAAGAAATAAAACAAATTAATGCCTTTTTCATTAATTTTGAACAAAAATTAAACAACTTATGATTCAGAAACCTAATGGTTACAAAATAAAATAACCTCCTAATATATATATATATATATATATATATATATATATATATATATATATATATATATATATATATATATAAACACCATCGAATCTTGTAGTGTAATGATACTTCCAACACAATGTCGCAGTAATTAACTTGGAGCCTCTTCTCGTTTACATGTTATAGTGCCAGAAATTGTCCAATTCCCTTGGCACTTCCCTTTTTGGGTTGCCTTTGGCATCAGAGATTGACCCTGACCTTGATCCTCCATAAGTGCATTGGGTAATGTATAGCCTTTAGGGACGTCACCTGAAACTATACTTCGGTTAATTTGTGCTTCAGTTCCCATAAAGGGTCCACGAAGCAATGGTTAACCCATTAGTTTCTTAGAACACTCAGCTCAGCTCGGATATTTCATTTATATATTTTGCGTGAGCATTTGAATCCGAGACTGTTATGTTTGCATGATGTGTATTGGGTGTGTGCACATTTGTGCGTGTGCATGTTTATGTGCGCTTTTGAGAGCTTTGTTGAGTTCGCGCACACTTTGACAGTCTAACGACCACACACAGCACACCCACTGGCACATACGTATTCCTATATACAAATATATCTCATTGATTATTACACTCTTATATTATTGTAATAGGTTAAAACAAGATTAATTTATGTCTACATATTAGTGAGGCCTGATAATATATGAAGCCCAAAGCTTCGAAATGCTATGATTCTAACTCGTTTAATATGGCTGATGTAAATTCCTATTAATAAATTTATAATGTTGTTTGCTACTTATTCTGATCGTTTTATTTATGACTTATATAATCTGTAGTTACTAATATTCACCGAAGCACCGTACCTAACCTCTTTGTTTTTCTTCCTCTCTACTTTCATCTTCTTTTCTTTCTACTTCAGGCATAAGCAAAAATTTGCTAAAAAATTGTATTATCTGTTTTCATTAACATCCGATTTGTATCTACGCTAATTGACCTAAGTAAACACCGCAAGAAAATTAAATTACTTGTAATACAAGCTTCAATGATCTTTTTAACTTAACAAATCAATGGAATTCAATCAGAAGTACTTATTTAAAATGTATTTGTAAGAAATTGCATTCAAAGATGTGGTGACTGGAGTGAAGAACCTCTAATTGAATTGCATCTTGAGATCTAAAATTATTTTGGGATACCAAGAAAAGTTAAACTAAAATATAAATCAGGAAATGATGAAGAAAGGAAAGTGCAAATTTAAAGCAACCAACTGCACTTATATCAACAATTAGAAGTTGACTCTTAAGACAGATGAACGAAAGGGGCGAGAGAGACAGATGAACAAGTAGGACAAATAGATTGGTGGACAAATGGGTCTAGAGGGCTTAATGGATAGAAGGTGAGAATTAAATAGTGGGGAAGAGAATGAGAAGGAATGGAAAACGGTCTTAGAGGGGTTAATGGATGGAAGGAGAAAATGAAAGTGAAATGGATAAAAGGATGTAGAAGGGAGTGCGTGGACAAACGGGCCAAGAAAGATTAATGGATATAAAGAAAGAGTGAAAGAGAGAGGGAGAGGACGAAAAAGAGGGATAGAGAATAGATTCTCATAGAAGAAGAAAGAAAAGAAGGTAAGAAGGCGTAGAGATGAGGAGAGTGAGAAGAAAAGGGATAAACGAGATGGAGAGAGGAGGAGGAATGCAGAATAAAAATACTGACTGACATGGTTAATGGTTAGATGAAAAGAATGAGAGAGAGAGAGATGAAATATGGGAGAGGAGAGAGAGGTGGACAGCCTAAGTGTAAGGGTCAAATGTGTAGAAGGAAGGGAGATAAAGAAATGGAATAAACGGTATCAGATCTATCAATAATCGAAAAAATGATGGAGATGGATGTCTGATTAAAAAGCATATTTCATTTTATATTTCTTATTCCTTGTTTTTCAATTCACACGCTTTCATTCATGACCACACACGCATCTTTGGTAGATATTTGTCAAATATTGTGTGCTATTATACATATAACGGAATAATTACTTCTTTTCTTTCTGTATAATTAAGTTTTATTCCTTATTTTGTTTTATTACTACAACTCAACAAAAGACACCTAAACCCCTCAACCTACTTTTCTAAAATATTCGCTGTATTTGTAGCGTGGAATCGTTCCTTTTTAAACACTCTCTGGACATTTTAGCTCCCTGAAAATCTAATCGTAATTCTTCAATCCCCTTCTCTGAATTCTCCATTCCTGGATATTTTCCTCTCTTTAGGAAGGACGCTAATGTTCGCATGCATAGTCTAGGTGTTTATGTTCAGTAACATCTATTGGCAAGGAAACTTTCTCTTGAGTCCCTAGACCATTCTTACATGTGCCCCCGTCTTTACTAAACTGCTTTCTCTTCTTTCTTTCTCGTTCCCTTTCCTCTCATGATTGGTACGTGCTGGATATTTCTGATAATATAGATAAGTCTCTCACTCTACACCCGTTTGCGAAAATAAGAAACTACGCTCCACGGAACAAAATGTTGTAATATGCCTGAAAGGAAACCTGAATATAATATATAACGATTCTTCTTCCATGTCTTTCAGTACGTGGCCGATTATGGCAAAACCTCAATATATTGTGGCTCTTATCAGTTTTTCTCACTTTTCTAAGCCACCCGACCCGCGTTCAGCCATCCATTCACACAAACTCGTCAAGTAGATGCCACGCTGCCTTTCGCTATCTCTATTGTCCTCAAAATGCTCCTTCCTCTTTATGTTTCAAAGAAATTTCAGCTGTTTCTTCTCGATTCTGTCACCATTTTCTTTAAAAATTCCTCATTGCTTACTTGCTCTGTCCATGAAATTCTTAGTTACTTTTGTAGAACCACATTTTTGTTGCCTCCATTTTTGCTCAACCTTCGGGAGATTGTATAGCATTCATCGCCAGATAAGAGGATGAATAACACATTGAAATCTAGTCTGCTTTCCCTTTTTTCTAACGATGTTTTCTTGGCACATTGCTTAGTTTTTGGAAGGCATCTTTCACTAGTCCAATTACTGTTCAGATTGCGCTGTCACATTTTTCATCTTCTGTTCAAACACTTCCCAGATATTCAAACTTTTGCAGTTGTTTGCTGGTAGCATCTCCAATTTGTAATTCACATTTTGAAATTTTCTCTTGCTGATAACAAGACTTTCTTTCTTCTAGCAGTTGATGGTTCCTCCTTTTTTATCTCGCTTTCTTTTACTACCCTGTCTAGTAGGTTTCACCAAAAAATATAGCCATAAATCAAAACAAAATAAATGCAGGAAAATAAACTGAAAACATTTTCTAGCGTAAACAATATTGTCCCTGAAGACAGGACTAAATACCTTGTTGTTGAAGTAGAACAAATTTTCACCTGATAAGCTTAAATTTTATCGAAGACAGTTTATACGAGGAACCTGAGCTTCAATTAATTAGTGATTAAGTTACAGCAGTTCGTTAAAGAAATAACATCCTTCACTCACCAAAATAATTTCTCCAATACTAGGACAGGGGCGGGAAATGATGTTGTTTTTATATTTTTTATTTTTAAGAGTAAATACATGAAAATAATATCTTGTTTTACATTGTTTCATAAAATACTTGAATTATTTTTGTTTATACAAAGACAATGTATGTGGTGAATTTTTATTTACAAATGTCTGGGGATTTTTATTTAAAATTATATCTTTTATGAGATAATAATAGAGAGGAAATCTAAGCTGTTTCCATTTTTATTAGGATTTGACGAACATTTGCTGTTTTAATGGCTGTGATGAATCGAATACACATATATTTCAGACATAAGGGTTAAATATTCTGTGTAAATGCCTAGTTTTTAACTAAAGTTTAATAAAAAAAGACATCACTTTGCCAGGCTAAGGGACAATTTATTATCCAATTAGATCAAATCTGACGCATAAAAAATTATAAATGTTGTCACTGTATCAAATAGTCAGTTATGTGCCATACGTGATACACCCTTAGGCGATCATGTATCTTTTGATACATGACTGACGAGGCAGATTTTTTTCCCCGCAGTAGGTTATCATTTCTTTCTGCGGTAGACCAATTTGTCATCCGAGGCTATAGAACCCGGTCTGTACTGCTATTTACCCATAGCTGGGAGAGAAGAAGAGGATTCTTGCCTTTCCCAAGGGTATTAGCAATTAAGTGAATGTAATGGATTCAACTAGAATTCGAACTCCGACTCCTCAATCCGAGCCGCTATTCATTACTCCACTGTGCCTCCCAAATATCATATAGTAGTTTTATTTAATCAAGTGATTTCTTTTATTTCTCACAGCGTAAACCATAGATTTGCTTACTACTAATATCATCTTCTTTTATATCAGCCGGTACGCAATGATAGGTGTGTAATTTCATAAGCCATTGCTAATGAGTTGAATTCTCACTGACTGTTCTATATTTGATATTATCCAAGAAATACGCAGTAATAAAAATTTCGTCTTGGCCATTAGGTTCCTTTTTCATTTTGATCAGATTCCAAGCAATTTGAAGGAAAACTGACTCAGACCAAATTTTTGGTGCAAATTTTAGGAAAGAAAACAGTAGATACGTACGAATAAATAAAGGTGAATAAAACGAACAGAAAAAGAAAAACATCACTATGAGACTCTATATGTTTGTTGGCAGATTTACAGCTTTAGGTTGTGACATGTATTTGCGGTTTTACAATTCACGAGATTCTGATAATTTGACCTGTGCTTAAGACTCGGCCGCACTTAAAAGAATAAACTTGGTGGAAATAAAAGCAAAAAGGTGAAAAATAAGAATGATAGAAGACAGAATAAACATTTTGAAAACATAAGAAAAAAAGAAAGGATGTTTGTAAAAAAAACTTCAGAAGAAAATCTAAATAAGAAACAAGAATTATAGAATGATATTTGAATGAGGACAATGGTTGTGTAGATCCTAAATCTTCTCACTATTTATTTTTCTAACGATGTTTTTAAAACTATGGTATTTCAACCAAAGATCGCTTCAACTTTTCTATAGGTAAAAAAATCATTGTAAAGGTGTTCAAAGCGCATTTTCCACCATCTTTGAAAGAGAGAGCGCAAGCGAAGGAAGAAATACTAATTCTCCAAATGTTAATGAAAATTTTTCATTTTTTCGAAACAAAAACCAACAAAAAACGAAAATGTTGATGGTGAATGATTTGCTTTAGACGACTTATGAATGTGTATGATTCAGCTAGTTTAAAATTTTTTTAAATAATTTCACCCCAATCAAGATGATAAGACCAATGAGGGCGAAAGAGAATGCGGATATTTTAAGAAGAGGAACTAAAAAAACAATTCTAAACAAGACGAAAACAAGCGATAAACATCTATTTCTGTTCAAAAGACGGAGAAGGAGTGTGAACCGGACGATAGTCGAAGAAAATGAATTTTAAATATATCCAATTTTACAAAGGCACGAAACATCTTAGATGTTGATATCAATATAAAACATTCTCATTAAAACTCAAAATTAAATATTTGGAATACAAAAAAATCATTCAAACTGATCAGATCTGCATTGTATATATATATATATGTCTCCGAAGTTTCTGAAAAAAGAAAGTGAAAAGAAGACCACTATAATAGTTTTACAATAAAACCATATTAATTTTGAATCAGCATCCTCCGGGGTATTTTATACACTTTATTTGAACCTATCTGCATACATACACGAGGGTACATTTTCAAATTAAACTACCCGGCAACAATGACGAATCCAGCCTCCATTTTGGTTCTAGACTGATTTTCGGATTTTAGGTTGAAGAGCTTTAAAGAATATAAATCAAGCGAGAACAAAAGCGGGATAAAAAGCTTTGTTAAAACAGCGGGGTAGAGATAGGTCTACTGAATTGAAAATGGAAAATACAGGAAAATGTATCCCATGCAACTGATGAAATAGACCCAAACTAGTGAAGATTATTTTTTTATTAGGAAGGTCTTAACTGACTATATCTGCAAAATCCAGTAGGCTTTTAATCAAGATATGCAATATCACATGGTATCATTTATTTACTTTAAAGAGAAATACGACTGAACTTTAGTAATTAAATCTTATTTTTATACTTAGCATGTATCGTCGTGTCTTAAAATTCAAATGTAAATTGGAGCTAGAAATCGAAGTCCAACTTGGCTTGTAATTAAGTTAGATACAAGAGAAACGAGTACACAAAACTTTTTGACATTAATTAAATCAAGCCAAGAATGAAAATGTGTTAAAATATTCGTAGCTGTGAAAATAAAATGATATTCAACAGATAGTCAGCACAGATAAAATACTTTGTAGAAAAAATAACATGAAAAGGGATTCTTCTCATTTCAAATCAATGAATTAAATTTTATATCACAAGTAACGTATACAAAAATATACTTCAGAAAAAAAAATCTTTATGGTAAAAAAGAGTAAACATAAAATAAATATCCTTTGAGTTTAATGTTCCATTCAAGTAAAAGTCCTTTTGTAACTATAGAGTTCGTTGAAAATGTTGTTGTATATGTGTCAGTTTATGAAAGCTTTTTTTTTTTTATAGAAGAAAGGTAGTGTAAAAAGAGATCAACCAACTGCCACTAATCATGAGGTACAATAAAACTTTTAAAACATGCAGTTGCGGGTAACAAAAGGAATATGCTGGCCGAACAGTGTTAGTAAGAGAGTAAAGATAACCTGATCACTCCATGATGTGTCCGCTACGTTACTTTCCTCTGCTACCTTTGTCGGTAGTATTTTGTTTTTATGTAATCTGATTGACTCGTCTAAGCTCCGAAAATTAAGTTATACGTATTCTGATTGGTTTTACATGGTATGCTTATGTCTATACTCGCGCGACTGGAGGTCAAGTAAGTGCTGTTTAGTGATTCCTCTCACAAAAAATGGTGAGAAGATAATGGCTGGATATGAATTTATTCGTGTGACTGGATGATAAAGACGAACGCAGATATGTTTTGTTTTTAGTTTTGTTTTTAGTTTTGTTTTTAGAAGCGATAAAATTGAAGATACGAAAGTTTACTTTAGGTAAATAAATAAATTGTATTACACTGTCATTGTAAGGTTGTAAAATAATTTCGACGCAAAATTCAAAGAGAAATCATGAGTAATGTGCGTTCTAGGGTTTAATCTAAAATAAATAATACGATAGAAACAGTATTTTAAAAAGTTGAGGTTTTATTCGAGTTAAATAAAAATTTGAAAGTTACTGACAGAGTTGACGATCGTTGTCTTTGCGTAACCAAGCTTCCGAACAGAAGAATATTAAGAACGCAGTGTAGTTTGAAAAAGAAAAAAAAAATAACTTACCTCATGGACGCCCGTACGTAAAAATATATTTATCACTGCATATAACATACAATAATTTTGGCACATTGCCAAAAAGGGAAGTGGGGAGAGGCTGGTCTTTGCTAACTATCCTATTCCTAGTTAATTACGATCATGACACATTCATCCAATACAATTGTTCCATTTACCACAAGAACTCATTCATCACCAATTCAATCCTACATATACCACAATAACACATACTCACCATGGGAACCTACAAAAATACCCCACAATATAAAAAATTTAAATTCATAAATACCAAATATATAAAAATCTCATGAAGCATGAAATGAGTGGGGAGGGAATAAAACCCCAAAACAAATTAAAATTGGAACAAAAACAAACTAAAACAAAACAGATGTTAGTAAGACCCGTCCACCCTTCAAAATAAACAGAGTGGCTGCTGTATTCTGTCGATAGACAGAATCAAGTAGCACACTCACTATGGGAAAAATAAAGTCTGATCCAGCTGAAAACGGGGACCCAAAACAAACTGGGGAGGTTGGGAATCTCGACATGGATCATAACAAAAGTGCCGGGAACATGCCAGGAGCAACATTTATTCACATTAACTAGGCAAATCAAGCTTAACCAGGGGTGGGGGAGGGATCACAGGAAACCGCTCCGTTGTGACCAAGTGGACTTAAAAAAAGAAACTCAATGTTAACCCCTTTCACACAAACCAAACTCGCTACTTTTACCCACCTTTCGCTGAAATCTGTCGATATCAAACGCTTTCTATCAGTTCTGATCTTCACGTTCAGCTGATGCTGAAAGAATCTGACCAGATCCTGATGAGAATAGCGATCGTATCGCAAGATTCCCTCCATCCGCGACGTCCAATTCACCATTCGCGCCACGGCTAGCAGCGTCAGAAACACCATCCGTTTCTTCCCAGAAAACGGAGGCGACACATTATCGCACACGCATGCGAGATCAATGAGCACGGGAACATCGGGAGCGATACGAGCCGTTAACTCGCCGACATAGTCCCAGAAAGGGCTCACCTAAGGACAATGGTAGAAGGCGTGTGAAACCGTTTCTTCTAAGCCAAGGTCACGCCGATGACAGTCGGGCAAATCCGCCCAGCCCCATCTGAATAACCTGTCATTGAGAGATAGCACGTTCCGAATCAATCGCCAGGTAAGCGAAAACTCAGGGTTACTGAGGTAACTCGCCGGGAAATTTTTTGGGTCTTTAACTGACACCCCACCGACCGAAGTCATTTTAAAGAGGGGCTTTAGAAGAGCTTTTTGTTGCGAAGAAAGGCCCCGCTACATAGTCTTCCTGTCCACTTGACATGCCTCTAGGGAATGGCTTCTTTTTTTTTGGGAAGTGCTGGGAGGCGCGATATTGGTAGGGGGTAGCGTCAGAAGGAGGGGTGTTGGAAGGAGGCGTGTTCGGAACGGGTTTTATTGGGGGGGGCTTTTGGCTAGTGGAATGTTGTGAAGTGGGGAAAGGTTGGCCCTAATAGAGGAACAAGAAAGGATCCTTACTTTGTTTTCATTTTTTTTTTGACTGCGGAAGCAGGGATGGAGTTGCTTTTGTCCAAGGCCTTCTCCGCCCTGCTTCAACCAGCCCATTTTTCTTTCTTGGACACTTTTTCCTCTTCCTCCTCTATCTCTCTTTTTACAGAGGCAGACCGCGATGGGGGCTTCTCCTCCATTCCCACTTCCTGATGCTGCTCCAATTGAGGGTACCTATGCTGCATCTCTTGCGGCTTTTCCTTCTGCTGCCCTTGCTGACACTCCTGCTCCAATTGGGGCTTCTTCTGTTCGCACTTTTGTTGCTGATGGTGCTGGTCGTGTTTTTGTTCCTGCAGAGGCTCTTTTTTCTTTGTCTCCTTTCGGACATCCTGCTGATGTGAAGGGGATGTAACTTTTGTTCCCTTCTTCACCACTTCCATCCATTCTCCAGGACAATTTTTTGTTACTTTGGCACTTGTGCCAGTGCTTTACTTGGTCGTTGTATTTTCTGGCTGCGGTTCTGGTCTCTTCCCAGGACACGTTTTGGATAGATAACCGGCAGCTCCACAGGCCCAACAGAGAGGACGTCGACCTTCAACAGTTATGTAGATGGCACGTCCTTCACAAGTAAGTATATTTGGCATATCCAAAGATTTTTTTACTGGTAACAGTTACCATAACTTTCACATCTTCAGTAGCTGTCCCGGCCTTACTTTTGACGGCTGAAACACTGGCCACCTCACCAAATTTCGAAAAGAAAAAACCCAAGTGGTCGAGTGAAATAAACAGTGGAACTCCATGCAGAGTTCCTTTTGTTTTCCTTGTTCCAAGGTACTCCGTTTGGAGCCTCACTGACTTGGTTGTCAATATGATCACCGCCAGTGACTTAGCTGCGTCCTCTGATGTCAGCAGGATATCTCACATAGCTCTACTTCTTCGGGCTAAAAGATTAGCCGCAATGTTCAGGCTTTTAATAGCTTCTTCCATTATTTCCCTGTTAACTCCAATCAGTTTGCGAGTCTTGGCATCTGTAGTTACCAAGGAGATAGTTTTGGTGTTCACTGCTTCTAGTAGAGATGCCACCGGTACCAATCCATTTTCCTTCACAAAACTTTCAAACTTCTCCGAGAGAGAGTCCCTTATAATATTCGTGTCCCTTTTGAGCTGGTTTATCACCTGCCCACACCAAATGGGTTGCTGGCGTGGGTGTCTCTTCTTGGAGTTGGGAGTGCTCCATAGTGTTGGCACTGCCACAACACCGGTTGGAAAAACCGGTCAAACAGAAGTCACAGAAAACAATCTAGGAACCATGGATACAAAACAGCAATTAAAAGACGTAACAACGCTTACTTTGAGACAATGTAACGCACGGAAACTTCAAAAACCGACGTAGAGACTGATATACAATGAACGCGGTAGCCAAAAATCCAACGCGGTAACCAAAATACACGAAATTTTCTCCAACGTCCGTACGTAAAAAAGGATCTCGTGGGGAAGCCATATTGTTTTTATGCTGAGAAATTAACGCAGAATCACGGCGAACATGAGATCTGAGAGAATATAAATATGCAGTGTACAAAAGACGTGGGTGGGGAAATGAAGTTGCTCTAAAGACGACCAGACAATACAACATCTACACTTTGTCACTCAAGGAATTTACGCCAGTCTCTCGAATTTAAACTACAAGCTATTTCGGCTTATATATGTGTTATAAGCGCCGTGAATATATGGAGGAGAAACGCAAAGTAACCGTCGATATGGTGAAAATGTTCAGAGATGAAGGTGATTTGATGTCCTGGTTGGCGAAAGTGAAATTGGTGGCAAGACTGCAAAAATCCACGACCTCACAAGCTTTATATCCCTGTATTTAGGAGGAGACGCCCTGGCCTTATTTCTCCAGTTGACCGAAGAGAATCAACGAAGATGCAAAGAAAATAGAGGCTAAGTTAAAAACAGCCTTTACGGACGGAGTTTTTTCTGCATATGCAAAGCTATTGAAGATGCTGTTGATATGTATGCAACGAAAATACAAAGACTAGCGGAAGTAGCAATGTTTGAAGGAAGTGGACAAGAGCAGATCGTGAAGCTCACTTTTGATAATGGGTTCCGGAAAAAGTATTTCGGTGCCAGTACAGCAGTTGCCAATTGTGGAGAAACTGGAACTCAGTTGAATAATTTCAACTGCCAGGGTGCTTACAGCCACAAGGAGACCAACAGTGGTAGCGGTCGCAGAACCTAAACAGCGTGATGGAAGACCAAGAGTGATCAAACCGTTTAGTGGCAAATGTTATAACTGCAAGTGTCCTCACTTGTTGAGACTGTAGGGAACCAATCAACCTACTATGGATGCTGTGAGCCGGGTCAGTAAAACACTGCTCACATGGAAAAAGAACAGGGGGCAACCGGTGTGCCGGCGGTTGCCCCTTCAAATCAGCAATGGTGCAAACCAGAACACTATCAACAATAGAAGCACTAATAGAAGGCAGGAGAGCAAGGGCCCTGATTGATACTGGCAGCACCGCAACATTAATCCGGTCGAGTCTTTCTACTGATTGTAGGAGTACAAGTACTGTAAGAGTAGTGGATGGACGGGAGGTTGTGTACAGAGGGATCAGCACAGTGACGTTGGAGGTATGTGGACGGTTACTGAGAATCGAGGCAATTGTGATGGAAAAGATCATCGACGGTGTTGACGTCATTGTGGACATGGATGTTATCCACCAGCTTGGAGGGGTTACCGTCTACGGAAATGGTAACGTGGAGTTCAGAGGAGGAGATTGTGCTATGAACATACAACCGAACAGCAAGAGTAGCAAAAAAAAAAAAGCAATGCGAAGTGTTAGATAAGAACTTTGAGCAAGATTTGATGGAAAGAAGTGGACCGTGGAATGGAAATGGATTTCAGAACCCCCAATATTAAAAAAAACAACGTTAGTCACTATCATGCTAGGAGAAGGGGGTCGAGTTCGACAGTGAAGTTAAACGGTGGATTGAGGAAGGAATCTTAACCCCGTGGGACCAGGATGTTCAGACGGGAGTGCTACCCTTAATGGCGGTGGAACAACCCACAAAAAGCAAGATCAGGCCAGTTCTCAATTACAGAGAACTAAATAAATACATTATGTGTCATTCTGGTGGGGATGCAATTGACGTTTGTGGAGAAACAATGAGGGAGTGGAGGCAAATGACAACGGCATCAAAAATTGTTGATCTAAGGTCCGCATATTTGCAAATACATGTCGCGAGACATCTGTGGAAGTACCAGTTAGTTCGATACGAGGGACAGACCTATTATTTGACTAGGTTGGTGTTCGGACTAAATGTAGCCTCGAAGATTATGTCAAAAATACTAAAAACTGTGCGAAAAATAAGTTGGAGTTAATCGGCTTACAATGCGAAGACATTTTTTAATTAAAATTTTATTCTGGATCCGCTACTGACTTCTACAGAAATATGTCTTGTCAAGCGGAAAATAGAAAAGTCTATTGAATAATGCGAAAATTATGGTATCACTATTTGGAAGAAACCTTTGATTTTGAACAACCTTTGACGAAAAAGAAATATACTAAAAAACGTTTAAGAACAAAGTTGAGTGATGACCACCTGGATGATGTTTTGCTCCTGTCATCGACAAATATTTCACCTGATGTGGAGATGTTATTGAAAAATAAGCAGAAACAAGTGTTGATTTAAATAATTTACCATTTCTAACTGTATTTCGTTTGTAGTAAGGAATTTGCATTCTTTGTGATTGTGTTAGTTGTTATCCTGTTATTCCTGCAGTAAAATAAGGAACCTTGTTTAAATAATATAACATTAACTTCGTTGTTTTTTCTTTAAACCTCTAGACCAAGGTAGCCTTCTGATCGGAGCGGTCTAAGGTCGAACAATTTATAGCACAATTGATATCATGGACCTCCTCCGATACACTGCATAGCTGTCTGGCCAGCTCTCTTCAAAAGGTTGTCAACCTCTGGTCTAGTAGGGAGAAATTGCCAACCCCTTTAACTTTGTTTTTTTCAGGGCAGGAAAACTAGTGGAAAATATAGATCTGATTGAGCTACAATACAGGATATATTTAAATGAAAACCCTTATTCGGATGGCCCTGTGCATAACCTTATTTCTTTTTGAATATGTAAGTGATCTGGGAAAACATATATTGAGGGTTCAAATCTTGATAAAATAACATTTTGTACCGACTCTCTAAGCATAGAGACACCAACATTATATTCTTACTTTCTAAGTTATGCAATATCTAAGCTGATAAATATCAATGATATAATTTATGGTTGGTATGAAACAAAAAAAAGATGTTATTTTGTCTTTATTTGATACTGTTGTTTGTTGCCTACTCTTGAGTATTGTTTCTGATGAGAAAGATAAATAATTTCAAAACTGTTTTGTTTCTAATGACCTATATGATTTGAAAATATATTTGTCAGAATCAATGCTAGATGAACATTTTCTCAACATCATTCCTCCTTTATCATTCTTGCATTTGGCCCGTCTTTCAGATAAGTATCTGTAAAGTATGTACATAATCGATACGCGCGCGCACACACATATATATATATATATATATATATATATATATATATATATGGTGAGAGAGAGAGGAAGAGGGAGAGAGATTTGCTAAACTGTGACATTCTTTGTAGTAAATATATATATATATATATATATTTATACACGTTACATTAAATAATATAGACAAGTGTTGTTTATTTATTTTATGTAAATTTTGTTCGTAACATCTGATAAGTTTGATAACATTATCATTAAACGAAGAAAGAAATTCACAATATTGATCCATATTTTTTTAATATAATCTAAGCTTTCGGCTTACTTAAGCCATTATCAAAGATGTAAATTACAAACACATTAAACAATACACGGACACGACAGTGATGATAGTCTGTCATTGTTTACATAGATAATCTCTAAGCAACGATAAACACGCGCATATAAGACGCTAGAAGCGAAAATCGCACCGCATCTCATGACGTCACACATGACCACACGAGAGTGAATTGGAGAATGAAGTATGGAAAGCCGTTGGTATAAACCGATGGCTTCTGTTACCAATTATAGACATTTAAGAATATTTGTAGAGATGCCATAATTGATTTTGTTTAGGTTGGGTTTTAACTGTTTGATATATATAATGTGTGTGTGTGTGTGCGTGTGTGTGTGTATACCGAGTGTAACAGCAAAATTGTCAAAATAGTGTTACACCATAATTGACGATCACAAAAATTTAATATCTAAAAAAAAAAAAAAACAGTGGAAAAGATACACAAATTGATGTGAAACACTTTCAGCGATCTAATGATACCTTAAAGAAGTAATTGTCACTGTTGCTAAAACATGATCATGCCACTATGATCTAATGACTAAACAGTACTTTATCCATCAGTAACACATGCGTTCTTCACGGCAGAACACATTCTTGATCCAAGATACGCAGGTTAGGCTATGGCTAGGTATTATTGCGGGGATAAAGTAATATTTTGATGACTGAGTGTCTTTAAAGGAGCCAAACTTTTAATGCTGTGCCGATTAAAAGAATAACGTAAACGAAAGCAGTAGAAATGTTTTTCATTGCAGGACAATATATGTGTTTACAGGGCTGATAGGATTATAAATATTTTGAAAAACTTGATGTTTTAGATAAAGGAATGTCCAGTTCCAATTATTTTCTGCCTAGAAACATTAAAAAGAACTTCCAAAGTCTAAAAATTACGAATGCTTCTGGGATGATACAACAAGAAGCAGCAACCGCAGAAGAAGAAGAAAGAAGAAGAAAGAAGAAGAAGTCAGTTAAGTCAAACACATGGGTCTGTTCTCGGTAACTAGGATGTCCTCTGAATTCATTGAGTGTAAAACCTTGCATGATTTGAGGTGAGAGACATTTTACAGGAATACCTTTCCACATACTAGTAATAGATAATAATAAATTTAATCCTACCAAATCGGTAGAAATTTGTCACTCGTTTAGGTTTTTGCTGAAAGTGAAAGCTGATGACTATCATTTTATTCTCGTAATCCGGTTTCCATCGGCAATGATTGTAAAAAAAAATGTTGTTTTTCTGTGTCGAGAAAGAGAAGAAAAAAAGAAAACAACTAATGTCTAAACGTTGACCAGTGTTCCTTTCAGTGCATTCAAGTGGAACCCATTTTCATAGGTGCAGACTATTTTCCGAGGCTAGTAAACAGCGTAATACAATTGACTGACTGCATAGGCAATAAAGAGCTAAGTAAAGTTCGAAGATAATTCTCAGGTCTCCGCGTAAAATTTTGCAGAAAATAGAGCTGGGGAATTTTGAATTAACCTAATTGAATATACAATATTTACCGAAGTTAATAGAATAATATGTCAGAACTTTTTGCATTCAATAGCAGGGACACTTGGCACAGCCAGGGGGAACTTAAAATATAATAACACATGATAAATATATTTGCTTTTTCGCATATTTCTTCTTATCAAATATAATAAATGAAAAATTACTATTTACAGAATTTACGCATGCGCAAGATGCCGACACATAAAAACAATTTGATGCCCCAAAACAAAGCAATTTATATTGACGATCAGTTTGACAGAGCTTCTGGATATACAACACTATTGGTTCTCTTCCAGTATGAAGGAATGTTTGCTTATTCAATCCTAGAACAACTAACATAGAGATGGACACAGAAAAGAGATGCAACACTAAGACTACGCCTAGTGAATTTGGGAGATTATCTTTATGTCTTGATGGTAATTATGTTAAAGCAAAGTCTCACCGGAAATTATAGTCACTTAATTTCAAATTGATGAAATTAACGGATTTTCTAAATCAAATCCTCCTTTTTGCCTATTTCATTTCGGACAATTTTCTTGATAATACGTGAGAAGTTACTTGTCAGCTACGAATATTTCACTACACAAATTTGAAGGGTTAAGATTGTAGAGAAATATTAGTGTCACAATCTTAAATGTCGGGAGGAAAATCATGCTGACGCAATAGTTGAGATTATAAGATTTTAAACGAATATAAAAATTATTAAAATCTGTTTAATAATTTCTGAGAACAATTTGGATTTAAACAGACTCCAATTTATCTTAACGATTGCATTATTCCCCAGATCCAGTGTTAATTTCTCTGGTTTTGGAAGATTTTTGCAAAAACAAGCTTAATCCTGAAATGTACCCTCCAATAGTATACATTGACGTTGAACGTCGAATTTTATTATATTTGTCCTAACATCTGTGAGATCAGAAAGTTTAAATGTCAATATCGCAGGTCATTTTTACTATAAATTGCATCTTTTGGCTAGAAATAGCGAGCTATGCTCTTTGATGGTCTACGAGGTCAATCTCATATTCTTGAGGCCTTGTGATTATCCATGGAAAAAATGAGTGCTTAACGATATTTTTCATTTGTCTGTGATGACCAAAGACGCACACACACACACATACACAGGCAAACGGACGTACGTACACACAGACGCGAATGTATACACCCCGCACATAATATCATATATATATATATATATATATATATATATATATATATATATATATATATATATATATATATATTAAAATAATAAGAAAGAACAGTAATCTTTATAATCCGGTGTTCCGAGAAGTTATTTTTAATAAAAACAGTGCTCGATACAAACAGTAGACCAAACTATTATAATTATTTTCTTTTTATAAATATAATTCCATCGCGACACAGAAAATTTCTACGTTTCAAAACTGAAACTAAATGTATAAATTTAATTATAAAAATTAAACTTATAATCCATAGTCTAGTTCCATTGTCAAGCGATGTTAGGAATAAACTTTCAAAAAAAATTACTTAATTTATAAGCCAGACAATATTGATATTATGAGTTGTTAAGATTAAGGAAAATCTATTTTAATTTAGGAGTGGTTCGGTTTTAATTTCCCTAGACACTATATATATATATATATATATATATATATATATATATATATATATATATATATATGAATCAATAAAGCACCAACAGTAAAATGGAAATTAAAAAGAAAAGCTAGAGCTTGTACATCATTAAATGACCAATGTCCTTCGTGCATTCATGAAAAATTATACATTATTAAGGTTCTGAAAAATAAAAATTTACTAAATCAAAAAAATGAAATAGCTATTTTTTGTAGGAACAGTCAAATGTTTTCCTTAAGTAATAATTAATTTCGAAAAAATAAAATAATAAAGAATGGAGATGAAACATACATTTTTATATTTGTTCTTTAATTTGTAATTAAATTCTAATATATTTATTTGTAAAAATCTCTGTCTATAATGCGTGTGTGTGTGTGTGTGTGTGTGTGTGTGTGTGTGTGTGTGACGAATGTACGGTCGCAATTTTCGACGGATTTGCACCAAAATTTACATGCACGTGCTCCAAGTTAGCTGGAAGGCAAAGACCGACGTTGCATTTCCCAACTCCCATCGATAGTGGAAATAATCGATTTTTTTCATGCTTCTACGGCAGTTTTCATGTAGTTTGTGGCCATTTTCTACTGGCCAGAGTGAGAGCCTATAGCTGGCTGCCACGAATAGGCAGGAAGATTCTATTGGCCAGCGTGAGAGCCAACAGCTGACTGACACGAATGTTAACTAGCATCCTAGCATGCAAAAAAAATAGCTGTATTCATCACAAGTGGGAAAAATTTAAATCTGCATGGCACTTTAATCCAATTGGCTCATTCGCTTGCTTAAACTCAACGTTGATTCTGATTCCGCAGAACTGGGTTGGGTGTGAAACAGTATTTGTTGTTAATATACTTTTTCATTCGGTTTTTCCAGTTACGAGTCCTTTTTTAAAGTTGATCGTTTTGTGTTCATTTTGTTTAGTTCCTTTTCCGTAACAGATTTAATGTTTAGTATAGAGCTTAGAAAAAATTCGCAGTGTGAGATAGGCAAGAAGTAAGGCATGTAGCAACATCAGCACGGCAGCGGGCACTCCTTTAAAGGCAAGGAAGGGCAAAAATATTTTAAGTCAAGTGATAGAGATTGCTGTATGAGTCGTACGATTTTTGAGTCAAGCACGGGCAACGCCGGGCCATACTGCTAGTACCGTATAATCTATTAGTTATTATAAGGTCGAATGGTACTTTAAATCTATATATGAATAAAATCTAATTATTAAAATTTAAATATTAAAAATATGTCTTGCACATATTTGAATGACCCTTTTAGAAAATCTTTGTGTATAAAAATATGAATTAAGCGGATCAATAAAAATACCAATTTTTATTTGTTATCATTGAAAACTTAGACGACTCACTGAATAACGGAAGTATACGGTTGTTGGCAGGCACCCCCACTCCACCAAAACATAACCTGACATTTAAGTAACATATATTGGATACATAAGCTGTCTATGGAAATTAAACCCAACTACCCCTAAAATCAAAATTTTGTGTGTCGCGATGGAATCATTTAAAAAGAAAATAATTATATATATATATATATATATATATATATATATATATATATATATATATATATATATTAGCAAAATAGTCGAAATTAATATGCAAAGAAAGAAGTGATAATAAGATTTTGTATATAGAAGACCGACATATGATTTGATATATTTTAGTAATGTGATCCCAAAAATATAACATTTTAAATAAATAAAAATTGTCGAAATCAGTTTAAATAATTCCTAAACATAATCAATAATAATCTGTCTTCGAATTCAAAGAAAGCCGAGTTTAATAAAATATTATCTAGAATCTTACCTTTTCATCTCCAGTAACATTCATCTACCAAAAAGTTTTCCTTTTATTATCTGGAAATAAATGAAATACAATTAATCAGATGATTTCTAATGCTTCAATCATGTAGAACTAGTTTTCTCAATACTTCGCAAATGTGTTACAATTGTTGAGTGATCGACACCAAATCAGCAAAACTAACATTGAACATCAGAATCCAACAGAGGTTAGAAGTAATCACTTGCAAATTCTTGTGATTTAACGTTACATAATTTGTCTTCCAAGTCAAAATTACCACGTTTGAATTTCGCAAATCATTCATGAGATGTACGTTTCCTATTGAGCCTTTCGCACAGGCTTCATCTAATATTCCTGCCTGAAACAGTCTAGCTCAACACAAAAAATGTGTATTGGGCTCCGCTGTCTTTTCTCTACTCGTAATACCAGATTTACAACGAGGGCGCTGGAGGCTTTTGCACATTCCTCATAGAAGAAGAGTGGATGAACTGAGCCAGTCTGACAACGAATGATTCGAGTGTTGCTTGCTTTAATTTCATATCTACAGTTAAGTAAACATGAACGTAAATATAGAATGTGTTTGAGTGATTTTGAGTGGCGTTAGTTCTTAATCACTAAATTCTTATTTTGGTATTGATTTTTCTATACACTAAAGTTGTTAAAGACATAGAGTTCTTTAATTTCCAAATATGTGTGCAAGTGACTCGTTTTGCCTTCTCAGGCTAAGATTTTTCCACTGACATGAAGTGAAAGATTCTATTGAATCAATTGCTAGATCCGCTGCTAGGTTGGTCAGTTTTTCTCTTCAGAATCTATCTTAACTTTTTCTTCTTTTTTTTTAAAATCAAGTTCATCCCAAGCAAGGCAGTTGCGCCACTAAAATACAACTGTGTGTGGAATAATTAAAAAACAGAAACATTACTCTGGAGCGAGAACAATAGAAGAGTTATCAGGGAGAGAGTAGATAACGATTAACATAGCATTTAAACTTTTAAAGATTAAAGTTCACTGGAAATCTTAGAGGCCAAAGAGAGTTCTACTTCTAATTGAGAAGTGCGTGAAAAGAAACTGTTAGCATAGAACTTACGGTTACATCTCGCAAACACAACTGTAAATTGATGAAATCTCGTCGGAAATCTAGTACTGTGTTTAAATTCATCAAATCTAGCTATCATAGTAAAAAGTTCATATGAATAGTTACCATGAAAGTATTTACAAAAATGACACAGGGAGGCAACTTTACGGTGGTAGAAAAGTGACTGAAGCCGAAAAGCCAGATCAGGATCAATAATATTGCTGATTCTACCTTGGATTTTATCAAGGATCTATAGATATATAGCAGGGGAATCATACGATATGTAGCAGAAATTCTAAGCATGGATAGGTTCTGGAGAAAAAAAATGTCTAGCATGACATAGTGAACCAACTTCCTTAACAGCTGAGCTAACAATGGATTCAATATAGTATTTTCACCTGTTAGTCGAGAACATTAGTTCGAGAAGGTGCAATGAGTCACTCTCTTGGAGGTTAGTATCAGCCATACTGATAGCAGCCGTAAAGGGGTCTCTAAGATAATTGATAGGGAGCAGTTTAGTTTTGGAGACGTTAGAATTAAGCAGTCCCTTGCCCCACTTAAATACAGAGCGAAGGTCATTTTGGACATAATCCGCCAATTTGACCTCATCGGACTGATCAGAGTTACTATCGAGGCAACTAGTTGAGAACTGATGCCATCGGTAAGTCGTTAATATAAATTAAAAACAAAATAGGATACAGTCCTTGGAGACACTTGCATTAGTACAAAAAGAGTTAGAAGAGTGCCCGTTCAGGATAACATTCATTTCATGATTTGATAAATAAAAAGAAACTGAATCAGTTCAACTTATTTATTCACCCTTGCTTTAAATACTGATGCGACATTTGGTCCTCCTGCTATATATATAGAGAGAGATTCTTAATTAAATCAAAGGAATGTGCTATATTATTGATCTTGAGCTGGAATTTCGGCTTCAGTTACTTATTCACAGCTGTAATGTAGCTTTTTATACCTTTTCTATAAATCTAAAATCACGGTAATTGTCCTGATGAATTTTTCTTTATCGTACCTAGACTTTATGAATTTAAGCACAGATTGGCGGCAAAGTCTCATCATTATACTGTTCAAATGGGTAGAGGTAACCGTAAGTTCTTTGCTAACAGTTTATTCTTTCGCACTTCTCGCTTGTGAAACTCTCTTCTGGCTTCCCAGTGAACATTGACCTTCAAAAAATTAAATTTAATGTCAATCATTATCTTCTATCTTCTTAATCCCTGTTCTTCTATTGTTTTTTTTCCTTAATAGTATTTTCTCATATTCTCTAACACTCAGTAACACTTGCATCTTAGTGGCTTTATTGCCTTACTTATGGTGAAATGATTAAAAATGTAATTTGCTTATGTGTAGGCACACTTATCGTAGGATATATATATATATATATATATATATATATATATATATATATATATATATATATATGGTAGAAAAATCGTGTGAAGACATTTTTAGTTTTAAGCATTAAAACCAAAAATATGTTTATATAAACTTCATTGAAGACAATGCTATGAGTTCTTTTGTTTGGAAACAAAATGTACTGTAAAATTGATTTGTATTTATATCAACATACTTAGTTAACTATTAAGGACACGGAAGCTGGCTATCGCCTATTAAGAAAACATCAATTTTGAAATATTATGAACAATATTTCTCATCGCATAAGATTATTTAAAAGCATCTGTTCAAATGGTTTTGAGCGCTTATCGAAAAAAAGAGCAGTTCACTCTTGTTAAGAATACATGCATATAGGAACACAAATATTAATGTTATTGATTTTAACTCCCTTGCTTTTGCCAAAAATTGTCAAACATTTTTTAAATTTTTCTCCAATTGATATTTCGAATAACTAATATAAATGAAGCCTGAGCCAGTATTGTAAAACCGGTTATTATCCAATTTTAAAAATATTTTCTGGTATTTCATTTTCTTATTTCTGCTAATCTACCAATCTATTCATTTTTTATTGTTTTCTTTCCTCTTTCCATCTCCCGTTCTACTTCATCCCTGATAATTGTCACTTGCATACATCACACTCTTCTGTAAATCCTGCCAAAATGAACGAATTACTAATAGCAGAAAAATAAAAGATTTTATCTTATTACAAATGCATGAATTGTTGTCAAATTCACTATAAATGAACCCCGTAAAGAGTTGTATAGGATACAAACGTCACACTATCGTTTCCTCGACCAATGATATTGGCAAACTTCGAAACGAGAATGTGTAATTTTAATATTTATACCTTCACTTACAGGTTAGGATTGACTATTTTTTAGAGATCGCCTTCTTTCTGCAATCAGTCAGAATAAAGCCCGCATCTTCCATCTGGAATTCATGTTAATATTGTTTCAGATATAATTGTTACTAGTAATTTCTCTTGTGGCTGCTTGGTCAAATAGATTTTTCTTCGGTGCTTTATTTTTAGCTAAAAAAATGAAAAATCTGGAAAGTGTCATCCTTTTATGAGTGAAACCTGACTACCAAGAAGGGTGCTTAGGAACAAACACATATATGAGAGAGCGACGAAATGTTCTCGGTTTGACATACTTCCCAGTGTCTGGGCGTTATTTTGTTACTCTGCCTGTGTCACTAAACAAATATATCTAGAGTTCAGACTAAATAAGTCACTAAAAATGTGAGATTTTGTTTCACGCCTTTACCAAAAAAGGTATCGGTTATGTTAAATAATTATCAGATTAAAAAACTACCTGATCTTCAACGTTGTCTAACAATGAAATTTTTCGGTTAACTTTCCTTCAGCTTGCTTAATGCTTCACCGCGCATATGAGCCTCAACGGACAGTGAAGCCCGTTCGAGGAGACACTGCGAAGAGCATTTGCAGTTAAAACACAGTCTCTTGCAACCTTTGTACCGACGGCAGATAATAGAAAGGCCACAACAGAACCAATGTTTAACCCTGCTAATCAAATAAACAAATTTTATCGAAACTCATAATTTTTAATATAGTGAGAGTAATTGTGTTCTCTAACATAAATATATTTTAGATCTGTTAAAACTGGAGTTCGTTCTTCCAAAAAGATGACTTCTGGTTGGAAGCAACCAGCCTCGTTACCATTACAGATGTTTGTTCACATAATATTGCCAATTTCTGTTTTCTCTTGGCGTGTGATACACACCTGAATGATCGTGTGAGTATTTGCATAGTCATAATTCAATGCATTAAATCTTAAAATTACTTTTTTTTGAGGAGCGGTGTTTCATTTGTGTCTAATGAAGTGTATAAACACTGTCTACCTTTTCTACTCCTGTGACTCGGAAGAAACAAAGAATTGGTAATGTATTAGGCATTCGAAAGACTGACCAAGAAGCCATTACAAAAATACCTGGATACGTGCAAACACATTACAGAATATTTTATTCTGGTCTTATCTTGTTTTTTTTTTGTGGCGCAAATTTAAGTACATAGATTCAACATTTTCTTTATGGTACAGAAATTATATTGATTTTTGTATTTAAGATTTTTCTTATCTGTAGAAAAGAATTCATTATCATTCTTTGAAAAAAATTGTATATCATTTAAATAAGGTACATGTCACACATGGATGCTAATACAGTGAAAAGCCTGTTAAATTCGCTAATCATTCATAATGAGTTTGGTTGTCAATTTTAGTTCGATAATTACGATATTATGCTGGTTATTATCAGTAAATTAAAATGATGTAAATAACAAAAAGAAGAATAGAAAAATCTAGTTTGTTTAGAATGCACTGGAACTAAAATGTCTTTTTATTCCTGCTTTGGATACAAGCAAAATTTGAACCACTTGGCGAAGAGTATAAGAAATTTACATTTAATCGGTTAATGGTTTTGTTTTATTTATTGTAAAAATAATCAAATTTCATTAATGTCATAATTTAACGTGAAGTGTTCCTTTGTCGTTTTAACAAAAATGTTCATGCAAAACCATAAAAAATACAGAACATTAAAGATTTTTCATGCTTGTCTGTAGAACTAGCAATCTTGTCAATGTAACGTGCCATTTCAAAACACAAATTAGTTAACTTTTTCGTTTGGTTCTTGAGATGAGGGCATTCCACTGTCCTTTGATACGAACTATTCACATCTTTCATTGGATGTTATTATACAATCACCAATCACTTTATTAGGCATACTCTTCTCGTACCGGGTTGAAATTTCTTTTTTCCTTCAGAAACGCATCAATTCTTTCTTCTTGGCATAGATTCGACGATGTTCTAGACACAATGTTTCAAAATTTCGTTCCATGCTGTTATCATGGCATCCCAGAATTCTTCCAGATTGGTCAGCTGCACACCCAGGATTCAAATCTCGCTTGCAAAGGTTCTTTATGCTACTGGAATGCAGAGGCTAGTTTAATACAAAAAACTCATTACTGAATTCCATGAACCAATCTATAAGTATTTTTTTTAAATTTAGGACACAACACAAAGCGCCCTTCAAAGAAATGGCTGCATCATAGATCACACATCAATTTAATTGGCTGATTCGAATTCTACGGTTTATCAAGCCTTTGCAGGTAATTTATAGCCAGAAAGTATTTTAGATTGCAAGAATTTTTTGGGGATCATTATTATATTATTTTTTCAGATCATTATCAAGTCTTACTAATTAACCCATAACTGGGGAAGACGAAATAAATTACTACCAAGGGTATCTGCTCGTAAATGAATATTATGAATCTAGCGGGAATTTTGACTCGGCTCTCCGATTTCCAATTCCGAGCCATTATCCATTAAACCACCCGCACATCCAAAGATAAAGCACCTGGTATTCTCAAGTGGTCACTCATCTAGGTATAGATCAAGCTTTAGGTTGCTAACCTTCGGTGATCGTATGGGAACCGGTATTTCAACGCTATATGACCGTAAATTTAATCTTAATTAAAGCCACGTGGTCAGTCTTAATACATACGTAGGCTGCCATGAAACGATGAAAAGGATCCAAATTTTTGCCAAGAATATATTCCCCATAAAATTACACCACCAACAGGAGCTTGAACCATTGATACAAGGCAGGATAGACGCTTACGCTAAATTCTGGCTCAAGCATCCGAATGTTGCAGCTGAAATTTTACAATGTATGTGATCTTTAGTTAAATATAATCTCAGTTACAGGAGAGGCACTCGGCGTGGTGTTCTATTGCTGTAGCCAATCTTCTTTTATAGATGTTCTACTTTATATCTTCGTTGTATAAAGTGGTATTTGAGCTACTGTTGTTTTCTAATCATTTTCAACCATTACAGGCCATTCTTCCTCTTTCAACAACAGTTTATGTCTATACATAGTAAACATATTGGTAATACCGTGCTTAAATGTTGTCAGGTTTCCTCATTTATAATAAAAAGGACAAAGTGTAATATAATTTTTATTTTATTTTCATCTATATATTAAAAAAATATATTTTCGATTAACAATAACCCATAAATGAATAAATTATTATTATACATAACATAATATGGGCTCTTCAGTGTCCTAAAACCTATATTAATTTTTCATCCATTAATATTGCTAAAATTTCTTTTTTACTTAATCATTTCACAGCTAGAAAGGCAGTAAAGCTATTCAGACACAAAAATTACTGAGTATAAACGAATAAGAAAAAGAAAGAAAAAACATTATTAAGGTGAGAGAGAGAGATCAATAAAAGAAGCGGGGCAAAAAAAGACAGTAGATGACGATTGACACTGCATTTGCATTTTTGAAGATCAAAGTTGTGTGGAAAGCATGGAGCCTGAAGAGAATTCCACAAGCAAGAAGTGCAAGAGAAGAAACTGTTAGCATAGAACATGCGGTTACATCTATCTTTTCCAAATGTAAATTGAGGAAACCTTGCCACTAATCTAGTACCATAAAGGAAAGTTCATCAGAACAATTAACATGATACTATTTATATTAAAGGTACAGTGAAGCTACATTATGGTGATGGGAGAGTGGCTGAAGCCGAGATGGCAGGTCAGGACCAATAACATTGCGGATTCTTATTTGGAATTTATCAATAATATATAGCAGGAACACCGGATCATATGTAGCAGTAATCTTTCAAACATGGAAGAATTATATGTAAGACAGATTCTGGAGATAAAAAAAATTCTAGATGACATAGGGAACCAACTTTTTTAGCAGGAGGCCTAGCAAATGATTCAATATGAATACAAGGATGTTAACCTGAGAAAGTCAAACGAGTTAGACTTCAGGAGGTTAGCGGCAGCCATGTTGATAGAAAGCAGAAAGGGGCCTCTCAGATGATTAATAGAGAGAAGCTATCATTTTGGAGGCGTTAAAATTAACAAGCCATTCCTTGCTCCATTTAACAGCAGATTGTAGATCAGCTGCCAATTTGACCTTATCTAACCGATAAGACTTAGTATTGAGACAGGAATAAATAGTTGTCATCAGCATAGATAGTGATTTGAAAATGGATGAAAATTAGGAAATATTTAGGTTCGCTGATAGAGCCCTGGTTGATACCTACATTAATAAAAAAGATCTAGAAGAATGGCCGTTCACGACAACTTGCATTTCGCAATTTGATAAGAAAAATTGAATCAGTTCAAAACTTCACCCAGAAATATCAGAACCTATCAATTTGTGAATAAGACCTATTGAATACTCTCGAGATGTCCAAAGCAACAGCCCGAGGTTCACCATTCTTATCTAAAGCTTTAATCGTTAAGACATCAGCAGTTGACCTTGACAAGCGAAAGTCATATTTCTTTTCTGAATGAAGATGTGAGATGCTTATTCAATGTAGAGTTGATTAGGGCCTCTAGCAGTTTACCAGAAATCGGTATATGGCTAATAGGCTGTTAGAAGGATTAGACAATTCATCCTAGTTCTTAAAGACTGGAACTACAGAAGAGGATACCAACAAGTAAAAAAGCAAGAGGCAGCCAGGAATTTATTGTAGAGTTTAGAGAGAACAGAAGCTAATTAAGGAGTGCATTTTTTAAGCAATTTTACAGGGATAGCATCAGGTTGACATGTTTCATGATCCCAGATTAGAGATGTTAGCAGAAAACATGAAAGTAGTTATATGCATATCACTCAACAGGGACTCAGTTCTAATTGAAAAGTCAGGCAAGAATACTCCATTTGAGCGGAGGTTAGAGTCTGCAGAAAATGTACCAGCCAAATATTCTGCTTTATCAGCAGAAAATGTTATCACCTTCTCTTTCGACTTTATTAATATTACTTACAACAGTTTTATTGATTAACATATAAACAAGTCGGATTCCGTTCCTTTAATACGTGACCGATGAACCTTATAAGATTTGACATTGTGTTTACTCCACGAATTAGAAGACGATAAAATATTCAAGATGAGAGGTTTTCTTTAATTTTCAAATTTCTCTTACCTATTCCTGTCAATAGGTCAATAATAATCTATTATATTTATGGCAGAGATTACAAATCGAGGAAACACATGTTTATGACATTGTAAAACAAATGACTCAATCTATGATACAAAACAGCCTTAGTTTACCAATAATACAGAGTCCACGTCACATACACATATCCTTTTCGAGTTTAAGCATTTATTTACTTTACTAACTTTTATCTAATTCCAGTGTAAAACCTACTTTGAATGGGTGTTAGGAAATATTTATTCTGATCGGAAAAAAACTTTTAAACTCTATGATTTATTCAGTTTTAGGGAAAAGACAGAAAGAGTGATCGAAATCAGTTTTTGATTCACGAGCTATCACTTTTCCTGAACAGTAAATCAAATATATGTTCAACTGCCACCAGAGTTGTCAAAATAGGAATGCTTTTAGAGATACATCTCTTTATTTTCCTGCAAAGTAAAAGAGAGCGCCGAATGAAGAAAAATGTTCCCTGAAGTGAGTCCGAAAATACATAACAGATTGAGATAGATGCACATGTGAATTAATTCTGACTACCTTGAAAGGTTAGTCAAGAACATGTTCGAAGATCCAAAGGAATTTCTTGCCTTATTCCAAGAAGAGGATATTTTTTTCGATTTTGCTTAGACATGAAGAAACAAACTAGGTGTTAAAAATGTCATTTTTCTGAAATATTGAAGCTGTTTTTCATTTTGAGATATCCTTATCCGACAAAATAATGCACCAAAACAGAAACAATTTGATGACGTTTGGTGAAAATATTACAACATTTTTGCTGTATAGTTATTAGAAATAAGATTAGATTTAAATAATAACTCCACGTCCCAGAAATTCAGAGAGAAATTAAACTTTTATTAAGTCATTTCTCTTTTGTTTGCTTGCACTTATTTCAGATGTTATTCAGTCTCTTCTCCATTTTTTGGTATTGTCTACTGTCTCTAATTAAATCGACAATTTCACCTATTATCCAATTCGATGTTTTTGTCTTTCTTTCCTCGAGCTGACCTTACTTTTCTCACTTGTGTTTCTCATAAATTGTTCCACTTAGACTCCCCCGACGTATTCAAAGTTCCGTATTTGTTCTTAATTGCAACTGCATATGTTTATTTGCAAATTGAATCATTGTGAATGTATTGCAGTTTACGCATTGTTTTAGACATCTTTATTTTTTCGCAATTCTAGCCTTAGTATCATTGGGAATTAACCATTTCTCCAATCAGCCTTTTAGTAATTGTAGAGTACAAACTTGCATTTCCAAATAGTCTATTGATGTTGATGCTGAAGTAATCTATCTAGTATTTAATGGTTCTCTCTGGGCTTTTCCAAGTTCGCAAACGTCTTGGATATTCTTCAAAATAAGTGTTAGTTATTAGTAGGCCATTCCCCGTGTACCAACGAGCCCATTATTCACTACGCTCGTTACGTGATGCAAGTCCGTAATTACCAATAATTTCACTAGCTTGTTAACTTACGACATTTAAATTTAGATTTCCCATGATAAACGTCAATTTCTTGGGACTTAATATTTAGCATTTTCTTTGTTTGTAAAACTTATCTATTTCTTCCTCCATACTTTTTGACATTACTCTGCAAGTTGCAGTGCTCCAAACGACACTTTCTCTTGTCTTTATGAAATATTAATCTGACTTCCTTTCCATTTTCTGTCTTACATATATGGTTATTTTCTAAGCACAGCTTAGATGTGTCACACGATCTAAAGTATGGGGAACACACAAAGATTTTCTAAGCGTAGCTTATATGTACCGAAATTATGGAGCACCTAGTGATGATCAAACTCATTGCTAAGTAGTAATTGATCTAACGAAATAAGCCTGGTAGCCATTACACCATGTCGAAGTGCCTTTCCTCCTATGTATATAAGTTTATAAAATTCTCATTTTGTTTCTATCTTGCTTCATAGACTCTGAGAATATTAATATTGAGCTTTTCAATTTCCTGTTTTACAATTTGTAGAGTTGCAAATTGGTATGATTAACATGTCCCGATTGGGGTCGTATTTTTGCTAGAGTCAATCGCTAGATGAAGGTCAGGTGACACATGTCCTTACCTTACTAGGCTGGCCAGTGCCACAGGAGTGAAAAACTTCTGGTCGTTATTTGGGAATTATGATTGTTCTTAGTGGGTGTAATAGGACGTTTCCTCTTTGCTTTCTACACGGTAGTCTTTCGAAACCCCGCATTTTGTTAGCTAGTTATTGGTTGATCCGCACTCAGTTAAGACGTACCTTTCTCTATATTGCTTTGCTGACCACCTTTCTTTATTTGGCTGTCATGAATTCGACAGAATATGCGATGAATATATTTTGGCCTGATTTTGCCAACGGAGACTTGAACCATTTGTGCGCTTTCCTACGATTCTTGAAATCCCTCATCCATCGGTTGCTGGAGATGCATGAATTAGCCCGCACCCAGCACTAGCGAGGTGCGGTGAGATGTACTTGAGAAACTTCACCCTGGATCAGAAATTTACGTATCTTGTTCCAGCGATGTGAGACATCAGCAGTAAAGTCTCAAGGTAGTAAGTTTTCAGTTTTAGAATTTTGTTCCCTTGGCAAATCGTTGAGTTGATGGAAAAGATCTCATGCTCCTTCCCAGAAGTATTTTAACAATGTGTCTGATCTGAGCAGATCGAGGCTCCGAGTCCAACTTTACGTGTTAAAGATTCATTTTTTTTATGCAAGAAATCCGTTGTTTGTTTTATTTCTCATTCTTTCGTCTTTCTTTCTTCTTTCCACCACGCAAATATTCAAAGATGACCTCTTGTTAACTGTTAGTTTTTGCTGATTAATAAAAGAATAAAGAAATAAATTAATCTTTAAGAGTAACCACTGATACTACAAATACTAGTGTTATCATCTTTATCTTGAAACTTTTTTGCTAAATTTCCTCCCATTACAAGGCCTGAGTGCCACTCGATACTGAGGGTTAGAGTTGGAATGGTAATGATAATGAGGTGTAATTATGAGTGGAAGTAATCTGGGACAAGGAATGGCTTGTTAATTTTAACGCCTCAAAAACGAAACTTTTCTATCTAATCACCGGACAGATATTTTTTGCCTTCCATCAGCATGGCTGATGCTAACCTCCAGACGAGTGTCTCATTACGCTTCCTAGGATTAACCTTTTTTTTTCTAGAATGAAGTAAAAAAGATAATATACAATCAATTACTAGGTCTACTGTCATGAATGTTGGTTCTGTGTAGTGCTAGATATTTCTTCTCTCCAGAATCTATCTTACATATCTACTATAAGTATACCATTCGACTTTGCTTTGAATATTGCTGCCAATATTGCAGGTATTGTGCTTCTGCTATATATTTATAGATTCTTGAATATATAGCAGCAATCCAAAGAAGAATCTGCATTGTTATTGATCCTGACCTGGCATCTAGGTTTTAGTCACTTTCCCATCGCCGTAACGTAGCTTCATTGTACATTTATAAATACATTTATAATGAACTTTTCGCTATGGTACATAGACTTTATGAATTTAAATGTAGTACGAGATTAGCAGCATCATTTTACAGTGGAAATGGCTTGATGTAACCGTAAGTTCTATGCTAATAGTTTCTTCTATCGCAAGTCACGCTGGTGGAAGTTACTTTCGGCTTCTTTTTCCCCTTTCAACATTGATCTTCAAAAATTTCAATAGTTATCTGCTGTCTTCTTAGTTCCTACTCTCTCCTTAATAATGTTTTATTCTCATATTCTCTAACACTCAGTTGCCACTTGTGTTTTAGTGGATTTATTGCCTTGCTTGAGGCGAAATGATGAAAAACATAATAGAAGGTGGGAGGAAGTGTCGATTATGAGAATAAAAAAGGTAAACAACGATTGACTTAAAAATGTCAGGATAAAAGTGTTCAAGAAAACCCTTACGCAGCAGTCTGTTTCAAAAAGTGACAGTTTTTGGAAAAAAGCTAAGGAAAACTCCATTTTTACATTTCGTACATAGATGAAATAAGGATGATTCGTTCTAGTGGAAATAGTATGATGCTTGCTAGCAATTACTGTCGGAACTGGTGGACAAGAAAATGAAACTTTTCTAAACATTCGCCTGGGAAATAACGATTAATTTTCTTGTTTAATTAGCTACAAAAATGGACAGCGAAATAAATAACAAAGTAACAGAATTTCAGCCTGAAAGGAAAATATACAAATATTCAATCTAGAGAAAAAAGGAAAAAATTCAGTAACCGTTCACATTGAAGTTTGACTTCTCATTTATGAAACAGGTTTCTCCAGTTGGTTTTAAGTACTTTTTGAAAACAGCTTGTCTAGCAACACAGTGGTTTGCAGTATTATCTATTTGGGGAGAAATATGTAGAAATACATTAGGAAGGCTATATTTGAATTACATATCCATTGTAAGAAAGATGTAATAACGTTAACATTTTAATCAGTGCAAATCTCTCATCAGCGTTCGATATACACGTCTGAATGTCTCGTGTATTTTTTTTTAAGTAGTGGCTGTATAAAGCGGATATTAGCAAACATGTTCTACAGAGATTGATCGCTTATTGGTAATACATATCTGAATAACAATCAGAATGATTAATAACGCACTGGGCGAAATGAGCCAAATGAAGAAAAAAAAAGTAAGGAAAGACAAAAATATAAGCAGACAAACAAGAAAATAACAACTGAAAAAAGAGAACAAAGAACCCTATAAAATAATTAAAACTGGGTAAATAAAATAGAAACGAAAAATTAATGAAAGAGAGAAATAAATAAATAATGAATAAAGGTGAAAATAAATAGAATTTAAGAGAAATAATGAAAGAAAAGCGAAATAATTAGGAAGGAAAAAATCTAAAGACATTAAGGAAAAAAAATAGATATAATACAAGAGGGAAATAATGGAGGGCCAAAGAGATAAATAATGGAAATTCTCATCTTATAGATAAGAAGAAGAAATAATGGAAAATAACAAATTTAAGGTAGAACGCTTCCGTAAGGTGAATACAAGAAAAAAGCAAGTTTAAGAAATCATTGGAAAATTTCAATTTATATTTCATGGTTTATCATTAGAAGTAAATAAAAGAGTACTGAACTGTTACGTAATATCAGTTCTCCTATATGGCAGTGAATGCTGGACAATTTCGGTCTACATAAGGATGATGAGAATCACATAGACTGAATACGTGAGCAATGACAAAGTTTTAGAAATGAAAAAAAAAATCAGAAAGAGACAGATGAAATCTCTAAGGTACATAATGAAGAAAGAGGGCTTGACACTCACAGGACAGATTAAAAGCAAGAGGAACAGAGGACAACAATATATAAAGTACCTTGTGAGCTTGAGTAAATGCATATCGGAATAACATTTAGGAGTGATAAGAAAAGGACTTTATTTCTTAAGAACTACAAACGACAGTGAATTGTGAATTGCCATAATCGCCAAATAAAGACCTGAAGTGATACGGCATATAGAAGAAATTTTACTCACTTGCATACTGGAAAACAATGACCTTAATTCCAAGGTATTCAACATTAATAAAATATAGAATTGGTAAAAAAAAAGCTTGTAGAAATGAAAAGATTGAAGCAAAAAGTTGGTAACATAAATGTCACGCTCCCTACCTAGAACGACAGAATGAACTCTTCCTAACGCTATATATTCTACGCCTCTCAAGAGAGACGGACGGTATTGAATCGAGTTACCCGCAGTCTCTGACTGTGTGCGACTTCTGTCGAACTCTCTGCTTTGACGTTTGTCGAAGCTTTGTCCGGGGAGTTAGACATGCCCTGAACCCGTCTAGGCGGGTTCAAAGGGTATATTTTTGGCCGAGCCTACGGGCTCGAAGAAACCCACGTTAAACTCGACCTTGTGCCACATACATTCCTCGTGGGGGGACTGTTAAATATCGGTATTGAAACGAGTCGAGCTGATAGTAGTTCACTCCCAAACCAGTCTGACAGCCATACTAACACCTTCCACTTGTATTATTTTTCGTGTAATATATTCTTTTTATTTCTACTCTTGTGTTTCGTGTTGTTCTTCCCTGGTCCTAACCTTGGACCATAACAGAGGCGACGAGGATATTGAAGAAACAAATTCTACGCGGAGGATATTGAAAAAAAAAAAAAAAACTTTGTTTGTTATCGGTCGTCCATAACAGAGGTGACGGAGATATTGAGAAAAAAAAATGTTCTACTCGAAAATAAAAGATAAAAAACTTTTTGGACACCAACCATAACAGTTATAACGAGGACACGAATTTTACCTGTCAGCCAGAATAGAATTCTATGCAGGAAAACTTTTTCACACCCAGGTTCCAGAACAAACAGACGACAAAAACCTGAAGTATACACTGAGAAAAAAGGAAATGTCGTTACACCAGTACTCAACTCTAGCTACAAAGTACATATTGCGAAAAGAAAAAAGTAAGGGGGAAAAGTGTGTTTTTCCCTCCTCTTCTCGTGACAACAGATAGCCTGTGTCATTATTAAATTACGGTGTAAAGATGGAAGACTTTAAGGCAAACATATTGGAACTAATGAAAATGCAATTCGAGCAGCAACAAAAAAAATGCGGAAAGACAGACTAGGCTTGATGAAAAACTATTGGAAATTCAACAGAAAAACGAAGAAAAGCAACTCGAATTACAAGAATTACTACTACGGACAGTAACAAATAAAGGACAAAATTCTGAAAATGAAGCGGCATTCTCGCAAAATGTTATATGGAGCTCAATCGAAGACTTCACTTATGCACCAGACGAAGACAAAACCTTCGCGGCTTACTTCAGAAGATATGAATATTTATATGAATTTGATTGCGGGAATTGGTCAGACGCGAAAAAAGTACGTCTACTACTGAGGAAACTAGTGTCAAGCGAATACAGTAAATTCGTAGACTACATCCTACCGAGGAAAACGAATGAGTTGACTTTCAGGGAAGCCGTGAAACTTTTAACGGAATTATTTAATCCAAACACTTCACTATTTCACAAAAGGTGGAAATGTTTAAATTTAACAAAAAAGGATTGCGAAGACTATGTAACATTCGCTTCCGTGGTAAACAAACACTGTTTTAAATGTTTGATATTCGTCCAAGGCCTTGTTTCAACTAAAAATGCAGAGATCAGACGGAGAATTCTAACAAAACTTGAGAGTGAACCAGAATTGACGCTACAAAAATTGGCTGAGGACTGTCAAAGATGTATAAGCGTAAAAAAGAACTCGAAAGATATCGAAGAATCTGGCGTTGCACACGTACGACAAACACGTTTTTCCCTCCTCAAAAACAAACCAAACCAATTATTTTACTACAAAAAGTCAAATGAAACCTCAGAAGAAACCACCACCCAGTCCATTCTACCGTTGTGGGATTTTGCATTGGTATAAAGACTGTCCATACCGCTATAAGACTTGTCTGTGGTGCAATAAAGTGGGACATAAAAGTTCGCACTGTAGAACGAAGAAAGAAAACAAAAGCCGAGTAAGATTTACTAGAACTGATCAAGCGGCCGCGATAAATATACGAAAATACGTACAAGTAGAAAGGTTAAACAAAAAAATCAGATTACAATTAGATTCCGGATCAGATTTAACCATTATTAGTTTACAGACGTGGAAGAAATTAAACAAACCGACCATGATGAGAACAGATAAAATAGCCAGGTCGGTAACAGGAAGAAAAATCAAATTTGTGGGCGAAATTATCACAAATGTGACGTTTAACGGAATGACCAAAAAATTAAAGATGTATGTTCTAAAAGATACGGAAAATTTATTTGGAACTGACTGGATGCAGAAATTTGACCTCTGGGATTTACCGATAAATGCGTTCTGCCAAAAAGTGGAAAGATTATCTACCGAGGCAGAGATATAGAAGGAGAAATTAAAGGAGAGTTTCCCCGACGTATTTTCAGCCGGCCTCAGGCGGTGTAAAAAAATGGCGGCAAAAATCGAACTAAAAGAAAATATACAACCCATTTTCAAGAAGAAAAGAAATGTACCTTTTGCATCATTGGAAAAGATAGACGAAGAGTTGGATAAACTCGTGAAAACCAGTATATTGACAAAGGTGGAATATAGTCAATGGGCCGCACTTACGGTTTACGTGAAAAAGAAATCGGGTGAGATACGAGTATGCGCTGATTTCTCGATGGGATTGAATGCAGCGATTAAGGATTATCACTATCCTCTCCCTAGTCCAGAGGAAGTTTTCACAAAGTTGAACGGAGGAAAATTTTTCTCAAAAATAGACTTGAGCGAAGGATACCTACAGGTACCAGTAGATGAGGAAAGCTCGAGGTTGTTGCGCATAAACGCACATAAAAGATTATATCAGTTCCAGAGATTACCATTCGGGATCAAGGTCACGCCGGCGATATTTCAGCAAATGATGGAAACTATGCTGGGCGAACTGGATTTTACGATCGCATACCTTGATGACATCCTGATAAATAGCAAAAATATTGAACAACACTGGTAACACGTTCAAGAGGTTTTCAGGCAGATATAAGATTACGGTTTTAAGGTAAAAGAAAATAAATGTGACTTCTCTATGAAGGAGATAAAATATCTGGGCCATATTATTAACAAAGGAGGAAGATGACCAGACCCGGAAAGATCCACGGCAATAAAAAAAATGCTGACTCCAAAAAATTTAGCCGAGTTACAAAGCTTCTTGGGCTTAGTAAATTATTATCAAGAATTTATTCCTAACATGCACAAATTACGCGCACCCCTAAACGAACTGTTGAAGAAGGAAAAAGTTTGGGAATGGTCAGATGAATGTCAGAAAACTTTCGACAAAATCATTAAGATTCTAACAGCAGATTTATTTCTAGCACATTATGATCCTAAATTGGGAATAATAGTCGCGAGTGACGCGAGTGCCTATGGTGTTGGTGCATATATACACATAAAATGCTGGATGGGACACTAAAACCCTTCGCGCATGCGTCAAGAACTTTACTACCAGCCGAACAAAATTACTCGCAAATCGAAAAAGAAGCACTGGGGATAATTTTTGCAGTCACGAGATTCCACAGATTTTTCACTTTACAGACAGATCACAAACCGTTACTAACAATATTTGGATGAAAGAAAGGTCTACACTGCTAATAGATTACTAAGATGGGGTACGATTTTATTAATCTATAATTTCAAATTGGAGTATCTTCCATCAAACAAAATCGGGCATGCAGACGATCTTTCGAGACTAATACCAAAGAAAACGGACCCATTAGAAGATTCCGTAATTGCAGCACTACAAGATGAGGAAGATATTAGAACATCATTATGTAGTACAATTCGAAACCTCCCCGTCACCTTACAGGAAATAATAAACGAAGCAGTGAATGACGAATTTATAAAGGAAAAGAAAACAAAAATTGCAGGAAAAGCAAAGCATATTGCAGACAGTTTTTCGTTATGTGATATTGTTCTGCTATATAATGAAAGAGTAGTAACCCCGAAAACGCCACAAAGGCGAATCCTCAAGGATTTCAACATGAGCCATCCAGGAAAGAACAGGATGAAATCCTTAATGCGAAGTTATGTATACTGGTCAAACATGGATCAAGACACTATACATATGGTGGACAAATGCAAGGGCTGTTCCTTAGCAGCCAAGGCACCTCTAATCACTCATAAGATTTGACCTAAGACAGATCGACCGTAGTCGAGAATCCATGTAGGTTTCGCAGGTCCATTAGAGGGTTTCTACTACTTGATTGTAGTAGACAGTTACAGCAAATGGCCGGAAGTATTTCTACTTCTGAGACGACAATAAATTGCCTTCACGAGCTGTTTGCTCGTTTCGGAGTGGTTGATTGTTTAGTCACCGATGATGGGACACAATTTACATCTGCGGATTTTCAAGAGTTTTGTGAAACTTTTCAGGTGAAACACATAAAATCTCTGCCATATCACTCAAGGTCGAACGGGAAGCGGATAGGTTTGTAGATACATTAAAAAGAGCACTAAGGAAATCTTATGACGTACGAACAGAAAAGGCTTTACAACAATTCTTGCAAGTGTATAGAATTACACCGAACAGTACTACGCCATCGGCATTATCACTGGCGGAAGTAATGTTCGCCCAGAAAATTCGACAAATTACTGCCAAAACAGACAAAGCAATCACCAACGTCGTTTGTACCAAAAAGAAAATTTTACCCAGGGGAGAAAGTTTTTTTTAAAATGTTCAAAAACAATAGATCCTATTGGGAGCCAGGTACAACAGAGAAACGAATCGGGGACGTGATTTACATAATTCAGGGTCCGAAGTTCTCGCATAAAAGGCACATAAATCAGATCAGAAAGAGGCTGTTAGAGAATTCTAACGGTCTACCTCAGGAAGAGGAGGAAGTAATGGACACAATATTTGACACCTTCAAAATGCCAAGACCTCAAGCAATTTCAGAACTGTGGAAATCAAGCAGAAAAAGAAAATTTACAGAGACTTTGATGATTAATCCGAGGAGGAAAAATATTAAAGACCCCCGGTGAGGTAAAAACTTGGAAGTGGCGTGTTATGGTCCCTACCTAGAACGACAGAATGAACTCTTCCTAACGCTATATATACTACGCCTCTCAAGAGAGATGGACGGTATTGAATCGAGTCACCCGCAGTCTTTGACTGTGTGCGACTTCTGTCGAACTCTCTGTTTTGGCAGAGAGGAACCCGGACGAAGCTTTGCCGAAGGGCAAAGTTTCGTCCGGGGAGGTAGACAGTCCGTGAACCCGTCTAGGCGGGTTCAAAGGGTATATTTTTGGCCTACCCTACGGGCTCGGAGAAACCCACGTTAAACTCGGCCTTGTGCCACATACATTCCTCGTCGGGGGGACTGTTAAATATCGGTATTGAAACGAGTCGAGCTGATAGTAGTTCACTCCTAAACCAGTCTGACAGCTATACTAAGACCTTCCACTTGTATTATTTTTCGTGTAATATATTCTTTGTTATTTCTACTCTTGTGTTTCGTGTTGTTCTTCCATGGTCCTAACCTTGGACCATAACAATAAATAAAAGAAATACAAATTTAAAAAGCACAAAGATCTAGTTATTGGAGGTAAAAAGTAGTGCAGATTTTGTGAGAAAGTCGAACAAAAACAAATAAGACTGAGTAGGGAAAGAGAAAGAGAGAGAGAGAGAGAGAGATAAATGAAGAAAGTGTAAAAAAATAGTAAATAAGTTTATTAAGACTTACAAGAAGAGTAAGTCGAAACAGTGAAGAAAATGAAAAGTTGGAAGTGACTTGAATTTTATTTATGAGAAAAAGGAGTAAATAATGAAATAGACAAGAAAATAAAACAGAAGAAAGGATTGAATAATTTAATACAAAATGTAATTAAAAAATGTACGGGTGTCGTAACGGTTATTGGCGAGGAAATAGAATCGGTATGATGAGTTCAAATTCCGACTGAGGCTGTCGAATGCACCTCATATTAAAACCAAAGTAAAAAACCTGAATTTATCCATTGTTCTAATAATATCAACCTAACATATATGTGGATAACATGATAGGATAGACGTGTCTCCTTAGAAATAGCGAGACAACTAATCAAGAAGGATTTTCTAAATTTAAAACAAATATGGTAGCTGGAATACATTTCACTACAGTTCTCAAGAACAGGCATGACAATGCGCAGTATACCATTATTTTTTTTACAGCGAGGTTCACTCTTTACAAGGCCCGCGGGCCACTCGAAGTAGTGGGTTACGTTAAATAAAAAGAGGCTGTGCTGAGCCATGATCACTTACTTCCAGCAAATGAAAAAAAAACGGAAAGAGGAGAGCGAATAAAGAACAAAATAAAAGAATGATAAATAGCGGATAAAATCGATGCATTATCAAATCAAAGAGAAAAATTGTAACAACAATAATAGACAACCAGGAGTCAAAAAAACAAAAAAAACAAAAACAAAAAAAAAAACAATTAAAATAAAGAATCTAAAATGAAGATTTGGATGAGAACAGAGAAAGCGGAGAAAAGATGAAAAGCGAGTCAGTGTGTAAGAGGAAAGGGTAGAGAAATCAGTTCGTTTGGCGCATGCGCCGTTTCCGACCGCAGACAGAGTTTGATGTAATTCCACGATCAAAGAAATGTTCGGCGATTGGTAAAAGAGTAAACGATGAATGCTGACCACTGGTTAGTAGACTAGGATTGGTCACTGTCCGTTTCATGAGAAATGTCGAAATTACACACTAAAAGATAACAATAAGAAAAACATGACGAAATATGATTTTCTTCACTCGCAATTATTGGTCAGTGTCGGAACATTCAAAGCGTCTAATATTCCAACATCATACATCACCTTTTAAAAAGTTAAAGTAATAATTGAAACTTTGTGAAAATTAGCTGAAATCAACAACTTAGATATTTTCGTGAGCGCCATGTCACTCTGGCTTATTTGTAAAAATTGTAGGTATTTTGATTTCATATGAGCCAAAATTTGTTATTGTACTTCTTCATTTTAATTGAAAGAGAAAGATATGGTTCTAGTTTACTTACGTGATAACTGTAGTTACTTAAGTTATAGATATTAAATTATAGATATATATAATTAAATATATATATATATATATATATATATATATATATATATATATATATATATATATATATATATATATATATTTCCACGTTTGGATGGATACCAAAGAAGAAACATTTAAAATGTTTTGTAATTTTGCTACCGTTCGGACGATTTTTTAGTTTTGGACGAATATTAAGGTCATAAATGTTAATGATATTTGAGAATCGTCAGCTTTCCTAAACCTTTATCAAAGAATTTTTTGTTGGCTACATCTATGGGAAAATGAAATTTGATAAACCTGGATCATTACTGGATCAATAATTTCACAAATCATATCAAACATTTTTCCAAAAAATCAGCAAATTCATTAAAGTATAAATGCAGCATAAACACCATGTATGATTTCATTTGGATTCTCAAAAGGAATAAACCTCATAACGACATATTAATTGTTGCTCCTGATGACGGTCGTCTTTGAGTATAGAATCCAGTGGTTAGCAGTGAATATTTCGAAGATAGTAGGGAAGCGTTGCTCAGGTTAGCAGTGGATATCCCGGTAAAGTAGCAGAGCGTAGTTCAGTAGTTCTTCCTTCTGTTCTTTTGCCTGACAAGTTGGCACTGGGCATTCGGAGAGAGTAAACAAAATGGCCGCCTTTATACACGACGGATTCAATATGTTACGTCTTCTAATTGGTTAACTTTCTATTGGTGGACTATAAAGTGAGTCAACACATTTTGACTTGCTCACTAGTACATACATATACATAAAAAACTGCAACATTAATGTCATTAGATGTTGATAATTTATCCACTAACGAACCAGTCATTGAAACAATAGACACTATACATAACGTAGATAAACATCCATCACTTCAACCTCCTCAAATCAGCAACTGCATTTTTAAGATCATTTATGTTTTCAGCTATCTCTCCAGCACTATTACAATAATATAAACAACGTTAGGAAACGATTTAAAAATACACCAAGAATTTAAACCAGCTATTGTTAACGATATATTAAATGAAAATACGGACAAAATAAAAAATACGCTAAAATATTTGAAAAGAACTCAGTTGTCAATTTCATTGATGAGCTCAACATCTCTAGCAGAATCCTTTTTGTTGGCGTAATATTCGATTCGAATAATAACCACAAAAGCTTCATTTATAAAAAAACTTAAACACATGCCCACTAAACTGCAATAGCCAATGCGCAAAGAGATATAAAATATCCACCAAAATTAACTTATGAGACACAGCAAATATAATAGCTACTTTTATAACGAACTTAAATATCTAAAAATATTTAAAAACTAGCAGCATGGCCCGGCGTTGCCCGTGCGTGATTCAAACATCGTATGACTCATACATCAACCACTATCACTTGACTTAAAATATTTTTGCCCTTCCTTGCCTTTAAAGAAGTGCCCTTTGCCGTGCTGATGTTGCTACATGCCTTACTTCTCACACTGCGAATTTTTTCTAAGCTCTATACTAAACATTAAATCTGTTACGAAAAAAGAACTAAACAAAATGAACACAAAACGATCAGCTTTAAAAAAGGACTCGTAACTGGAAAAACCGAAAGAAAAAAGAATGTTAACAACAAATACTTTTTCACACTCAACCCAGTTCTGCGGAATCAGAATCAACGTTGAGTTTATGCAAGCGAATGAGCCAATTGGAGTAAAGTGCCATGCAGATTTAAATTTTTCCCACTTGTGACGAATGCAGCTATTGATTTTTTTTTTTTTGCATGCTAGCATGCTAGTTAACATTCGTGTCAGTCAGCTCTTGGCTCTCATGCTGGCCAATAGAATCTTCCTGTCTATTCGCGGCAGCCAGCTAAGGCTCACTCTGGCCAGGGGAAAATGGCCGCAAACTACATGAAAACTGCCGTAGAGCATGAAAAAATCGAATATTTCCACTATCGATGTGAATTGGGAAATGCAAAGTCGGTCTTGGCCTTCCCTCTAACTTGTAGCATGTGCATGTAAATTTTCGTGCAAATCCGTCGAAAATTGCGGCCGTGCATTCGTTACACACACACACACACACACACACACACACACACACACACACACACACACACACACACACACTGCCTTTTATAGATAGAGATAAATTAGACGAACAAATTAAAATAAACTTAGAAAAATGAAAATAACAATGACATAAATAATAAAAAAACATTAAAATACCATTAAACTATTCTCTAGAAACTACTTAGATTATAACCAGATGAAAGCCAAAAACTAATAAAATAAAATTATTACTTCTACAAAAAATTAAAACCATTAACACGATGCTCCAAGAACGCCAAATATACTTGAACAAACCAATGATGTCTACGAATTTAACTATTTTGAGAATGCATCTCTATTAATAAATTCAAATAAAACATACATTGATTACACAATCACTTTATTATCGCACCGGTTAGTTTGCCATTTATCCGGTAATATCTCAGTTATGTGGCATAAGATTCAATTGACAAAACAAAATAGAATAAGAAATTTGACAAATACTTACCAAAAACCAAAATGCGTCATAAAAAGTACAAACCATACAACAATATTAAAAGCTTAAATAATAGAATAAAAACGAGACGTAAATAAAAATTCACACAATTTAGGTAAATATATATATATGCATATATATTCTGTTTATATGTTATTTTTATAGATGCAAATATTTAAGTAAATTCTATGCTAATAATACACAGTATTAACAACATTTACCAGCCTGAATATATATATATATATATATATATATATATATATATATATAAACAAATGTTTGGAGGTACAAAATTTATAAATAGTTTTAAAAACTAGGAAACCATTGATTTTAATATTAAAAGACTCTAGAGCCCTTTCAGCCAACATCTCATCAGGAGACAATCGTTGGATCAGCGAAATGAATAATAGCGATATTGAAGAGCAAAAAAGAGGGGAAACACACTAAAATAACGAACAAGTATATATACTTGTAACGAGGGAAAGGGTTATCGTGTAAATAAATAGCGAGGGACAGTTAAAATAAAATATCCCCCAACAGATTTAGAGACCTTATAAATTCTTTCTGCCGGCAGAGAGAAGGTTTTCCTATACAGACCGATTCCAAAATCTTCAAATGATTATTGGAATCGGCTGTATGAATAATTCTAAACCACTCTTTTTTTATACAACTTGGCACAAGCTATATTCTCAACTAAATGTTGAGCAATAGCCGATTCCATATTCATGGGGGGAAGATAGCATATTCTATCTATCTTACCAAGTCGTATTTTGGAAGGAACGTGCTGATTAATTCTAGTTTCCAAATGCAAGGTTGTACGCCCCACATAACCAGCAGCACACTGGCAATTAAATTCATAGACTAAATTACTTAATTTGATGTAGGGCAATACATCCTTGCGAAAAGACGGAAACGCAGACCTAGTTTGAAAAATGCTACGTAAAGCAACTGATGGGAAACAACCGGAAACCAACTTGCTAACCTGCTTAATTAAGCCCTGACCACTATCCCCAATCCAGGGAATCTTCAAATAAACCGGACATTTAGAAGGCCCCTGGATTTTAGGGAATGAAATTCCTTAGTTTTTCTTACTTATAATGTAGTCAATAAGGGCCTCCGGATAGCCGTTACTAAGGAAAATCTCCCTAATGTTCCCAAATTCACGGTCCAATCTAATAGGGGAACACACTTTAAGCGCTCTATACACCAAGGTTTTAACGAGATTAATTTTTCTTGATGCAGGAGCAAATGAACGCCAATTCAAATAAAAGTCCAGTAAAGGTGGGTTTACGATAAATGCTAGTAATAAAACCACCTCTACTGCGTTCAACAAAAAACATCCAAAAAGGCAGACAATTGTCTTTCTCCCCTTCCATAGTGAAAGACAAACCATTGTGTAAGGAGTTGAGCTCATTAAAGAACTCAACAGCCTCACTTTTATTAGAGAATGTTGCAAAGGTGTCATCAACATATCTAACGTAAATAAATGGTTTAGACACTTTGCCGAAAAGTAACATTTCATGGTAGCCAACAAAATATCAGCCAATGCAGGGCCAAGGGGACTGCCCATCTGGACCCCATCCACTTGACTATACATAATATTGTCAAAAACTGAACTCCACCGAACTAGTACATAGTATCATGAGTTCTATAAATATATCCTTAGGAAAAGGAGGTGGAGCAATGTTACCTTCGTATAAAAAGTCTGCACAGATATCAATAGTTTCCCTCAATGGTACGTTAGTAAATAGACTGGACACATCAAAGGAACACATAAAATCAGTCTCAGGGCAAGACTGTATGGCCTTCCCTCGTTACAAGTATATATACTTGTTCGTTATTTTAGTGTGTTTCCCCCTCTTTTTTTGCTCTTCAATATCGCTATTATTCATTTCGCTGATCCAACGATTGTCTCCTGATGAGATGTTGGCTGAAAGGGCTCTAGAGACTTTAATATTAAAATCAATGGTTTCCTAGTTTTAAAACTATATATATATATATATATATATATATATATATATATATATATTTGCTTGAATGAAAATGCATAAAATACTTCCTACACCATGATCAATATATGTATGGAATAAGTAAAATATACGTAGCATATACTATAAAGAAATATCGCTTACGAAAGTGACAGAGTAAAGTGCTTAGAGAGGACAGAGAAAGTTAGATCGCTAGTGAGTAAGTGTCAGCTTGAAGCTAAGAATGATGCTGACTAGTCATAAATGAGATGAATGGTCTCACTCTGCTGTTATGTAGACAACTGCGGCGCTATGAACAATATATGGTTACATGTTTTGTTGATATTTTTCCAGAATACTTCTCGGTTAGCATTGCGGCAAAGATCTTCTTTGGATGGAGGTTAGCAGTAAACACGTACGATTGATTATCGGACTTGGAAATTCAGCACGTCTGATACGTCCATATATTTAGAGCGACCGTAAATGTTAGCGGAGATCGGGGTAGCATGGAAGAGACACGTCCTGGTAAAAGGTGCCAAGTACGTTGCCGTTATATGCTACAGTTGGATCGTAGAGAAAAAAACTTGTTTCTACGAGTGCAGTAGAGATAATTCCGGCTTCTTGCTCAATTGATTCTACTTTAATTAGTTCACTGAATTTAGTTTAGCTCCGTTCGAATCTCAAGCATAATTGGTAGCATCATTCAACGATCATATGTTCATTGTCAAGCTTATGAGAATTACTATTTGCACAAGAAAAATCCTTCTAAGAGAAGTACAAAAAAAGATTGTCATTACGCAGTTTGATTCATAAAGAATCATTTTCTTTATCCCAGCTTAATTTGTCATCGATGGTTAACTTATGATCCCATTTGTTGTTACCTGATTTGTAATTTTTACGGCTTATCAACCCTAAAGCCAAAACATGTTTTGGGTTGTAAGAATATTGCTTTAGCCAGTCAATATTGAAATAACAATTTTTTGAGGAAAAAAATGTTTGCTCAATATACAAGTCCTACTATTTAACACGTAGTGGGAGGAGGTGAAGAGGTAGATCCATACATTTCTCAAAAATATTTGTATGTAAGTGAATGTTCTGATTATTTCAAAAATCATTTATCAAATCAGTTATACAATATTAGTAATTTTGAAAATTATAACTTGGCTATATCAATCTCATGATTTCTCTTTCATCGAATTAGTATTGGATGGCATCGATTGGAGAGTTAGAAAAGAATATCCAAAGAGTGGGAGAGGTTTGTCATTGCTTAAAAAATGCCTGCGAAGGTCTACCATCTACATTTAAAAAACTGTTGGAAAAAAATATCAAGAATTATTAAAGTAGTAATTAAGTCAGGTGGTGGCTTTATTGACGAAAACAAAATATGATGCTGTTGTATGAAATTTTTATATTTAAATTGTTTTGCCAAAAATAAAAAAGTAAATATACTGTATTTACTTAAATTATATTTCTACTTAAATAATGCAGACATATTTCATTTTCAGGTGTTTTATAAAGAGATGCAGGGTGGTCCTAAAGCCTTTCCCTGTAGTGTGTATATATATATATATATATATATATATATATATATATATATATATATATATATATGTGTGTGTGTGTGTATGTGTGTGTGTGTGTGTGTGGTAATGCAAACGACATTGTCAAAAGAAAGATCATGAACTAACTTAATTGGATGAAGTTCACAGAAAAAACCTTGTACTACAGTATTATATCAATGTTATAGTAAAGTAATATTTACTTAAGGCAAACTGTTCCTCATTAGTGCGATTTGAAATAATCATAATTAAGCAATTTATCGAGTCTAGAAGAATCCTCAACAGAATGCAGAAACAACTAGACTCATCAATAGTGCGAATCCACTACCGAGAACTGAACCGGGCCATTATATATATATATATATATATATATATATATATATATATATATATATATATATTAACATACAACGTGTGTTAGCACGTACGATACCCAGTCTTCATCAGCCGCCGCCGACCAGGGGTGATCTCACGGTTTCGGTGGCTATGGCGGGACGCCCAACCCAGGCACCACCAGGCAGGGTATGAAGAAAAGCTAATTGATCGTTCCTCTTGGTAAATTCTCAATGAAATAAATAAAACGATTGTTACTCTTTGCAGCTTCTGTCCGTAATGAAAGTTTCCTGAACGCGTTTCCCGTTATTGACGCGCTCGTAAAAATCGTTATAAACGACTACGCAAATATTTCACTTGCACATGTGAGGTCGTGATGTTGCGCGCATAATATTTCAGTAATGTTTGTTCTGATCGTAACTTTCCTTTCTGGATTTGTCGTCGATTTGGTCGTTTTTCCTCTGTATATATGTATAAGTATGATTTCCTTATCAGATAAGCTTTCTGATATAACTGCGTTACAAGCAGCTGCTTCAGGTTGCATGTTATTTTTGTTTAAATGTATCTGATTTCCGAAGATCTATGAAAACATTTTTATTCTATAAAATTAAGTATGTTTTTACACATAATTTAAGGAATCATTGATAAATGCATTTTCTTTATTTACATGTTTATAACATATGATGATTATCACTTCTTTGCAGAAGAAGACCATCTCTTCATTTGGTGAAGTGATGGTCTTTGTGTTTTTCATTCAGAATTATTTTCATCATTGTTACCCGAGCTAAATCACTGCTGTAAGTGCCTGTAAATGATTCTTAAGACAAGCTTCACTTTTACAACCATTCTTCCATACATGGCAAGCATAAAGTTTGTCTGCATTGGCTATGTTGGAAATTGTTTGTCCCTGTGTACAATCATGTGATGTTTCAGGCCCGCAACAGGCTTACAAACCATGTCACAATACTCGCAAAAGTGACCTGTAGGTCTTTCTTGTAGAGTTGCGTTCACAGGAGTTTACAACTGACCTCTCTGGTTTAAAATTTATGTGACTGGTTAAGACAGCCACCAAAAGTGTGACTTTCCCACAAATACTGAGTGTGTTGATGTCCAAATAGCTCTGGGGCGAATTCTATTTCTCCTTTCTATTGGCACGCATTTTGCTGGAATGCTCAATTCTCTTCTGCTAAAAATTGTTGCAGCTTTCTCAAATAAGCCTTCTCCAGCCAGGTCTATCTCCGGAAGCAGTTTCCTAGTCTTCAATATTAACAGCAAGAGACTTTAGGTTAACACACACAGAGACATCTACACAGACACAGATCTCTCAAATATATATGCATTATGTATATAAGTCATCTAGTTTCCCCGGCGAAAAATAGGGCTACAATCTGACGACGCGAAGCATTGCAACACTCTTTCTTATAGAGCTGTACTTCTCCTTGACTGGTTAAAAAGCAACGCTAGAGTGCACAGGCGTCCCTGCTATTAAACTGTAGCTAGAAGGAGAAGATATGGAATTATACCCTTCCAAGAGTATTTGTGGTAAATTTAACATGAGAGCCTCATAAGAATTTGAACCCGTTTATGGATAACATTTTCGCACTGGTAAATAATACAACGATCTATCTATCTATCTATCTATCTATCTATCTATCTATCTATCTATCTATCTATCTATCTAGCAAGCTAGCAAGCTAGCTAGCTATCTTATGCGTGCATGTTTATGTGCATGTTTACCCAAAGCGCCATTTTTCCAGATGAAACATGTTTAATGCTAAACTAGATTAAATTATTCAGAGAAATATATATATATATATATATAAATAATACTAATAATAATAATAGATGAAGAAGGGCCTGAATAACACAACGATCAATGTAAAAGGAAAGAAATGACAATTACAGTGAAAGAATAGGAAAACTAAGAAAAGTATAAAAGATACTGCCTCACAAAAAAAAATCGATAATGTTGTTGAAATATGGTTGACAGAATACACTTGACGACAACCGCATAAAACGCTAGGAGAAAAGTGATTAACTTCGCTAGGACACATAGAATGGAAACGAAAGCTTTCATTTTTCTTTTACCTACTCAAAGGAAGTATTATCAGCCAGTCAAGTCACCAGTTTTTTCTTTCGTACAATTTTTACTCATAGTCATATATTCTTTAGAGAATTGTAAAGATGTCACCCATTGAGCACAAAATGGACTCTCGATTCCGGCAACAACTCAGAAGTGATGGTTTTAAATGGTAGGATTGAAGAAACTGTTTGTTACTAAATATATATATATATATATATATATATATATATATATATATATATATATATATATATATATATATATATATATATATATATATATATGTGTGTGTGTGTGTATGTATGAATATATAGTAAAACATAGCCCTGTATTTGCTCTAAGCCAACAACTGGAAAATACATGCCAAAGTACACCGTTCATAATAGACACAGCTAAGGAGATATAATTATTTCAAAATACCCCGTAATATAAATTATTTTCAAAATACCCCGTAATTTAACCGATATAAAACGGAACTTAATTTTAATTTATGTTCGAGAAAATTATTTTAGCAAATGAAGTAGGCTCATCATCTTATATTGTCAATAAAACATCATCAAGACCTACTTCAACACGAAGTCATACTAAGGTAAATCCTCAGAAATAATAATCTTAAAACTATTGAAATTTTCTACATATTTATTACTCCTGAATATTAAAGATATAAACAAATGATTATTTAAATCAATTCTTTGATTATTTAAAGCGTTCAACCTTTAAATGCTATTTTCAACGCATGGCAATAGCGAAAACTAGGCAAAGTATCAAGAAACAAGAACATTTCATTAGAAACAGAGATAAATACTGATCTACTATATGATATTAATCTTCCTATATGGCACTGAATGCTGGACAATTTTCTTATAAATGGAAAGAAAAATTGAGGAAGCACAGACATGATTTTATAGAAGGGCGCAGTGAATCCTATGGATGAAGCATGTTACCAACAAAGAAGTTTTAAGAGATATGGTAAGCAAAAGGGGCAGTACATGTTTAAATAAGAAAAAAACAGTAGAAACTTTTAGAACAGAAAGAAATCTTTGAATAATTTCACACTCCCAGGACATACCGAAGGCATGAGGTACAGAAGAAAAGGTCGAGTAACTTCCCTAACGACCGTGTGAAAATGGAGGGTTGAACAACGACTGGGATTCATAATAAAATGGTGTTGATCAATAAACTGTAGATAAAGACCTTATCATGTTACAATGCTGGCCACACCGGTCATTATTATTAGGTAGGGGGGTTCGATCATCCATATCTGTGGTCGCTTACTTAATTCTATCTATATTTTTAGATTGATGACTCACAATCAGTAGGTATTTCATCTTAGCTGAAAGAATTGTGCTATATAAAAATAATCGTATTGAAATGAGCATTAGTGAAATCAGATTAAACCACGTGAAAAATGTCTTGGCTGTCTACCGTATAGCGATATCCCTAAAGAAGCAGAAATATTGATGTGAAATATCAGTTTGTTCTATAATAGTGGTTTTATGCATCTTGTTATTTAACACGTTAAAATTGATGACCCCAGAGAAAATCAAAGATGTTTAAATGACGTCTGTTGCTTGCATTCAATTAATTACTTATGAATAAGATGTTGTACCTCAAGTGTTAGAGCGTCTTAGCTGCTCGCATGAACTTAATGATTATAACAAAAAATTTGGAGAGAAAAAAAAATTAGAGACGAGGTTGTAATACCTGAGAGTCTATTTCTATAATCCCGCAGCACGCAGTCAACTCGAACAGCTACCAATCACATATTTGACTTTTATGATCTAGTCATGGATGGCGAATTTGATTCTCTGTCAAATACTTCAATTTGGCCGATGGATGCTTATTGAATTCCTTGATTAATGATATGTGGGAGAAAATAATTAAAACGACACGCCTTTTTATATGTTCTTATTCAGATAAATTTTGGCCAATGGTAACGAGCATGAAACCACCAATGAAAAACGAACTCACATCTAAAGATCCATAAGCCTACCTAGCTGACCATTATGCCAGCATGTGATACACAACCCGCTACTGGGAACCTAACAACAGTTAGAATATCAACTAATATTTTACTTGAATTAAGTTAAATGAATATTAGCTTCATTCAGACAAGAAGTGAATAAAATGTTACATTACTGCGGTCTCCAGATATTTTAATATGAAGGCCACAGCATTTAATTATTATATGCTTTTCTATTTAGGCCCACACGTATGGCTGTTATAATCACAACATTTCGGGCGCTGTACCAGTTTTCTTCAGAGGGTACAACGACTGTAACGTTATGAATATAACAATCATGATCAGCATGCTGTTCTGAATAGCAAAACATATGATAATGATAATTCTACATTTCAAATAGTCAAAAATAAATAATAAAAGATGTCCGGAGAGTACAACGACCGAAACATTGTAAGTATACCAACCAAGGTGAAAATGCTGGTCCAAATAGTAAAACATATAATAATAATAATTCTTTGTCTCAAAAATTTCCGAAAGAACCCATATCATATAGATGATATACTTTTGCAGGTGAAAAAGATGAAAACCTATTTATAAATGAATTAAAATGAATGAATAAGTTCTTTTTAATCGTTTTTCTTATCAACATGTTATGATTATAAAAAGAAAAATATAATACTTAGAAAGAAAGAGAATCTTATTATGGGTAATATGTGGCCCATTAAACGGGGTTGTAAGAATTCTGCTATATAAGCTTACTCCATTTCAAGACTTGATAATAAGAACAATAATTTCAACTAATTTCTGACTTATATATCTGATTCATTTCTTAAAAATGGCTTCTGGCGCATTCTTCAAGCTTTCCCCAGTTTTGGGTTTTGGGCGCCCCCTTATATCACGTTTTAAAATTTTTTCATGCCATTTACCGAATAATTAAAATTATATATAGTGAGGAATATAGATATGATGTAATAATAATAATAATAATAATAATAATAATAATAATAATAATAATAATAAAAATGTGGAATGATTGAACAGCAAAAAGATACAAGAAGTTTCATGATAAAGTGACATCTTATCTGTATTGATGGCTATGTAGGTTGTATAAACTTGAAGTCGACTAGAAATGCTACCGCCACAAGCCAGAGAAGGTGATCGAAAACGACCAAGTCAAGATCTTGTGTGAGTTCCATATCCAATCAGACAGCGTTATTGAGGCAAAAAGAAAAAAAAAAAAAAGAAAAAGCTCCTCATCGAAGCGGTTGTCCCTGCAGATAGTCTAAGAAATCGACAAGTTTAAGAAATGCACCGATCCCCAGATTGAAGTTGCCAGAATATAGGACGTTCATGTCCCATTTATCATTAGGTTGTTGAGCCGTATACTACCGAACAGAAATTGCTACATTGAGAAAATCGGAATAATACCTAATATCCAATCGCTTTAGGAGTCTGCTTTGCTTCACACTGCAAATGTTCTGCGAGATGTATTATATGTGTGAAGTCGTACGACTTGATGAAAATCACACACGATCACCGGTTGAAAACGAAAAACCATGCGTAAAAATGTATAATAATAATAATAATAATAATAATAATAATAATAATAATGTCTTTTACGCAAATATACAAAAGTTAAATATATATTTTTAAATCTATTACGCGTGTGCAAAAACAATTTTTAATTGGTTCTTGATTTCATGCAACTAAGAAAACTGTAATAATTTATCGTAGTAAGAAGAACTTGAAGATTTCATTGTATTCGTATCAGTTGTAAGCTTACAATTGAAACAGATACAGTGTTGATTGTTGGTTTTCAGTCTTGTCGGATATTGAAATATTGTTTACGACTCAAATCTGTGTAACAATTTTCGATCTCTATGATGTGTTCTTGGCATGTCAAGGGAGCTCAGTTTAAATGATGGCATTAGAAATTCGAATCGAGATTTATACCGAGTTTAAATTCCTAAAATTAATAGTAGTTATGTTTTTTACGGTAACGCGAGGAGAATTTAACAACGTAAATTTAAGAGAAAATAATGTCACAGATTTTCCACCATTTTTTAAATCAATTCCTCCAAAGCAAGGCGATAATTCCACTAAGACACAAGACGTTACTGAAAGCGAAATGGAATGAGAAGACTTTAGTGAAGAGAAAGGACAATAAATAACATGAATCCGGATGACAGAAGAGGACGATTGGCGGTGCATTTAAAATTTTGAAGATTGTAGGAGTGTAGAGATAAGATTTCCTCAGTCGAGAAGTGTAGGAGAAGAAACTATGAGAATAGAATTTACGGTTACATCTAGCCCTGTTCAAGAGTAAAATTGTAAGAACTTGTTGCCAGTCTAGTAGTAAGTTTAAATTCATGCATTCAAGGCACCAAGGAGGAAAGCTTATTAGAACAATCTTAAAAGTTAAATCTGCTATAATATATTTCTGCCACGTATCTCCAGTACAATTCAGGGTTTGCAAACATAAGGATACAAAAGAGCTATTATGTGCTGAGAGGGAGTTGCAGAGAGCCAAAAGCAGGCTCCTCGTCAGGGTATTAGTAATGGGGAGGACATCAAATTTGCATCCAGGAAGTCGTGAACAGGTTTCCAACGAAACGGCGAGATTCAATAGGGATATATTCTCTATCAGGTTTCAGGAGACAAAAGCAGTTAAATAAAATCAGTATTTTTGAGAGATAGGAATTGTGAAACCAAAACAGGGAGCTAGAAAAGTAATGAGAGGCGGAAAGTAAATTTTCGCCCGTTTTCCAGCCATTTCTGCTTAAAAAATCATTGACTACCAAAATAAAACGTTTTCAGAGTCAGTTAACGCGGGTTATATCCTTCGGCATGTTTTTTCCCTTCCGTGGAAAGGAACAAGATTAGACCTCGTTGATCATAAAATTGATTGTCCCTCTGTTGACACTTGGTAGCAAAGTCCATCTCAATACCGCAATTGCAAAAGGAAGGAAGGAGCGAGAAACAATTTCATTAAACTTATTAAATTTTGAGGAAATATTTCTCATGAAAATGTTTTCCCGCAGGCTGCAGAAAGATGGTCATGTTTGAAAACCCTTGTGTAGGTAATGGGATTAATATTTATAGTATCTTCCAAAGAGATGCCAGAACTTCTATCTCAATTCGTCTTACTACTCCCGGATCTATCGATGAGAGTAAGAATCATATTTAAGAAGTATTTGAATTGGGAATGTTTTCAACTTTTAGTTTGGTTTGATATTGAGCTAATTTGGGAAGTTTGTGGTGCAAAGAATTTTAAAAATCAACATTTTAAATCGTCACTTGAACCTGAGATTGAACACTGACCACTGACACCGGTTGGAAATAGGCAACTTTGTCATCAATTTCTACATTGATCATATTTTTTAAATCATTTCACTCCAAGCAAGGCGGAAATGTCAGTAGTACGCATGGAGTGAAAGTGAAATAGAAGAATAGGGAGGATTGAGGAAAGGACAAAGATGAACGGGATTCAAGAAGACAGAATATGGTGATTGATGCTGCATTTAAATCTTTGAAGATTATAGTTATCATGGACACAAGTAAATGGAAGGGAGTTCCATAGGTATAAAGTGCGAGAAAAGAAACTGCTGGAGTAGAAGTGGTGTTTACATTTAGCTATTTCAAAAGTAAAGGGGTGGGACTTAGATACCAATCTAGTAGCATGCTTAAATTCATGTAGTCAGAGCACCAAAGAAAAAGTTTGTAGAAAAGACAAAGGAAAGCCACGTCAAGTCGGTGAGAAAGTGACTGAAGTCGAGATGCTAGATCAGGATCGATTACATTACAGCCTTTCTTTAAATTTTGTCAAGAATCTCGAGATATACAGCATGAGCTTCAGAACGGATATGGCAACAGGCGAATGGTAGATTTTTAAATGTGCAAAATGGATTCTGATGAGAAAAATTTTCTGGCAGGACATAGTAACCCAATTTTCCTTGCAGTAGATGCAGCTATTGATTCCATGTGTTCCTCTGCCTCAAGTCAATGGAAAACGAGAGACTCAGAAGACATAGCGTGTTGCTCTCAAGGAGATTCGTATCAGATGAAACCAGTTTTGTTTTGGAGGTATTTCTTGTCCTAGTTAACCACTGCTAAGTTCACTTTGTCAGATCTGTCGGATTTGTTATTGAGACAGCATTAAATGGTAATGTCATCTGTATAAATACCTAGTTAGGAACTGATGACATCAGAGGGAGATCATTGATGAATATCAGAAATAGCATAAGACCCAGGATAGAACCTTGGGGGACACCCACGTTCGTGTGAAAAGATCTGAAAGCGAGCCCGTTTACAACGACCATCATTTCACGAATTATAGATATTTATTCAGCTTAATCTGTCACTGGACTTAGTATGGGAAAGGAAAAAGGAAGATTCTAATGCACCAATGTTTCAATAAGTTATTGCCTACTTGCCTTGCTGGTAAACTAAAACAAATGATGGAATATCTATGCCATAACCACGAGTAATCTTCTATAGAGTAATGGTTAACAAGCTAGTTTAACTTGAGGGTTTTACTTTAGGATTTCGACCATCACTACGTATCCAAACCTTATTGCCTTGTGTCAGACGAAGTAAAGACCTATGTGACGTAAGTAGTTATTATTAACAGGAATTATTTTTTCACACTTTGATCATTTTTCTCTTTAATCGTTTTAATTTCGTTAAGAGATTCGCAAATGCACCTCGAGAGAGTACAATATCATACTTTAATTATCATTTCGCCTTTTAAGTTGGCGATCAGCAAAAAACAGAAACAGTCGATAATGGCGTCGTCTTTGTTGCTACAGGGTTGATTATTTATTAGACTACGTGGAATGCTTTGTATTTAGTAGAGCATGTCGCTTGCAACATTTCTTGGGGGATGTCTGTTGATCTCTGATAGCGCTATGTAAAAAAGATAGATTGTCTAAGATAACGTTTTAAATTAAAATTTTGATGCAATAAAAATTAAAATATCTTCAATGTTTAAGTAAAAGCCATCTTATAACATAACCAACATTCATTTTGTAAAAGGAAAATCATCATCTCAATATTTCGCAGTAATAACATTCCACCAGAATTATTCATAAACTCCAGTTAAGCTAGAGAAAGATTTACCTTTTTTATGTTTGCTTTTAATCACTACAAAACTTGGCCAACTAACCGCGTGAAATGTCCCCATATATATACTGTTATTTATGAAATTTGATGAGAGGTCTTCTACATTCTCTTTTATTATAGCGCAAAGATTCATGGCGGGATTGTTTCCCCATAGCCTACCTAAAGTAAATATCCCCATAGCCTACCTAATCTATTTTTCCAGAAAAAATCTGTTATTACAATCTATGTGTTGCGAGTAATGCATACTAGTAGAACTGTTTCTTTCTCATTGAGTAGCTATCAAATAAAGATTTATTTACAACTCCCACTGAACGGTTACGTAATATCAGTTCTCCTATGTGTCAGTGAATGCTGAATAATCTTTTCAGAGATGAAGACACAAGGTTCATAGAAGAAGATCCATTGAAATAATGAACTCGAACACCAGCAATCTATCATGTAGGTATCTTTGCTTTCGTATTCTTTCTTTCCTTTTTATGTGCCATGTCCTTTTTAGAACGTAGGCGATCATAACTCTCCATCTCCATTGCATCTCTCAACAAGTGCCTTCCCTCTGCTTCCTCCCCTAGACCACGTATATTACGCGCTGCCTTCCCTTGTCACTCTATTCGACCCTTGAGTATCAGGTTCTCCAGGTCCTCCTTCCTTATTATGTGTCCCAGAAACTTCAGCTGCCTCTTCCTGATGTTAATTACAAGCTTTCTTTCTGCTTGCAACTTCTCCAAGACCTCATCGTTGCTCACACGCTCGGTCCATGATATCCTTAGCATCCTACTGCAGAAACACATCTCTGTCACCTCGAGTCTCTTCTTCATCTTTGAGGAAATACTCCAACTTTCGCTGCCGTAAAGAAGGACAGGTGTCACGTAACAGCTCAGTATTCTTTTCTTTGTTACCAAAGAAATCCTCTTGTCTCGCATTAGATAACTTGTAAATAGACTGATAGATTGAGACATGTTAATTATATGTGAAATGAAGAAATATTAGAAAATAACAAATTTAAAGTAGAAAGCTTGTGTAAGCTGAATACAAGAAAAAACATTTCAATTTAAATTTGTATTTACTCGCTTTTCGTTAAGAACAAAGAAAAGAGTACTGAACAGTAACGTAATCACAGTTTTTAATATGGTAGTGAATGCTGGATAATCTTTTCATAGATGAAAAAGAGACGAAGCAACAAAAATGTGGTTCTGCAGAAGGATGCCGAAGATATAATTGACCGAACAGGTGAGAAACAACTTAATTTTTGATGAAATGGAAACAAAAAGGACGCTTATATTTAACATCATGAAGCGACAGTTGAAATTTCTAGGGAACGTAATGAGAAAAGAGTGTTTGGAAAATTTGATATAACATGACAAATAGAGGCATAGAGCAAAACAATAGAAAAAGCTATCTAGCGAGATTCAGTAAATGATTGGCAGATAAAGATTTAGGTGAGATAACAAAAAGACAAAATTTATTAAGAGCTTCAAAGTACAGGAAAGTGTGAAGGGCTACGATCACTAACGTCCTGACGGAACACGGCGCATAGAAGAAGTTCATGTGGAAAATTCTAGGGTAATTAAAGATACCAACTACTAATTCAATTACATTTCATCAAGTGGAACCGGCATGCTACTTTCGCAGTAAAACAGCCAGTCACCAATAAAAGTTTTTATTATTATTATTAAGAAACACGCTTTATGCAATATTGATTTCTTCTTTGGCAGCATATTTGGTTTACTGATTGTATAATTTCTTTAGTTTTCTAGGTTGATCATATTTGTATCGACTTGGTTTAAAAAATATCTAGCAGTGATACGACAGGGGCAATATTGATGCATGATCCTTGTCTGAAAAGAAATCAAAATGGTTTGATTCTACATTCGTGTTAGTATCAACAGGTGCAACAAAGATTTGCGAGACAGCAAAAATTGAATGTCATATTACAAAATGATGAGATTACCAACATACAGCCATCGATTTTCGATGATAGAGTTATTTTCTTTTTTGATCAGCTTCATATTGCGAATACGAATGATTTTAATATTTAATATGCTTTTAAAGACTGAAAATTTGAATTTCATAAGCCAGCATAGATATGTATAAAACTAAGCGAGCAAACACACACACGGATATATGTAAAACACATACACGGATATATATAAAACTGTCAAAATGACCAACAAGGAAATTCTAAATCTCCCCAGCCTCTATCTTAAAAACAACTTAAAAGAGGCCGTTTCACTAACACAAGTACTGACTAAAATCAAAGAAAAAAAAATGAAAACTATAGATAAAGTTCATTTTATTAAGAAAGTCATTCATTTCAGTAATTCACTGCTACTACTAACAAGCAGGATTTTTTTTCTCCTCATGATGGCCATGCTGTCCGTAACTAGTCGAGGAACCTAACTGAGATAATAAAAGAAAAAAATATTAATATACAACCCAGTGTGTCTGAAAATTTAAATTTTTTAATATTTTTTATTGTTCAAAACATTATCTTCAGGGTTGAGACAAAAATTAATGTAATTGATAGTTGTGATTTTTTTGTAAATGCGCATGAAACACGATATGTATTAATTATAAACATGTATGAACGGGCTTCGTTATAATTAATTTAAAAATTAACTGTTAAAGCTACTATATATTTCACGTTTTTATATAAGGGAGGTAACTTTAATTTATATAACTGCAGTTTTTTATAATTACATTTTAACTATTTTAAAAACATTGGTATTATAAACAATTTTAAACGTTGTTGTTATAGTCATATTTAACCTTATTTAGTGTTGGGTGTATTTTTCAAGTATTTGAAGTTTTTTTGTTTTATTTTCATGGTGGAGTATACTTGAATTGTCAATTAATATTTCTCAAATTGTGAATGCAGACAGGAATGTTCACTTAAATGTTGCACGATTGAATTTGCATATGTAATGTAAGTCCTTTTGCTAATATTGTCGTGAAACCAACATACATATTTACTTTTGTTATCAGAGATACTATCTTTATATATATATATATATATATATATATATATATATGTGTGTGTGTGTGTGTGTGTGTATATAATAAACATTTTATATAATAATAATAATAATAATAATAATAATAATAATAATATATTGCACTACTTAGTACTTAGCATTTTTTTCAAAGTAAATGCTACGAGCAGTGGAATTTTGCTCCATGTGTTCTTTATCTCATTTGTATATATGAGGGTCATTCAATAAATAAGGTGAATTTTTCGGTCTAAGGACTTCTAATACAGATAGAAGCTTACTTTTTTTCCCAACGTAGTCTCCCAGCACTGTCCCATCTGTGCACAAGCTTCTGTATTCCCTCAGCGTAAAAATCTTTGGACTGATGTCTCAGCCAGTCGCTCGCAACACTTTTGACATCATCGTCACTTTTAAACTTCGTGCCTCTCGTGAACGCTTTCAAGGGACCAAACAGGTGAAAGTCTGAAGGGGCAAGGTCTGGGCTGTAAGGGGGATGAAGGAGCAGTTCCCAGCCCAGCTCGTTGATGGTCTGCACCATTTGGGCTGCTGTGTGAGGCCTTGCGTTGTCATGATGCAAGATGACTCCTTCTGACTGATGGCCCCTGCGTTTGTTCTTTATGTCTTTCTTGACCTGCCTCAGCAGTTCCCAGTAGTTCTTCTGCCAGACTGAATGAGGTCATTGACTGATTTGATCAACTCAGGAGACCTCACTTCTGTAGGCCTCCCAGGCCTGTCTTCATCCTCAACACTGCTCCATCCTTCTTTAAACAATTCAGCCAACTTGTAGGCTGAAAAATGTGGCACCATACACAGTTGACATTTTCCTATGAATTTCAACTGGTTTGCACCCTTCAGCAACCAAAAACTTGATAACTGACCGCTGTTCAATCCTGGAGCATGCTTCTTGGTCGGCCATCTTTGTTAATCGCCAAAACTCTCAAAGTTTTTTTTAAACTGCAAAAGAAATTAAATCCATGTGAAAAAGAAGTAAAACAAAAAATTTTTTTAAAAAAGTAAGCTTCTATCTGTATTAGAAGTCCTTATACGGAAAAATTCACCTTATTTATTGAATGACTCTCGTATATATATATATATATATATATATATATATATATATATATATATATATATATATATATACTGATGTCAACACTAATCGGAAACTGTCTGCTTCATACTTGAACGCAATCTTCAGACTTGAAGCATTAAACGGAGCTGAAGATTGCATTGAAGCAAGTTGTTCCGCTTCGTGTTGAAATCAGTGTTCAGTTACATTTATATACACTCTATTTCCGATATTGAGCACTTTCACCCATACATATATTATGCCTTAAAACTATACTTTTATTATATCTATCTATCTATCTATCTATCTATCTATCTATCTATCTATCTATCTATAGTGTATTTGAGCAGAAATTTATCTTTAATGCAGATTTGGTTGAAAGTCATCATATGATACATCTTTCTTTTAAGATATTGTCATTAAATCTTTCACTGCTCGGATCATTTTTCTGCAGGGAGATTTTGATTTAAAATTTGTTCAGTGTTGGTTATAAGGCATTTGTAGATATATATATAGTGAGGACATAAATATTAACATTGAATTAGTGGCTAACAATTTCTTGCCTCAAGAAATCTTCATGCTAGTTGAATCCTATATATACACACGCACTCACTCTTTCACTGTGTCTGTGTGACTTTCTTTATATATATATATATATATATATATATATATATATATATATATATATATATATATATATATATATAACCAGTATGAATATAGATATGACCACTGCTTATGTTGACATACGATCTGTCTCTGTTGAACCCTTTTCTCCTACACACACGCGCGCGGGCGCAAACACACACACACACAAACATACAAACACACACACACATATATGTGTGTGTGTGTGTGTGTGTGTATGTGCGTGTGTGTGCGTGTGTGTGTTTAGGTGAATATTAACCAGTATGTTTTACAAGCAAAATTCTTTAAAAGTAACACATACAACACTATTTTGATCGCAGTCGTATCATCCACTGTATGTGCTTAACACTTGGGAAAAAAAAAAAGACTTTGTATTGACTGAAACTTCCGGAGACCTGTCTGAAGATGTGAAAAGTAGATGAATGTCATAAAAAGATGTTTATTCACATGCGTGCGGGTGCATAAGCACATATAGAATGCAGAGAGTTGATTGACCGTATATTTGCTCTCAGTTCCCTTTTAGGATTCGTTTTAATTAATTTTGCTTAGATAATCAAAACGTGACATTAAATTTCTCCATATTTTGAAGTTTTCTTTCTAATCACATATTCTTCATCACGATTTTGTAAAATTTTCTTTTCTTTGTTAATACGCAATTTTATATATGCATTGTTTTTAAAATCGCAATAAACCTCGTCACACAATTTGAGAGAGGATGCCAATATGTCTTTGAATATGAAGACAAATCTTTCAAAGATATTCCTCTTAATAATAATAATAATGATAATAATAATAATAATATCTATATTTCTATATTGTAACTATTTACAATATTTTCACTTTTCGGATTGTTGTCCTCCATCTTTACTGTCACATTCAAGATATTTCAGCCATTGTGCACCCCCGCATTCTTCAGGAAATATTTTTGGGAATCAGTGGAAAAAAAACAAAAAAAAACAAAAAAACTTAAGGAATCAGCGCATATTATTGATCCTGATCTCGCGACCCGGCTTCAGCCACTTTCCCATCACCGTAAGTTTGCCTGTCTGTGCCTTTTTTTTTTATAAATACTTTCGTGGTAATTGTTCGAATGATCTCGCTATGGTACCTAGACTATATGAGTGGCGGCGATATCTCAACCATTTACAGTTGAGCTAGCTAGATGTAGCCGCAACGTCTATGCTAACTGTTTCTTATCCAGCACTTCTCGCTTGTGGAACTCCCTCCTGACTCCATGATTTCCAACCTACTTTAATCTGCAAAAATTTAAATGCAATGTCAATCGCTATGTACTGTCCCCCCACTTGATTTTTTCTTTCTCCTCATTACTTGACCCAAAGAGTTGTCAGTTTAATCCCTGGCCTCAGCGGAGAGAACAAATGTTATAAAGACGAATTAACTAAAACTGAGATATACAAAAGGCATCTTAGGTAGAATTAGAACAATCTACCCTCCATAAAGGGCTCTGTTCAAATAACAAATATCACCATTAGGTGATATTTGTTATTTGCGAACAACTGATGAAATGTCGTGAAATTAACAGTAAAGACCAGGATAAAAATGTAAATAGCGTAAATTCTATTCTCTCTCTCTCTCTCTCTCTCTATATATATATATATATATATATATATATATATATACTTTGTGTATATTTAGGCAGCAATTTTTCATAAATGCATGTTTCATTAAATAATATAGACAAGTTTTGTCTATTTATTTTAAGTAAGTTCCTTTCATATTGTCTGATAAGCTTAATAACATTATCATTGAAAGACGAAAGGAAATCACCATATTGATACATGTTTAAATCCAATCTAAGCTTTCGGCTTACATAACCAATTATCAAAGATGTCAATATATCAACCAATACACGGATGATAAAATAATGTTAGTCTGTTTTTGTTGCATAACGAACTGTTGTAGATTAGATTAAACCGAAAAACCTAACTTTAATCCATTCCTTTCATGTTGCTTAGCAAATATCAGACGTTTGGGTTTCATAGCCGCTGTTAGCCATGTCTTACGAATCAGTTTGAATGATTTCAGAACAAATTTAACTCTCAGACGACATGAAATTGTCATTGAACTCACATCTTGAAGCAGAGAAGCATGAATCATCTTCCAAGAACTCTTTAGGGGTTGTGTAATAATGCTCTTCATCAAATAGTCTGGCATTCTAGCCCTATATTCCCTTGGATCTCCACTTCATATCATTAAATATCACCGGTTTTTGGAAAGTAGAACTACAATTTGGGTCCTTCGTGTAGGTGAAATGAGGATATTCTAATCCAAATTCACTACACAGACAATAACTACTAATTTGACAATGATCAAATTTCTTTCCCCATAAATAATGTGTGATTATTGGGTGATGCAATAATAAAGAAACTATTGCATCAAGCAATCTCATATGATACAAGCTAATGCAAAAAAATAAAACAACCTTGTTACAGCTAAGTTGATTTAAACACCGAATATATATATATATATATATATATATATATATATATATATATATATATATATATATATATATATATATATCAGGCTAGCAGTAGGTAATCGAATGCCAAAATGGAAAACTCTTAAATGATTCGTTTCCTCTAAACTGAAAATTATTTTAGCGAGGGGAGTTGAACTTTTTACACGCGCGTGCGCAGGCACGGCACAGACACACACACACACACACACACATATATATATATATATATATATATATATATATATATATATATATATATATATATATATAAGGGGAAAATACAACACTCCTTGGTTACAATATAAGATATTATTTCACCATATTTTAAAATTAAAACGCATTTTTAATTAAAATGGATAATATAATTTATCAAGACGGATGCGTATTGAAGGTACGCAAATTTCTGAATTTCCTTGGTACATTTACGCCTAGAATTATACAACATATTTCCTTTCTTCAGAAATCTATTGCTGCTACAATATACGATAATTTAAAACAACAAAAAAAAATAATGGTAAAAATAAAAACAAAATCGTTATAAATCTGAATGAAATCAGTTAAGTTAAACATCAAGATACGTACGGGTGTCAAAATTTAAATTTAAAGCTGAGCCTCTCTGTATCTTTAAGGTTTTCAACGCCAAATCTGTGTGCTTCTCCCCAACCCATATATATATATATATATATATATATATATATATATATATATATATATATATGTGTGTGTGTGTGTGTGTGTAGAGAGAGAGAGAGAGAAAGAGAGAGAGAGAGAGAGAGCAAAAGCAAGTGATAAAATAAAAGAACAAAATCAAAAAATAATAAAATATACAAAAGGTAATTTCATCATATTTTCTCAGTTTACGCTGACGTTCAAGGTTGTGCAGTGGCAATAAATTCTGTCATTATTCCCGACCTCAAAAGTTTTTCTATGTAACGTAACCAATCTTTTTATATGTTAAAATCTTGTTTTCATATTTAAATGAAACGTTTGATCTTGGTTTTAAAGATGACAATTGAAGTTGACAATAATGTGTTTTTATGTAAAATGAAATCGCCGATAAGGAAATCAAAAAGTTTTACGCCTAAAATATACAGTAGTTATTGTTTAAAGCACAGAAAGCATTTTGGTTAGTTAAATCGAGCAAACAAAGAGTGTTCTTATCACATACCCAACACAATCTTTTACTGTTCAAGTTTGATTTCATCCGACTTTCTTGATTGGCATGTAAAACTATTTTTTTCTTTTCCCGTCCATTATACGCAACTGACGCATGGTTAGTTTTCCCATTACATATAATATACGACCCTATCCTGTGGTTTATATGGGTATACGCCCTGACCATTCTTATAAATATATATAATATAAATAAAAATGACAAACAAGACATGTTTCGAAAGTTTTTTTTTATCAAGTTACAAACTTCTGTTTTCTTTTAGATCTTTCTATTTGCTTAGGAGATTTTTACAGTGAGGTTCTCCCTTCACAAGGTCCGGATGCCACTCGAGGTAGAGTGTTAAGCTAGGAGGCCACTTGTGCGTATAGGAGTGGAAGATAACGGCTAACCCCAGCTTAAGATTATAGTGATTGGCGAAACATCCTTTTGAGAGTTGGTTCCATAGGACAGCGGTTCGCGGGAAGAAGCTGTTCGTTTGGAACTTACTTATCACCAATAGAATACGGAGGGAATGTGGGTGGCTGTCTACTATGTAAGTGGCATGCCGTGTCCTTGCCGTGAAGCTTTGAATTGGAAGGACCGCGGAATGTAATTCATCTGAGCGCTTCCCGTGGAAGTAGCGATAGAGCAGTGAGAGCCTTGCCTCATAGCGACTGTGAGAGAGTTTGAAGGATAGAGAATAATTCGTCACCCACAAGGACTCGGAAACGCATTTGGACGATATCAGCTTCTGCCCAAATATGACTCTCGTAGCAGGATAGCAGGAGGATTCAGCTACTTACTGGAGCTGTATAGGGAGCCAATCATTTTACCTGCATACTTAGCAATATACCGTATGTACGAGTTCCACTTGAGGTCGGGTACTATTTTGACGCTCAAATCCATCCTGATTGATGGTAGTTCGGGGTCAGATCGGCGATGATGGACTATAACTAGCTTGGTCTTCGAGGCATTGAATGTAATAATAATGGCTGACCACTCGTATTCGAGGATGCCTGTCTACAAGGACGACTAATCCCGATTGCAGACGCTTGCTCAGGCATATTTGTGTTTGTTTAACACCCTCAGAGCCCACCCGCGGTTTATACTGCAGCTACGCTGAGAAGACCTTAGTTACAGTGTCTGTGAAAAAAAAATGTTATCTAGTGTCTGAACAAGGCTAGAAAGCTGAAACTCTAGGCCACAATCACAGACGGCTAACAAGAGTTCAATCAATTTCACTCACAAGGCTTGGGTCAATCCCTGGTATGGTTTTCAGGCACTTTCCAAAGGTGCCGCACTGGAATCGCCTCCTCCAGACACATACCATCCTGACAAATCGGCTATGGTGAAATTCGAACCCGGGTTTCATAGTCAGAAAGCGAACGTTCTAACCCATTCAATATAGCCAGCCAGTTTTTATCTCATTGGTCAGTTTGTGCAAGATCGGAAAAGAAATCTCTGATTATCAATAGTTTTAGAGGTGCGCCTGTATATCGTCGTATCATCGGCATAGATGTTTACAAATGATCTGAGTATATTCTTAGACAGATCATTTATATAAATCAAAAAGTGGGTTGGTCTGAAGAGTGACCCCTTGGCTACGTCTGCGTTGACCGCTAGGGTTCCAGAGGCCTGGCTATTAATAACTACAATCATGACTTTATTAGAGGCCGAGCACAACCGCTTGTTTGAGAGACATACATATGACATACTACCTATATAGTATATCATACAAACGCCAAGTTTTTAATTTCTGAGTTTGTCTGTAGTGAGAGCGCAAAGTTTGTACTGTTTAGCAATCCAACTGACGGCTTAGTCTACTTAATAAATCTGTGATACTTAACTGGATCAAGTATCTATCTCTACATTATCTAGACTAGTGTTATCTATATCGGTACACACCTCCGTAGGTGTAGAAACGGTTGTCTTCAGTGAATATTTTCTGTACCATGATTAATTAGTAGATTTCTCTCTATTTAGACTACAAGCATATATAATTTTGTTTATAGTGATGATGTTTTGTGTAGAACCAGACACAATCTCTGGAAGATGTGATAACAGAGAACTGTTCCAAGAAGTTACAAGAAGTTTCCAAAAAGTTCACCTCATGAATGAATACGTAGTTTTCCTTCTAGACTGGATGTCATTCAAAGTAGACGAGTCCAGACAGCGTCCTGCTTTTTAACTAGTGGAAGATGGATTCATACATTATCAGAATATATTAGTATGAAGTGAACGAAACTGAATCATCTGTAATTTGGTTTCATTTACCGCGCTGATAACCGTTACACTATCTATCTATCTATCTATCTATCTATCTATCTATCTATCTATCTATCTATCTATCTATCTATCTATCTTAATCTCTTCATTATCTATCTATCTATCTATCTATCTATCTATCTATCTATCTTAATCTCATTATCTATCTATCTATCTATCTATCTATCTATCTATCTATCTAATGCATTATGGCTACTTCTATCTATCTATCTATCTATCTATCTATCTATCTATCTATCTATCTATCTAATGCATTATGGCTACTTCTATCTATCTATCTATCTATCTATCTATCTATCTATGCTTTAATGAAATGACTGTTCAAATGACTGAACAGCTATTAAAGTATTTGTCATACAAGTGAGCTTTCCCTTCACTCTGATCTAGCGCCAATACTAAGTAACGATATAAAATAATACCGAACGCTAGCTTCCCAATCAGTACATTCGCTTCCCAATTGATACTCCATAAAATATAGCTTCATGGCAGGTAGATTTAATCCATGGAACAATATCCCTTTGATAACACTGAAAAAAGTAGTTCACCGATTATCGCAGCTGAAGAGCAACAAGAGGAATAGAAGATAGAACAACATCATATTTGTGTTCACTTGTGAATAGTCTCCAAACAATGCGTCTAGTTTGTTGTTTTTACTGAAACCAGGTGACTTCATATTTGTGCGATCAACTGTGAAATATACATTTCTTTTCCTTCCTTTGCTTTCTACATTGTAACCACATCAAAATTCATTTTAAAGGTAATCACTTGTACAGATGACAACTGACTATTTCTGATTGAATTTGATTTGAATTTTCCTCGTGGATGTTACCTCGAGAAGCTGGTAAACTAAATATATCAGTTGTTTAGATTTTATAAGTCTATTAAAGTATATAAGGACATTATTATTATTAATAAATAAAAATGAAATATATAATAATAATAATAATAATAATAATAATAAATATCATAAATAAAATAAAACAAATAACATTAAAACTTTGTTTAAAATAAATGAAATAAAATCAAAAATAAAAATAAACGTTCTTCCAGAATGCAACAGAAACATTTCCTTTCTGTAAACTGACTTCGCGCTAGACGACGCAGATTTCATTCTCTTCGCTAACGACCGTTGGAAAATCAAGATGTCCATCTCCTCTCCTCGAGACATTGCTTGTTATAATGCGAAGTAACTTTTCCTTTTATCACATGCAACCATAAAATACTTGTAACAAAAATACGCGCACACACCAGTACACAAAAATAAATAAATTGTATGATATTAATTTAGAATTTAACGTACTTTTAGTGATATTTCTGTGCATGTTTTTATTCCTGTGGACGCGAGGCTATTTCTGATGGCATGCTGTGAATGACCCCACAAGTATATGAATCAAAGGATAATATAATTTTGGAAACGTAACTCCAACATGCCAAATTATTTAACTTTCAATTAACTGGAAACATATCCTATTTTATCTATATTAACATTCATGCATCGCTGAGTTTAATAGATACTTCAGTATTTTCGCTCTCTCAAGTGAAAAAATATTAAGAAAGATTATAAAGGTCGTTCTAGCTAATCCTTTACTTACTGATGAGTTCCATTCCTAGTGACAATAAGACATGTCATAAAATACTTGAGCTCTGGTAAAATGCTTGTAAACAGCGAGGATTGTAAATATCGCAATGGTCGAACTGCTTATGAGGTTGAACCAAATCGATACATATATTAGGAATGGAAGTTATGCAACTGGTGCCCATGACTGGAAGCCGACATGTAGAGATCTAAATTATTGCTAAATAGTAATTACGGAGAACATTTTTAGGAACTCGTTAGTGATATGGTGTAATTAGTTAATTAGCAAATATACCTATAACCAGGAAAAAAATCATACATATATAAAAATTATTGACGTATTTCTGTAAATGCGAATGTACAAAGAAAGAAGAAAAGTAACTTCTGTTGAGTAATGCACAGAAGTCACTTCAGCACATATCAAGAACATTCTAGATGTTACTGAAGAAATAACGAGTCTGCTTGTTCATGATAATTGATTAAAATAATAGGAAAGAAAATTGTATAATAGAGTTAGAATGTAAGTTCAAGATTTTACAAAAACATTTACCAATAAAGTCTGACAAAAAAAAATCAATGAATCAGATAAACAATAATTTTGATAAGTTTTGTAAATTGTATTCGATAATTTTAGTACATATTTAGGTGTTTACTTTTGCTTTACATATGAAAGAAATACTTATTTCATTATGATACAAAAATAGATGTTACCAGTATACATAGTGTTAATGATAGTTAAAATCAGTTTACATTAACAAGTAGACAAGATTAAACGGATAATTTTTTGATTTAACCAATTCATTATATGTAAAAAGGTATAACAATTAAAATGAAAATTATCCAACAGATTTTTCTCTGAATGGATTTAATTTTCACTGTAGCTTCAAAAACATATATTTAATGTCTGAAAAATATGACAGTTTAAACTGTCATATTTTTCAAACATTAAATATATGTAAAAAGACGTAATATTTAAATATTACGTCTTAATAAGAAATGTATGAGAGAATTGTATAAACATCTTATTAATAACATTTTTAAATAATTTCAAAACTTTCAGTGCTTCTTCTTGAGTTGCCTTTTGACAATGTCCCATGCATTGAAATATTGCACGAAGACTTGGAAAAAATATTTTGTCGAAGGACAGTAAAATTAAAATTCAAAGTAATTTTTAATAAATACGTTACAAAGAAAAACTTATTCATAAAAATAAATATCAAAACAAATTTGATAATCAATATATTTATTGGTATAAAGAAAATATTAATTTTAGTGAGATTCAGAGTTTAAAATAGGAAATATCTTGTTCTTTCTCTTACATTTTCTGATATATTTTAAAGAACAATATTAATTTAAATTTTCAGAAATTAAATATGACATTAACTTTCAGTGATAAAATTCTTAATAACTAACATCATTAATTTAGCAGTGCCGAGCAAGATTTTTGTCTTGTATTTACGAGATACGGTAAAATGAAAATTCAACATGCTTTTTTTTTTTTAAAAAAAAAAGAAAATACAAGTTATTCCTAAAAACTAAATTTGATATTTTTTAAAACCAATATATTATTTTTTCATGAAGAACAATATCATCGAGAAAATATTAACTTTGTGAGTAATAACATTTTTAATGAGTTATTTTGCAGTGTTTTGATATATATATATATATATATATATATATATATATATATATATATATATATATATATATATATATATATATATATATATATTTTGTGTAAGTGTGTATATGTGTGTGTGTCCGCTCGTGTGTGGTGCCAATCCAGAATAACAATTAACTCATTATTACACCAGAACATAAAGGGAACCAGGCTTTGCAAAATCATGAAAGCTTAGAGTTGCACTTGGCCTGCAAGCGTGGAATGAGCTGCTTGACGTACACACGCACGCGCACACACACGCACACGCACGCGCGCGCACACACACACACACACACACATATATATATATATATATAAATGTAAGCAACCACCCTGGTGGTAAGAGGAATAATTCCTTAAGCATGGCAGACGTGAATGTAAGGTCCACATTTCGGAAAAAATGATACGAGGCCGCGCTCAGAAATTTTAATTGAAGAAGTTAGGAATAATTGAATAAAATGTTATGTTAATTATGATAATTAAGTCTCGTGTTATTATTGCGCATGTGTTATCTCTAATCTGCACCTCTCTTTCATGACATAGGGATCCCTGCATTTTATTAGTTTTGATTAATCGTTCTTGGTTTATTTTTAAACGTGTTTTCTATTTACTCCCTTTTCATAGAATTGCGTTTGATATCTTATTCTATGTTCTGTGTCCCTTTAGGATGTTGGCGATCATAGCTTTCCACAATTTCCTTCACTTAAAATATTTAGTCTTTTTGTTATCTCTCCTAATATTTGTTCTGCTATCTATTTACTCAAGCTCGCTAGGTATAGGTTGTACGTTGTTTTCCTCTGTCGTCCCTCTTGCTTTTAATCTATTCTTTCAGTATCACATTTTCCAAGCCCTCTTTCCTAATAATGTGCCATAGAACTTCCAACTGTAACATCCTGATGTTAAGTATAAATGTCCTTTTTGATTCCATTTTCTCTAAAACTTCATCGTTGTTCAGCTGTTCTGTCCATGGCACTCTCAGCATCCTTCTGTAGAACTACACTTCTGTTGGAATTATGTAGCAGTACTTGATAGCCGATATGATAAAAATTGACGTTAGAAATTGGATCAGTTAAACCCCTTTTTCAGCTTTTTATGTAGTTTTCGCAAGCCATTAAATGTGAAATGAATTATTCGAAACACTTTGGAAATCAGGCCTTGTGCCAAATTTGTGTTAATGAGCATTATTTTCATCAAACTTAAATGTTTGTTGAGAATGATGCTTTTATGAAACAACTCACAGTTTCGTTCTTGCTTCACGCAAAGATTTTTATCTATCGTGTCAGTAATAGAATTTGTCTCAAAGAAAACCACAATGGAAGAATATAATCCATTTGATTGTAGTAGACATTTAACAAATCGTGTAGAAACACGAAATAAATATATAAAGAAATGTGTGCACATATAGCAGTATATGTACATATGTGCATGGTTGTGAATGTGCAGGTGAATGCTGACCTGTGTATGCACATGCTTATGAAATTGTTGATGATCACGTGATGTTATCGGAGAATATATTTTGGAATTGTAAATAACGTTGGATATTAACAAATGCAAACTGAATTACGGACATCTTATCACTATTCCCTTTTATGCTGATGGCGCGGTTTTAAATTTCATACATTACCTATTAAAATAAATGTTGTTTTTCCCAAAGGAGAAATCTCTTGAGAGTCATCATTTCATGTTTTTATGTCTTAAATGTTTTTTTGTTAGCGAAAATGTATCGTTTTCTTACTGCGCTTTAATTTAATTCGGCTTCAACGTAAAGTTGTTTGTACGACGATGTTGATTTATAAGTTCTAAAACACATTTTCTCTTGTAATTTGATGAATTTGTTTCAAGTGTTTTATTAGGTCAACTCACTGAATATCTAATAATACGTGAAAGAAACACGTTTCTCCGTTGGCGTCATTTATCCCGTCCGATACTGTTTTAAGACTGCAAATATTGAAGGGAAAATGTAATCTTCTTTGAAGAGAAAATGTATCTCTCTTTAGCAGATTTAATACTTTCTTTTTCTCTTTAGTGTCCAAAGTAGAAACATGTTTCCAGACTTTTCAACGATCAGCAAAACTATATTTAATCAATGTACTTTTATACTGCACAGGAGCAAAACGTAGAGAAGTATCATGACATTGTCTTTATAATTAAATAAAAGGTAAACATTCTTATTGTTTTTGCCCTGACAAGGTGGTCTGTGTGGAAAACAGATTCTGGTACTGTCTGTATATTAAGAGAATTATTTGAAAGTGGATTCAAGGGCTTATGGGAAAGTGGAATATCCAACTGCTCGCTTAAATATTCTCTTCTTCCTCAAGTCTCATGGTATTCCAATGGTAACGAACTTGACCCGAAAATTTATCGTTCCGTGCGGCTAAAGATTACATCACCTGCAAACCTACGTAATAAAAATTAAGTTTTCTAAATTAAAAAAAAATAGCATTTTACTATAAACTTTTGATACAAAACGGGAAATATATATTAAAATATCCAATCCAGTCATTTAAAAATAATATTGTATGCATTAAACTATTTTTTATGTTTTCGTAACAGTACACAACTGTTATGAAATTGGCACATGTTGAAAATTAACAAAATAAGTTATTTGACTGTTTTTGCTCATACTTTTACCAGATGATAGATTAAGATAAATTTTAAACTTCTATAGTTTTTATTGGTAATTGTGTTTTATTGTTTAATATTGTAATCTTCTCTACGGACCCCTTTGGTAAGTGTTGATCGAAAATATGGCCACCTTTTCCTCTTGACAGTAATTTTCAATATATTTCCGCATCTTCAGGCGGAATGAAAGTTAACATCTATGTTTCTGTAGAAGTTGTTTTTTTTTCCAGAGAAAAATAGAAATTAATCACTGTTTATGCAAGTATTAGGTGTTGAAAATGCTTTCAGCTTCGTTTATGAGAGATAAAAAGCATATACATATTTGAAACAAATCTTTCACTGAAAAGTTTGCATACAACGAATATATTGAAAACACCGTACATTTAAAACCTCATTTTAGTTCTGATTCGGGCTATAACTCCAATTCTGGCCAAAAGACCGATTCGTGCCGAAAGTACGATTTGGGCCGAAATTCCAATTCAGATCGAAATTCCAATTCAGGTTGAAAATTGAGTTCTTCAAATCATAAAATCTGTAGAATTTCAATTAAATTCTGATTGTTTGGCATTTGGAAGAAATAAAATTGATTTCCCTAATTCACAAAGTTTTGGAGATATTTTAAACTGAATTTAGAATATTTTTTGAAAATTCACAATGTTTTTGCGTTACTTTAAACTCAATGTAAGTTAAAAAAAAAAAAAAAAAAAAAAAAACTTTACAAACCACTACTTTATCAGTTATTTTAAAATTTTAATTTTTAACTGCCCTTCCTCATCCGGAGATAAATCCTAGTTTTGAAAATTCAAGCACCAGATTTGAATCCTGGGATCATATTGATTGCAAAAAGGCGCAATGTGTCTATGTGGTGCAAGTGTGTCCCGATTAGAGGGGTTTCAAAAACACGATCGAACAGGCAGAATTTGCCGTTTATTTATTTAGAATATATTAAAAAGTTCATTTTTCTAATAGTTTTCTTCTTGCGTCATTTCGTTTCCATTGGAATTTATTTTTATTTTGCTGAAAGTAGAGCAAAGAATAGGCAGAAAGATAATCACATATAACATAGTTTCATCTGGTATTCTCCACTATGTAACAGATGATGTTTCAAAAGATAATTATTCATTACAATGTTATAATTGGCGGACATCTTAGACCATTTTTGTTTGATCAAGTAAAAATCACAAATATAAATTTAGTTTCATTGAAATTGAGTCTGCTATTAAAATTTTAAGTAGACGAATGATAATAAAACTATCAATTATAAACGTCAAATTCTTAACTGAAGCCATCATTGTTATTGGAAACGGCGGTAGATTTCTAATATGTAGTTCTTAACTTTACAATTGGCTTGTGTTTTTTTTTCATGTATTGTTCAATTTAGTGCCAAAGATTTCCGTTTAAAATGTCATAAAAGAAATGCGTTTAAATGAAAAAATATTTACATATCCACAAAATCTATACTTTAGTACATACACGCACACGCACACATATATATGTGTATGTGTTTGTGTCTGTGCATGTGCTATATATATATATATATATATATATATATATATATATATATATATATGCGATAACGACGATAATATATATTTTCATGTCAAGAACAATACTGGGGAAGATGTATGACAAAGTGGAAAAAAATTACTTGTAACGCGTTTCGTCCTTCAGAACTTCATCAGACTAATTGTGTTATGTTGTTACGACTACACATGCGTACGAACGAGGGGTACTAAGGAATTTAGAATTCTTTAGAATTTTTTTTTATATCTAACCGAATTCATTTAGAGTTTTTTTCCCTTTTCTTTCCATAACTTTTCTTAGTAGGTATCTCACGATGTAATAATAGATAATCTGTCACAAATGGTGAAATTTTGTAAAACCCAGGGTTCAAATTTACTTTGCGATCAAGGCACTCTTATTATTTGACGCAAAAATGACATAGCATAATATTATGCGCCATGTGCCAAATTTTCACATTATTACATATATTTCAGGCGTGTTGATTGCGGTAACATAGCAGAATCAAATCTGACATAGTAATTAAAAAAATACGTCCTGCTCGTGGAATTAGCGGCCAATCACAACGTCTCAGAGATTTTTTAAAGTCACCTGAACAGAGGTTTGGCCAACGGAATATGTATTTGAGCTGAACTCGCCGATGTGCCTCGTGTTCATGAGCCGCGAGCATCAGGTAATGACACATCAAGAAACTGCCATCGATAACAACATGGTTCTCGACATTGTGGAGAAGCTCAATCACGTGGGTGTGGCTATACATGTACCACTAGGACACTGTTCACTCTCATGTGGCCTACATGAACCAGGACTGGATACCCAAGAATTTCTCCGATCATGTCAATTCCAACATGGGCACCTCGAAGTGGTGTAATGGATTAGCAATTCTCGCTAGAATAGTTACAACTGAGTAGCGAGTTCGATCCTCACTGGAAGTTCCATACTTTCGGTCTTGTTTCACATTTAAGCTACGCTTAGAGAATCACCATGTCAATTTCAACATATGGCCTCAGCGTAAATATTGAGAAACGTACAGAAATCGATAGTAAGTATCATTGTAGACGCTTGATAAACGCATATTTATTTAACACAAGGTGAAAATATGGATAGAAATAAAGGAAGATCAAATTCCAGAGCAAGAGGTAACTCAGTATTATTCTTTGATACGAACCAAAGATAGCCTAACTTATTGTGACAGGGTATTTACGTGCGAAAAGTTTTCCTAAGTTCACTTCGTTGCATATTTAATATATTAGAGATCGTAATCCGATAGGCCAAAGTAAGTAAAATCCGCTGAGTTTTCACTCAAAAATTTATTTGATTTTAGAAGTCTTCTATCATTTAAATACCAATATTTACATTTTATTCCTCATTTTGAAAGGTATAAGCTAATTATTCTAAAATACCTAAATGACAAAATTCAATTTATCTAATGGATATTTTGAAATCATATTGAAAAATGGATCTTGATCAAACATATAATCAGATGATTACTAAGAGCTAGAATTTCTTATTTAAAAAGGTGTCGAAAGAATATTATCTTTATCGTATAAGGAATGAAATGCACTTATTGCCATCTGGCGTTTCACACACATCAAAAATTCCCGATAGCACTAGTATGGGTTAGAAATTACTCACAGTCTAATGAAAGTATTTGAGTTCATTCACAGAATCGGCTGCTTAACATGTGATATGATATCGTTGGGTACTGATCGCGATAGAAATACTCTTGTGGATCATATTTTCTTCGTGAAGGTTACTATCTCACTATAATGAGATCGGTGACCTCAGACACTGATGAGTGAACATTATCTCGATGTGAAATAACTTATTCGAACCGCAACATTGACAGCATCATATCTCTGATGAGGCAGTCAGCATTCACCTATCTCTCGATAAGATGCACAGACTTAAGTCCCTGGGCGTCAGAGCTACAGGGTCACATTATGATATCTCCGAAGACTGCTTCTCTGCACGTGCTACTGCACAGTATGCAGTTTCAAATGGATAATAGAATAAAATAGCGTAAAACTAAAGCAGAGTTATTTTGTAGACTTTTTATCCTAATGAGTGTTAGTATGGACAGAAATCATTAAAGTGTGACATATTAGTCTAGGACATTTTGCTGCGTTTATTTTGCTTACAGTTCATGTATATATATATATATATATATATATATATAAATTTGTGCGTGTGTGTATGCGTGTGTGTGTGTTGACGTCAGGCTCTACGCAAGCATTTGTCTAATATATCTCGTATATGTTTATATATATATACATATTTTTGCATATTACTTTTCTTAGATATTATACATACTTATTGATTTTGCTATGTTACCGCACTCGATACGCCTGCAATATATGTAAGAATGTGAAAATTTCGCGCAAGGTGCATAATATTATGTCATATCCTATTTAAATAATTGAAATATTTTAAATGGGCTTTAATACACACACACACACACACACACACACACACACACACACACACACACACACACACACATATATATATATATATATATATTTACTGAAAGCAGCTAATATCCGTGATAAAGCTAACATATGCGGTTGCATGCATAGTAGTTTGTAACTCTGGGTTTCCCGCTTTCGCGATCTTCATACAAACTGATTTATTTTTTCAAAAGTGGATCTATTTATGCGTTGTTTTTGATTATTTGCGTGTTTTCTGTATTTGATGGAATGACACATACATCTAGATAGACACACATACATACAGGTGTATGCATGTCAGTTCATAGATACAGACTCATATCTTGGTTTAAGCGCAGTTACACATTCATGAGTTCGAGCACACGTATGTACGCAATTTCATTCTGTTTATTTTGGTGTCAAGATTCTAGCGTTAAATATGTAGGAATGTTCTCTTAGTAAGGGACAAGTGGGGGGAGGCGGCTTTGACATTTTTCAAGTCGCTTGCGCCGGAAGACATGCTCACATGCACTCACATATACACACATATGTAGACGCATACCTACACTCAATGATTTGGGTCTATTTCCAACAAGTGGGTTAAGTTGGTTTTTGTCTGTAGACATGGTGATGATGTTTGTATTTTTTACAACAATAACTGTTGCTGCGTTATTAACAATTGTGATTATGTTAATGTTAATATTATCTGTGATATTATTATTGGTATATTGATAATAATTGATGTATTATAGGTTATAATGAACAATAAAGTTATCCTTAATTATGATGGAAACAATAATGACCACGATAATAAAAATAACATTAAAAAAGGGAATAAAACTAAATAATGGATTAATAAAATAATAAATAAAATAATTATGACAATGGTAATGATGATAATAGTTGTAATAATCATAATAATGATGATAATGATAGTAATAATAATAGTAGTAACGACAGTGATAAAATGCACTACTAAAGGTGTTAGTGATGGTTATGAAGTGTTCTTAAATTGGTAACAACAATCCTAATAACTGAAGTAATATTATTAGTCACAAAATAATAATTTTGGAGTGTTAATGGTTATATATTTCGTGAAAGCCGTGCTAATTGTTATGGCGGTATTTGTATTTGTTGGGTTGATGGTAGTGTTGGTAACAGTGCTGGTAGTGATACTGATTCTTGTTAGTTGTTATGTTTTGGTGGCTTTAATGTTCTGGTGTTTTAGTGTTCTATCATTTTTTGGCAGGTTCTTTCCTGTTGCGTTCAGTTTTTGTTGGTGGTGTTATCCGTTTGGCTTGAACTGTGATAGATATTTATTTTTCGTGTCTGCATTTTGAGATTAATTTCGATCTTTTTTTTAGTAATGTTTTTTATTGTGTGTTGGTGATTATTGCCACTTTTTCTCGCAGGCAAAGTAGACATCTCCTATTATATATTATTGTAGGCAGGTGCGATCTTCATAATTTCCCAGCTTATTTTTGGTTTGATGCTTTTGTCTTTTAGTTACCATATGTATTTGGATAGTCTGGTGCTGTTGGAGTATTTTATGTTGGAGAATGAGAGGTCGTTTGTGCATTTTCTTTGAATGTTCTTTCTGTAGCGCCAATGTTTGCATTGTATTTTTGTTCATGTCGAAAGTTTGTATACTATGTTCGTAGGCACTTTCTTTGTAGTGGGCATGTGGTTTTGTCTCTGCAGTTGAATTCGGGGTCCTTGTTTGCGCTATTACATGTTATTGTTTTTAGTTGTGGTATTTTATTATTTGTGTTGTGTTCTTAGTGTACCTATTACCAACTTTTATGTTGTTTTTTTTTCAATATTTTTACTAAGGGGGGTATTTTCTATTAGATTTAGGAAGTTTCTGCCGATGTTTGTTCTGACGGTTTTGCTGTATGGTGGGTTAAATCAAATTATGTTTCTTTTTCTGTTTTTGGTTGTGGTGGTATGTATTCTAGCTGTTGCGTTTGTCTGCTTTTCTTTAGTGCGTTGTTATATGGCGTTTTATTGTCCTTGAAAATGTTTATGTTGGATGTGTTGTGTGATAGCCTGTGGCTGATGGATTTAGGTATGTGTTTTCCTTAAAGTTCTTTTGTAAATTATGGGTTAATAACTACTTATTAATCGCACTCTCCTTCGAGAGGTGACATGTAAAGAGTCTACTTAAGAAAGTAGTAGTGCGCTCGATAAAGGTAATTGATTTTTGACAAGCAGCAAGTCTTGTACTGGGCATTGAAATTAGTATATTATATAGGTCACCTCTGGTTTAGATTTGGTGAGGTTATTATGGTTAGTTGCGACAAGGTCCGCGGCCTTCCATTTTCTATAATATATTATTAACTTTATATGCTTTTCAGTGGTTACAGCAAAAATATGGTGTTTAATAATTTTGTTGAAATCGGTTGAAAAATGTAGGAAATCCGATCCAATATATAAACGTACAGACACACACATACACAATCTGCTTTTTATAATAAGTAATATTATAGAAATTGGAAGACCATAAACCTTGTCGTCACGAGCCGAAATAACTCCACCAAATCTAAACTAGCGGTGAGCAATATAATATAACAATTTTGATGCCCACTACATGACTGTGTTGCATGTCAAAAATCAGTTACTTGTATCGGACACACTACTCTCTCCTTAAGTAGGTTCCTTACATGTCACCTCTCGAAGTAGCGTTCAATTAATAAAGATTTATTAACCAATAATTTGCAAGAACTTTTAAAGAAATTTTTAGTCGATAATATAAAGATCATTTTCAAATCACATAGTCGTAGACATCTTATCATTAGAGAAGTATTACTGATTAAATACCGTTACCCTTTTATCAATCTTATACTATTTAGCAGTGGAGACGGCATGTTAAATGTTTTATAAAGATATAAGTGATGCCCAGGTCAACCAGTCGCGTATAGCACGTGACTACCGAAAAAGCATACACTTCTCCGCAAGAACTCCACACAGCTAAACTACTATGTAGAAGATAACACACGGAATTCCACATGCCCCAAAACAACATCATGATAATATACATTAACATATATATATATATATATATATAGATAGATAGATAGATAGATAGATATAGATAGATATAGATAGATAGAGATATTTGTTATATATATATATATATATATATATATATATATATAACAAAAAGGAATAACAAGAGTGGAATCTTTTGTGCCAACGCGTTTTATTTATTGATGGACGTTATCTAGGCAAATGCTGAAATTTTTATTTTAGAAAACTAAGCGGTTTTTCAGGTCACAAGAGGACGTAGACATTTGTCAAAAATATGTCGGAAACAATTTTATCTTAACTTTTCTACATTCCTTGCAAATGTTTTAATAGTGGTTGTAAGATTACCGAAGTATACTTAAGAGAACAAAAAGAAAGGAAATTAAAAACGTCTCAGAAGAAATATGCAGAAGAATTTGTTCGCAAATGGCACACACTCAATTACACATGTAGATCTATCTATCTATCTATCTATCTATCTATCTATCTATCTATGTAGTCGTGTATATGTGCCGCAATCCCTGTCTAACAAAGGGCACATAAAATAACTGACCTGTCAAGTTTTTTAGTTTATTTATGGCACAGAAATTGTCCAAATGATTGTTTATTCCGAGCACTTTCGTTTAATCTATGAGCCAATTTTTGTTAGATATTCTAAATGTTGCGTATTGTAAATGCTTTGTAAACTGTATATAAATTGCTAACATGTAACCGTATTCTTAATTCCCGAATACTGCAAGGACCTTGTGGCTGTATATATATATATATATATATATATATATATATATATATATATATATATATGTTGAAAATTGAAACCAAAACCCAAAGGCGACAGTCAGTTTCATGCTAAACGCAATCGTCAGGCCATATCGTCCGACGATTAAGATTAAATTTAGCATTGTCACCTTGTCCCCTCTGGGTGTTGACCTCAATGTCCATTTTATATTTACATACACCATATCCATGACATTGAGCACTAACTCATAAATATAGAATACCTTAAAATTATATTTTATTATATATATATATATATATATATATATATATATATATAGCACGCCTACTGTACGACGGCGTTTTATCCACTATGCAATTATCTGGTTTTTAAATGATGTGGCCGTTATCTAGCTAAAACTTATGGGTCACGCGTTGTTATTTTGATAAATTATTATAATTATTAAATATTTAATTGTATTATGATCTAAATTAAAATTTAGGTTCAAACTTACACTTATAATTAAAAATTACATTTCCTACTTCAGCAATTTCAATTTCAGCAACGGAGAAAGCTGGTATCAATATACGTTAAAAAGAATAGATAGTATGTTACAAAGGATAACTCTTTTCGAGCCTGGGTTAAACTACTTAAAAGGTGATATTGATAATAAAATAACAATAGTAATATTATTAATAGATAATAGTAATATTAATAATATAATAAAAATAATATTATTATGAATATTACTAATATAATAATAATAATAGTAACAGTAATAGCATTATAAGACGGGTCCGAATGATAAAAACCTATATTAATCTGAATCAACGTGCTTGAGCAGGTCTTTGTTTCTATGTATGTATGTGGTCATTAACTCTTTGTTTAACAAATTACGGTTAGCAAAATGTTTTATAATGACATTTTTTTCTAAAATACGTAAATTGCATTCATTGCTTTTTCTGCTGAAAGATTTGACTTTTGCTACCTAACCCCAGCTAATCGTTCGGTTTTTATTGCCGATTTTTATTTTCCAGAAAAAATAGAGAGGGAAGTGGTGTTATTATATTTAATATTGCCTAACGTCATTTGGTGGTGGTAGAAACATGTTTTTCAATAGTTTTCAGTTGAACCACAATAGATTTTGACTTTGACATCACGTTTAGTGCTAGCTCTATAAATTATACCTTTAGTCATGAACTTGCCATTCAGCGGCCAGGTCTTGTTTTTTTTTCGTTAGTTGCAATTGAATTGTGGGATTATTGTAGGTCGATTAAGTGCCTGTTTTCTATAATATTATTATGTTGTGATATATATTGGTCAATTTTTTAACACAACTATAGCTCACTTTAACGTTGTTTTTTTTTTAATCTTTTTTAGCGTTGGGGAATAGCTAAAATGCTTATGGATTAAATTTGGGAAAAAAAAACTTCCGATGTCAGTTTTGATATTGTTGCTAAAGGGTGGGTCAAACCATATGTTATTGCATTTAGGGTGTTTCGGCTTGTTGATATCTTTTTCGTTTATTTATAAGTACTCTAGGTTTGTTACACGGTTACTTTGTTCTAAGGCGTCTATATATTTGCTTCTATACTTGTCAAAAATTTCCTAATTACTAGATTTGATGCAAAGCTTAAATTGGACTGATTTATGCAAATTGTTTAGAATTCTAGGTTAAATTTTATGTTGACTTATCTATAGTTGTATAGGTCTTTAGTATATGGTTTAGACAGATCCCTTTAGAGTTGCTGGTGTCACGATCGTGTTCTTTAAAGTGCGTTATTTATTGCAAAGTGCTCAATATCCGTGATAGAGCTAACATATGCAGTTGCGTGGAGAGTTGTTTGTGAACTTAGGTTTCACGTTTTCGCTATCTTCAGACAAACTGGTTTAATTTGTCAAAAGTGAATCTATTTTTGCTTTATTTGTATTTCTTTATTTGTGTTTCTTTATTTGTGTGGTGGGAGGGAGACGTTTTCTTGTTCTGTGTTTGTTTTGAGATGACGTTCACGCAACTTCATTCTGCCTATTTCAGTGTCAAGATTGTAGCGTTTCGGAAATATTAGCAATGTTCTCTTAGTAGGGGACAGGTGGGAGTGGCTTTGACATTTTTCAGGTTGTCTGTTTGAACCGGCAGACATGCTCACACGTACTCATACACATACACATACATATTTAGATGTACACCAGCGCCTCATTGATTTAGATTTACCATCACTACATGAGTTAAGTTGTGTCCTGTCTGTAGACATGGCGATGACGTTTCCATTTTTTTAACAACAACTGCAGCTGTTTTATTAACGATTGTAATTATGTTAATGATAATATTATCTGTGATATTATTGTTGATATATTGATAATAATTGATATGTTATTTGTTATGATGAACAATGATGTTACACCTAATAATGATGGTATCAATAATAATAATAACAACAATAATAATGATGGTGGATACTGACATAAAAATAATATATAATAAATAAATAAAAATATAATAATAAAAATAATAATGACAATGATAATAATTGTGGTGGTAATAATAATAATAATAATAATAATAATAATAATAATAATAATAGTTGTAGTAGTCGTAGTAATAGTAATGATAATAATAATATTACATAATTTGTATATATTTGTATGCATATGTATGTGTACTTGTATATATGTCTATGTGAATATGTATGTATATTGATTAGTATAAAGCAGCAAATTAAATTTCAAATTAATAATATTTTAATTTTAGTGATATGTTACTATGTTATATTATTTGTTGATATATCTAATATGTAATCGGTACCTATTATCTATTAGTTTAATTAATTTTTGACGCAGATCTTATTTTTTTTATCTGATTCGGGCAGAACATTGGAACCCTTTTAGACTCTTATTGCTGACTAGATGAGCCGTGGCCCGTTTAGTCACTGACTGTTTAAGTTATAAAACATTGAAGCTGATTTCAACATAAAAAGAGAAAAAAATGTCTGTTTGAAGAAAGTTGAAATAAAAATATTTACTCGTATTTTAAAATCTTATTCACTTACAATATTTTTTAAATAAAATTAACTTAAAAATATTTTATTAATACAACAAAAATATTTTAAAATAATATTCACTTGAAAATATTTATATGTTTGTGTGTGTGTATGTGTGTATTTAAAATATTCTTAGTTGAGTATTGCTGTAAAAATATTTAGCCGAATATTACTATTAGTTATAATAAAAAAAAGAAGAAAAATGAACGAGGAATATCACAGATTTGGCACCTTCCCTTCAAGGTTTTTAATCGGGAGTAAAAAGAGTAAAATACAATAATTATTTTAAAATTTGCAAGTGATTGATGAGAGAGCAAAAATAATAAAAAAAAACACGGGTGGGCAAGTACTAGAGACTAATCATAGCAAGCCCCAGCAAACAATCACGCTGTTTACAGAGAGAAGGTTTGCGAGACTTGATATACATTGACACTACTACTTTTAGGTGAAATAAATAGCTTGACTGGGACAAAACAGTAAGCCAGTCAACGCTAACTGCAGCGATACACTTTCTGTTCTTTATAAATTGTTTAAAATTTGAGGGTACATAGGTTTTTGGGATCAGTTCATTTGAAACCAAGGTGTAGTTCCTGATCTTACTTGGCACCTGTTGTTTTATTCTGGAGCATGAACAAAATTCCCCCTTGTCAGTCAAGGATAAAACGCAAAACATTACATATCTCTATGATTACGAATAAATCTTCATAACGGATCGACCGTCAACAAGGTCCCACACCTCAGAGAGGAACCAGTTTGTGGCTAAAAAATCTGTCACTGGATGAAAACACTTTCAGCAACGAAGAGATACTTGGTCAGCAAAACCGAACGATTTCCAACTTTGAACCAAGTGATTCAATGCCAAATCAACTAATAAAAAGAAAGCGAACGAAATGGTCTCGCGAAAATTATCAACAAGTCATGCATCTTTTTACACGGCACTCGAAAATCCACAAAAAACACCACAAACCAGACATACCAAATATGGAAAACTGGCGTAGGAAGTGAAATAAGACTTCATTTCAAACCAAACATGCCTGCCCATGTCCGCAGGGACATCGTGCGAAACAAAAAGTCTCAAATGCAGAAATAGATAAGATAAAACTAGATCTAAGACAGAATACAATAACCTATCACTTAAACAGCGAAGAGATGAGTGCGGAAGTAAATAATATGACAGGGGATGAAGTAAAAACTAAAATAAATGACATACGAAATAATAATCTCCCAGAAATTAAAACCGAAGAATCTACCTGTGACATTATCTGTAGTTATCTAGACGATGTCACTGAAGATGAGTTCAAATACACTAGCGTAAAATTCCTTGAAAACTACAGAGGTGAAATCATCCAAGCGAAAAACCACGTCATCCAAGTACTCAGGAGAGTAACTCTTATACAAATGTCAAAAAAAGACCGACTCCCAAAAATTCATATAACAAAGCCCAATATGCACATTTCCAGAATATACAACGCTGCATTGGAAACACTGTTAAGGAACAAACCACTGGGAAACATTACAGAAATTAACAATATCATATACACAACATCTTCAGCAGTTACTGGGAAACTTGGAGTGAAGACAATGAAAAAATCAAACAACATACAAAGAGAGCCAGCTTGGAAAGCTAAACTGAAGCTAGAAATAAAGTAAATGTAAGATTTCGATAGTGGATGAGCTTACTAGAAACACAAATGACTCAACACGCAAATGCAGTTATATCAAGCGGAAATACAAAATTAAATCCCTAAATGAAAATCCGTCAATTAAAGAAATACAAAAGTAGAAACTGCAGTTAAAGACAGAAAACAAGACGATACGAAAAATGTTGTAGGCTCTATCGCCAAAATAAAATGGTCCAAATGATCCTTAAGAAATTTAAAGGGTAATTGGAAAAGCAGTTATACATTTCAAAAAGCCACCATCTGTTGACAAAGTGCAGAAATTTTGGGAGAGTATTTGGAGCAGCCCAAAGGAATATAACTCCAATGCCGAATGGATCCAACGTGAAGAAGAACGAATGCTGGATAAACCTCTACAAGAGTGGGAAAATATAAGCAAGCTCTAACAAAATCCCCAAAATGGAAATCTCCAGGAAATGACAAGGTGCTCAATTTCTGGCTCCATCATCTCTCATCAATCCACAGAATTTTTGCACAAACTCTATCCATGCTTATTAATAATCTCAATGAAATCCCGGAAGGTATTGCATATTTCATGCTGAAAATGAGTGAAACAGCTGAATCGATAAAGTATTTTTTAAATTATTTTTTAAGACATTTTTTATGTTTATACGTTCTTTTTATAGATACAAATATTTAAGTCAATGCTCTGTTTATAATAAACAGTATTAACAACATTCACCGGCCTGAATGTCACAGAAATTTTCATAGAAAAAAAGAACGTATAAACAGAAAAAAAGGTCCTAAAAATAATTGTCTGACTTTGTCTATTTCATTATGTGTGACTTCATTTGTTTACATTTGGATACGCATTGAGCAGATATGAATGTACGAGAGAAAATCACGGAGAATTGTGTTTAAAAACAGTAAAATCGACTTTGATAACCGAACGCTCCTCTGTGGCCCAATCGGTTAAGGCACGCCAGGCTATATGATGGTTCCGTATAGAATACGGTTCAATTCCTGTCGGGGGACGCATATTTTCTATGAAAATTTTTCGGACATTCAGGCCGGTAAATATTGTTAATACTGCTTATTATAAACAGATCATTAGTTAAATATTTGTATCTATAAAAAGAACGTATCAACTTAAAAATGTCAACAAATACATATATATTTTGGGTCCACGAAGAATGATTTTAAATATAGATGGAGCCAGCATAAGTGCTCTTTCAATAATATAAATAAAAGAAATCAAACTTCCCTATCTAAATATTTTTGGCATCTATAGGAAACAAATAGGAAAATTATAAACAGGGCTAGAACATGTAAAACTTGGGATGACCCATGCCCTTTGTGCCTCCATGAGAAATTGCACATTATTAAGCTTCTAAATAATAATAATCTATTAAACAATAGACATGAGTTAACGGTTTTTTGTCGACATCATCAGATTCATGGTTTGAATAATTAGCTAAAAACAAGCATACAATATAATAACTTTCATAATCCATAGCCCAAATAAATAGTTTAAATACCCTAGAAAAAAGATAACCCTTTATGAAGTCGTCAAAAAACAAACGTTGTGGCAGTTTTTTTATATGCACAAATCCCTTTCATAAAAAAATAAAATAAAAAAATAAATAAATCTCCATAGACATGCCAACCAGACTAGGGTTAATACATCTTCCGTTTCAAATTTAGACACCCTCACCTTTCCCTGACTTGGCATCTATGAAAGTAGCTCTATACTGATACTTATTGTTAACACCCAACACACGCCTACCCAATTTAAACAATTCGCCGTAGCTGTTACCATGGAAATTTTGATTTTAATTATTAAAACACGTAAATTTCAGAAATACGTTATTCCAAAAAAAATTTCGCTTGAAGATGGAACAGAGCTTACTTTAACTCAATTTAATTCAAATAATTATATTGAAGTTTTCGGCTCTTGTTTTGAAACATGAGACCTCTTATGTCGCGAGTTGGAATCATATTTTTAAATAAATAATTATATATATATATATATATATATATATATATATATATATATATATATATATATGAAAAGAGAACTGAGACGCAATTCAATCGGCCAGATATTTTGAAATGGCATGCAGTACTGCTTCCCATTCGCACCGGAAGATCCAGTTTGACAACGATCCTCCAAGTCTATCAAGTCTATAGCCAGGGACATGAGAATGTCTGAGTTTTTATCAGGCATGTAATGCATGAAGACATTCGGTATTTCTCACACAAGATGAAAACAATCTCTGTGTAACATCAAGGATAAACTGAAGTCCATGATTATGGTAGTGATCTCCAATTTAAAGGACAATGTCCAGAAGAGTTGCAGGAAATTCCGAAGTTGTCTGGAGGCCGTGGCTGAAGCCAATGTCTATCTTATTGAATAAATTTACTCTTTAGTATTTTAAGATATTTTTGTGTATTTTTGGTGAATATATCTATGAAATCAAAAAGGATCTTATACACAACAATTTATTAAATACAGAAAGGCTGAAAAGAGGTTAGGAGAGAGAAAAAGACAAAATTTACTAAGACCTGCACAGATCAGGAAATTGTGGAATGTCATCATAGTCTACGTCCTGAAGAGACCTGCATTGAGGTCTTATTTTTCATCCTACAGTTTTGCTAACAATCGACCTCACAGGAAATTGGAGTGGGGGTGGTTTAATCGCCGATCATTCGACAATACCATACATAACACACAAGCAACACACACATACATAGAAGTAGAATCCAGATATTTACAATTTTAATCGTCTGTTGTAGGAAAGAGCAATTTTGTTTGAACAATTGTTTTTTGCTGTTTATTTACTCGAATGCATATAAAATTAATAAAATAAAAATAGTAGACATTTTTGTAGTTCGTTTTTCCTGTCCAGAACCAAAATAGTTAAATCGTAAGTAAAATAAAGATAAACTGAAATAAAGCTTAATGGATTTAAATGTTAATTGTCGCTTAATGAAATATTTTGTAACACGTTTTCTCGTCCTTTGCAGATCACTTTAATAAAATCTTTTTAGCCAACCATAGGGGAGAAGACGAAAATAGGTGTTTAACAAGTTCATTATATATGTAAGGTTGAAAGCCGAAACCAAATGAAAGAATTCATTATATTTGTTCAACATTAAATGCAATCTTTAAACGTTTTCTTTATTTGTGTGCATCATTTCTTTTGTTTTTAAAAATATAGTAGAAACTAGAATTAAAATGAAACAGTAATGTTTTATATTGTTAGTTAATGTTATCTATTTATTGCTATTATTAGGTGTGCGAAAAAGGTTCCATATTTCTTTTTGAAAATAAAAAAGGCACGGAATACACTGTTCTTCTATCATAAATGAAGGAAATAGTCAAATGTATTAGGCTTAGTACTTACTAAATTCTAATCGACATTTGCCGAGTCCTGTTTAGGAGTATTCCTCTACTATTGACATGCTTGCATGTAAGGAGTTTTCGGTTAATATGATTTTAAAGAATAAAGTATAAAATTCGCAATGATTATCCTGTTAGTGGAATAAGTTATTAAACAAATTTAGCAAATATTGCCAGAAAGAAGGTAATCTTTGTCTGCATACACGCTGTCCTCAGTGAATCACCTGACGTTGTTAACCTCCGCTAAAAGGCAAAGATAAAAGTTAGGGCATTTTACGACCTATTACTATAACAACCTATTTTACTGGTTTAATCGCTTTGCTATTGTTTATCATTATTCTCACTTTCTCTTAGTGTTATCAGCTGTTGCATGTGTCCTATTAGAATGCTTAATCTTTCTGTCCAATCAAGCTATATTTATTATCATTCATTTCATTTGTCTTATCGGCATACACGCTCTCCTCAGTGAATCACCTGACGTTGTTAACCTCCGCTAAATTATTTCCTTGATACCACATTCTGAAAACCCGATAATATCATCTTATCAACCACGTACTACTCATTTCAACGTAGTAGACTCGGATATCCTTATCTTTTGAGTTCTGTTCACTTAATTTCCCTTTAGACTCCGTTGTTTTGTATTTGATTTTAAATGAACCAAAATAGTTTTCATTTATTTACTTTTCTCCTAATCCTTAAAAATAGGACAAAAAAATGTTCCATGCCAGTTCTTACCCATGATTGTCTTTAATAAAAAATATAATATATGAAGGCAAATGAATTTTCAGTGTTATCAAATATATGTACGTTTTATACCTATACGAAATAACTTGCCTACAATTCTGACATTATTTCTAACCAGTAAATGTAAAAGCTTCTTGAAAACTACTCAAATATTTTGTACGCTAAACCTTTCAATAATGACATCCGATGGGGAAACCAGAAAATTTTCTTCTTCCAAATTTAAATAAACAAATCAATTTCTGAAGTGGAAATTTAAATCGTTTCTTAAAATAATATTTTGCAAAGAATAAACGCCTGCACTGAGTATTTAAGAACTAAATAATTAAGTCCCCAAACATTTGTATAAAAGTAGTTTATTATAATTAATATACTTTGTTAGTCGAACAAGAAATCCATATTTAACCCACCCGGTCGACTCGTACACGTGCTGGGTAATGATTATCTTATTTATTAAAAAAATATCTAGAAAAATATTAAAATTTACTTCAAAGCGTAAGCCAACATGATGGTACCAGAAGGATTTGGAAAATATATACAGGGTGCCTCAAAAACTTTGATATCATTTAGGATGTAAATATCTGAGCAACTACAGACAACTGAAACGAAACAAGCTCATTGTTGAGCAAATAAGAATTATGTATCAAAATTTGAATGAGAAATACAAACATGTATGAATTTCATGAACAATTTCACAAGCTTTTAAAAGCTTCTCATCTGTTTTTAAGACTTGAACGGCGATTTGCAGCTTGTAGTATGTCAGTCGCAAGGGTTTTTTTTTGCAACACACCAAACTGGTTATTCTTATAGACTTCCTAGGACTTCACAAAAATATTAACCTGATCCACTCTACCATCTCCTTTGAAACTCCTTTGACCTGTGTAGACAGCCTTCCTCTTTTAACATTTTGTATCATGTCCTAATCTGTATTGCAGTCGGTGCATTTTTAGCGAATTCTATCACAAATGCACGCTGCGCAATTTTAGGCGACTATTTTCGAGCATACTCTAACACACAAAACACCGTTTCCTTTCGATTGAATAGTATTTCTATACCTTAAAAGAAAAAAAATTAAAGCATTAAACATAGAATTTTGAGTTGTTTCTACACAAGCTGTTAAAATTTGAGATCATTTTAACGAGAATTCCAATTATTAGATTACGAAATTATATACATTTGTTAAAACACCTCGTATATGAAACAAAAACGAAATTAAAACAAAATTTACCAGTCTTTGTTCTTCACATTCTAAATCCATATTGAACTGTTTAAATTTTAACTTTTATAACTTGTAGATGCAATCATTTTTTAGTTTAATGGAAGAAAACCTATAAATATTAAGTTATGTTTCTATGTCTCAATCGATTATTGTTGTTCCAAGTCTACTTTGTCATAAGGTCGTTGTTGGAGAATCTCTGTACTTACATCCTCCAGGCATATCGGATTTGATGTCCAAAGAAGAAAAGACCAAGAAGAATCGACAAAGCTGGAAACTTTATCCAAAGGCAATACAATGGGACTGACAGTAAGTTCTTTGCACTATCCAGTTCCCCAAATCTGAGAAAATGAAGAAACATCATAATGCTATGTGTGTGTGTAACGTCGGATAATGCTAGAATAGGCTTTGAATTCAATTTCCTCACAGACTATCAAAGAGGACAAATGCGGGGTTGACTTAAGCTGAAACCGGTTGGTGATATCAGTGCTAGCCCTGAGTTGGACACTTGTGGACCTTACTGCGCTTGATATGTGAGCCCTTGAGAAACAAAAAAAAAGTTGGCCAAGTGGTTATATAAGGAACTATTCTAGAGAGGAGTGGTGCAATCTATCAGGCATCGATAGACGTGGATGTAGGGTCTGCGTTTGATTGAGGGCCGGGATCGCTCTTACATACACTGGCCAGTGATACCTGAGAAATACCGAAGTGAATACCATATAATATTAAATATGAATGATTCAAGTCTCGTGTGGTTAATTAATCTGCCTGTATTATAATTAAGTCGGTACCCTGACTTCTTTACCAATTACTTTGGGATCCCATCTTGTTCGAGCTAAGAACTTTTCAGCAGCCTATGGCGTGTGTGTTACACGTATGTTAGAGCGCACGTGCATGTATGCGTGTGTGTGTCTGTGTTCTAGAGGAAACAAACAGTAATATCAAAGAACAATGAACGAAACTACAAGATTGGCAACTAGGTCTCAAAGTTTTACTGTTGAAATAGCTAAATATAACCGTAAGTTCTATTCTAATTGTTTCTTTTATGAAACTTTTGATTTCTTGCCAAACTATCATCTATAATCTGAAAAAATTAAATGTAACGTCAATCGGCATCTCCCGCTTCTTGAACCCAGTTCTGTTATTTTTCTTTCTCCTTATTAAAGTTTTTTTCCATTCTCTTCCATTCCCAGTAACGCATTGCGCCTTAGTCTCTTTGATTGGGGTGAAATGATTAAAAAAAAAAACATAGTTTTAGATACATTGATTCACATAAACAGGAATATGTGGAGCTTTTCTTAACAAAGAAAATCCTTTTTAATATTTTTCAATCTTTTCCTATTCTTAGTTTGACTGCCATTATGCAGACTCTTCTAATATTTGATTCCGTCGCGTCTACTTTGACTTGTATATTGTTTGAGAATTCAGCACCATTGTTGATTAAAACAAGTGGGTTACACCAAATGCAAATCCTTAAGAAGTTTCCGAATGGCAACAGCCAATCGTCCTTTTATCCCCCATAGAGTTGCTGTCCCCAGTACAATAATCTTCCAACTGAATCAAGTGAACCGTATAAGAATTTTATGAAAATTCTTATCTTATACTTTGCTCTCGGAGAAGCAATTTATGAAAACTTTTTTATTTATCTATTAAAGACTTTTCATATCTCTATGAAATTTTCTTTTTGTCCATATCTATATGAATCGGCTAGAATTTCACGATCGAACTATCATGTTTATCCTATATTCATAAATTTTATAAATACAATCTATGATATTTTCTCATGAATAATATTGGGTACATGCCTATATATTTGTGTTTATTTTTTTCAGATTGGTTTGGAATATCTGTAAACTGGGAACAGCGTTTGGAAACCTCGTCGCGACAGTTTTAATGATGTTAAAGTTAACTGGCATGAATGAATGGAAGCCACCTGAATATTGCAAAACTGCAACCTGCATCATGATGATTCGTGCCAGGCACCAAAATGCCGCAATCATGATAGCTGCTCAATGCTCTTTGAACACTGAAAATAATAAGAAATTAAGAGCTGCAAAGGAGACCGTGGCTTATAGGAAATAATACAGTAAGCGTTCTGATTACATCCGTACACCAGAATTCATCCAACAGCTGCACGAGAAAATGTTGGAAAACCCAGTCAAGGGAATGCGGACTTTGGCACGGGAAACTGGTGCTGCAGTTTCCACTCTGAAGCTGGCCTTGAATGAGAATATCCGCAAGAGGTGTAATAGTCAACTTCTTAGAAAAAGGCTCAAGAAAACTGTGTGACAAAGGCAAAGATAATTCTGAACAAGGTGAAACATCCTGTTGAACATTTGAGATGAGTTTCTTAGAAATGTATTCAAATATATGTGTATGCTTACAAAGCTTATTTTAGATTTAAGTATCTGTTGTGGATTCCGGGTTGAAATACGGTACAAATAAATAACAAATATATGTGTAAATAATGTATTAACGTAATAATACAAACTGGTAAAGCAGGTTAGTAGTTCCAGGAATACGGGATTAGTAGCAAAATATATATACAGTTTTGGTATTGAAATATCGCTGTATGACTTCTTACTGAGTCTACGTGCTCGCTCACTGTGACTCCTACAACGCTGTTACCTCACCCCTCACTCTTCCGGTTACCTACAACCTTTTACTCTGTCATTCTGGACTCGACTCTTCGGTCTTGCTCTCTCGGGTCTTCACGTAGCCGTATATATATATATATATATATATATATATATATATATATATACTGGGTGAGTCCACTTGTGTAAAAAGGGGAGAACCCCTCAACAACCCCCCCTCCTTAGATCCCTTTTTTGGGGGAGTTAATATATTTTCTTTTTATAATCGATAATCAGAGGCTCTGTAAATTTTCTTTTCCTGCTAGTCCTTCTAATTTCTGTCTCTTCTTCTGGTCTTTGAATCTCAAACGCTTCAAAGATCGCCTCCATCGAATCATCATTTTCAGCGGGTGACGAGTTCGGCTCTTCAACCCGTCTTTTTTGTATTTGGTCAATATGTCTTCTGTGGGTAAATTTTTCTCATTGTATTGTGTATATCACGTTTCCTAGTCTGTTAATTATTTTTTTCAAAGCTCTCTTTACTTCTTTGTTGACTTTCTCTATGGTAGCAAACGGTACGTTTCTCTTCTTTTTAAATACTGGTTGGACGTTTTCTTTTACTTCAATTCTAGCTGTAAATTTGTTACACCGACCCAAACCGCTCGAAAATACTTCTGAAAATTGATTATGTAATTCTTCCTTTAGTTTTATAACTTCTGATGATTCGCACTTTATCTTTTTACAAAAAGAACTGATAGGTAAATCCCATACGTCGAACTTCTGCATCCAGTCCGTGCCCACCAGATTTTCTGTATCCTTCATTACGAATATTGTGAGTTTTCTTGTTTTCCCGTGAAATTTTACATTTAGGATTACTTCTCCTTCGAATTTTATACGCTTTCCTGTAACAGACTCAGCAATTTTTTGTGTATGTAACATGGTTGGTCTATTAAGCTTTCTCCATGTCTGTAGGTTAATTATCGTCAGATCTGAACCTGTGTCAAGTTGTAATTTTATCTTTTTATTTAAGATTTCAAGTTCCACATATTTCCTTATGTTAGTATTGTCTTCGTCATGCATTCTAGTAGCTCTTATTCTACTAGTAGATTTTCTGTTCCTATATTGGGATGCCTTGTGACCCATTTTTCCACAGTTTTTATATTTAAAACTACAATCCTTATTCCAGTGTAGTCCTCCACATCGATAACATGCAGATGTGGGGGGGGGGCTTATATTTACTTTGATTTTCGTCATTATTAGCCCTGTACGTTGTACTTTTTTCATTATTATAGAATTTTCGTTTTCTTTCCGGGGAGGGTGAAAATCTTTTTTCATTATTATAGAATTTTTGTTTTCTTTCCGGGGAGGGTGAAAAACGTAAACTTTTGTTTAACTTACGAATATGTGATACTCCTGACTCCTCAATGTCCTTCGAGTCTTTTTTTGTACTTAGACATTCAATGTTTATTCACGATTGCGGCGAACGTGGAATAGTCCTCATTTTCATCCTTTACGAGGTTAAGACATTTCCAACTTTTGTGAAAGAGTGACGTTTTCGGGCTGAAGAGCTCCGTCAGGCATGTAATTGCTTCATCAAACGTTAGATCATTTGTCTTCTTTAGCAAAATGTAATCCACAAATTTTGTGTATTCTTCCGTTCCTAAATTTCTGAGTAATAGTCGTAGCTTCTTTGCCTCCGTCCAGTTTTGACAATCGATGTTGAAGATGTCTTCATGACGTCTGAAAAAATCCCCGAAATTTTTATCCTCTTCTAGGGAATATTTCAATGTTTCTATCGTGTTCCATACTGCGTCTTGAGAAAAAGTCGCCTCTTTTTCAATATTTTGTTGTTGTGTATTACTCTCTACTTTTAAAATTAGCTCCTGGAGTTGTTATTGTCTTTCTTCATTTTGCATTTGTCTTTCATGGTTTTCCTTCTGCGTTTGTAATAATATTTTTTCCATTCTTTCTTGGAATTGTAATTGCTGTTCATTTTGGTGTTTAACAAGTTCTACTAAAATACTTTTAAAATCCTCCATGGGAAGAGTCTTACGAAAAAACTCGATTTTCCGTATTTTAATCCTCGTAACACTTTGTTACCCAGTTGTTGTGGATACTGGCAAAAACGGCAATTTTCTCTTTAGAGTCTCCGAGAAATACAAATTCTTGTCGCCCAAGCTGTTGTGGTGAGAAGAGAGAAGTTTTTTCTTTCCGTGTAGGTCCCAATTTCTCGACACCAAGTCGTTGTGGTCGGCAAGGGAGAATTTTTCTTTGTAATCTTCCTGTGTGTGTTAGAAATTCCTCGTCGCCAAAGTTGTGGTCGACGAGAGAGAAATTTTTTTTTTGGGTGTGAGTTCAAAGTCCTCGTCGCTAAGTTGACGAGGGAGAATTTTGTCTTTTTTGTTCTTCCCGTGTGAGTTCGATATCCTCGTCGCCAAGTTATTGTGGTCGACGAGAGAGAAAAAAATTTTTCTTCCGTGTGAGTTCGATATCCTCGTCGCCAAGTTGTTGTGGATTCCGGGTTGAAATAAATAGCAAACGCCAGGAATGAATATATGAAAATAATGTATTAACGTAATAATACGAACTGGTAAAGCAGGTTAGTAGTTCCAGGAATACGGGTTAGTAGCAAAATATATATACAGTCTTTGGTATTGAACTATCGCTGTATGACTTTTTACTGAATCTACGTGCTCGCTCACTGTGACTCCTACAACGCTGTTACCTCACCCCTCACTCTTCCGGTTACCTACAACCTTTTACTCTATCACTCTGGACTCGACTCTTCGGTCTTGCTCTCTCGGGTCTTCACGTAGCCGTAGTATATGTATATACTGGGTGAGTCCATTTGTGTGAAAAGGGGAGAACTCCTCAACAGTATCAAACTTATTACACAAGCAGTTGCGTGCAAACTAAATATGCTAACTTTCTTTCTGCGCTAGAGGCCCAAGAGATACTATTCTATGTATGTATGGACGTATGTGTGTTTCTGTATTTTGTAGGCCTTTCTGTGTACAGACTTTTCCTTTTTTTAACTATGATGATGAACATGCGCAGAGTAAGAGGCACAGTTTATGGGGACATGTGAGCAACAAAATGTACATCTCACCAATGGAATATGAAGGAAATGTTTGTTATAATGTGCATGGTATGGTGGGTCGTTGCCGTGAAGGTTACAACTGGTGGAACCAAGGAATGTAATTCGTCTGAACACTTTCTATGGAAATAGAAAAGTGAGAGGCTTTTGACATTTACCTAACATCTTGCATGTTTTCCTCAGAAAACTTGTTTCTACATACCTTATTATGTCAAATTTACATTTACTTCAGCTCAGTTATACACATTTCTACCGCCTATTTACATGCAGAAACGCAAACATAATATTGTCTACACCTGCACACCGCACTAAATGCTGTACTAAGAAGAATCTGGTATTTTACACATAAGTCTGGTGCAACGTACCGAATAGAAAAGAAAATTCAATCTAATAAGGAAAATAAAAAAAGCACAAAATGCGATGAAAACAAGCAAAGTTTGCTGTATGTGCTACAGCTGCATCTGCTCAATAAATATCGAGCTGTCTATTTGCTTCTAACTAGAGTTTCATGTTTTCCCTTTTCTTTGGTCCCATATTTATTATTTTTCTCGTAATCTGCTTCAGCCATCATTCTTCCTTTCCATTTATTTCTATTTGACTTGTTTATCTCATTCTCACTTTCCGTCTTGCTTGTCTTTATCCCACCTCTTCTCTTCGTATTTTTCTTGCTCCTATTTCTTCTCATTTTATTTTTCTTCATTTTTTTCCCACTTTCTCTCTGTTTCAATTTATCGGTTTTTTTTTTATAATCACTGTTCTATTTCCTCCTTTGTCTCGTTCTTTTTCTAATTTCGCTGTTTGCTTAGATGTTCTTTCTCTTTCATCTCTTTCTTTCGATTTATAAATTTAGCTTCGTATAACACAAGGGCAAATGGAGGTTAGAATAAGTTCTCTTTGTGTTCAGCCTCTATTTGAAAAGAAACAAGTTTGTCTTCTCTTTCTATTTTCACGACATCATTTCTTCCTTGTCTCCGTGTTAACTTATGAGCTTAGCTTGAGGTTTTCTCAGTTTATACAGAATCTTCTTTTCATTTCATGATAAAATGGTTTCTTTTTCAGTTTGTCATTCAATTTATTCACTATATTTTTCTCTTTTCCTTATTTACATCTTCCACTTTTTCAATATATTCTACTCTTTTTCTTATTTACTCCTTAACATTTTACACTATATTCTTTTCTTTTTCTTTCTTTCTTTTTCACTATTATTTTTTTATTTTCCTCCATTACTCCTTCCTTTTTTCATTATATTCTTTTCTCTTCATTTTTATTTCTTCCGCTTTTTCATTATATTTTTCTTTTTTTTTCTCATTCTCTTTTTTTTCACTTTGTTCTTCTCTTTTCCTTCATTAACCCTCCCCTTTTTTCCTATATTCTTCTCTTTCTCTTCTTTACTCTCTCAGGAGCATAAAGAACAGAAAGAGAATAATATCCGTTTGTTCCCCCCCCCCCCGCTTTTAATTCTCTTTATACTTAATACTTACTAAGCATTTTTACTTTCTTTCTTTTCCACATCTTTATCCTTTCTTTTTCTTTTGTATCCTTATCCTTTTATATGAATTGAAATGTCCTGCCTATTCCTTTTCTTGATCACTAACGTCAACTCGACCTCCTTCGTTCATCTTCGCAGCTACAACTCCGTCTCACATGTTCATTGCCATCGAATCCTTTCAAAAATGTATAACACAGTAAGAATATAATATTTTCCGTGAGTCTCTTTGCAGTGGTTAATCGACATCGCTCCTTAAACCGATGGAACATATTACCTTGATGATCTACAAAACCTTTCATCGCAGTTACCAACTCATGCAGCTCACAAGTTTCCTACAAGAAGGAATAGGCTTCCACAAATAGTTGCACCCTGCTTCGAGCGGCCATTCGTATTAATAGAACCACCTTTCCAACGCTCACTTTTCGTTAAATAATAACAGCAAGAGAGCTTTAGGCAGATATCATTGGTCGTTCACATTGATGGATATAGAACGAAAAGCAGAAAGAGAGCAACATATTGGAAAAGAGAGATGTTAGAGATAATTTTGACCGAGGCAACCATTTTTGTTGGATAATGCTAGTCGGAGCGCAACGGTCGTAATTGCGGTGGGGTGGACGCTGACGTAAAATTTAATAATTTCTGAAAAATGCCAGATAATTGAATCGCTTTTGGTCATTCTATTACAGTGTGAATGAAACTGACTTGCCTTGTTTTGGCATGTCGGAAAAACAAAGTTTCGCGACTTACAGTTGTCAGCACAAATGTTGGAGAAATTAAATGAAAATATAAAAACAACATACAAGAAGAGCAAAAACCAATCTCTCTTTATCTATCTATCTATCTATCTATCTATCTATCTATCTATCGATTTAGTTTTTTTCTTTTTTCTGTAAAAGTAAAAAGAGCGAAATTATATATATATATATATATATATATATATATATACAAAAGGCTCAAACATTTTGCATTACACATACAACATACCAGGTTGGTTATTTTGTTTAGCGGCATATCAACGTATGGGTTATTTAATGCCAAAATCTGAATATTTTTACTTTATTTTTTAGATAATCTTTTAGTGACACACTTTTTTTACTAATAAGTCCATAGATGGAAAGAAGAGGTGAATTCATATCTTTTCTAAGGGTATTTGCGCGTAAGTGAATATAACAAAGCCAAATGGAATTGGATCTCGGCTCTCCGTTACACAACGCAGACATCCAAGCCTACAGTACCTATTATTACCAAGTGCTTACCCATTTAGGTAGTGACCAGGCTCCACGTTGCTTAACACCGGTGATCATACGGGAAGCGGTGTTTCAACGTGATGTAGTCATAAGCCCAACTTACTATGACAGTATTATTATCTTAATGTTTTTATTACTTATAAATTTTATCTTTTCCTACCAACTACGTTGTTAAACGTAAATTAAGTAAATTTGACGTAACTAATAGAAACTGTATACGTAACTGTAAGTGTATGCATAGAAAATGTCGGTAAAATATTTACATAATTTATCAGCCTGTAATTTTCTAACATTTTTCGCTTAAAAATGACCTTACAAGTTGATAAAAACAGAAAGGATTAGCTATAATAACAGGATTATGCGTTTATAATCAGTTAAGAGAAAGAAAATATTAATCCACGACAATAACACTAGATAACATGTTTCTTTGTCGACCAAGGCAAAAGTAGTTTCCAACCTGTCCGCTGATGTTTTTCTCATTTACCATATTCAGCCATTACTTACCATTTATTTTGACCTTTATAGAACATTAACTCTAACCCAAGAAAAGAAAATCATTTATCTGGAAGGTTGGGAAGATCCTCAGTACAGTTCCTTTTTGAGAAAGATAAAACCTTTTCGGGTAACAGATATTTAAAAAATGATTAAAGATATCAAAAGACAGTGAAAAAATAAAAAAAAATGATCTCGAAGACAGATTTTTAAAAATAATAAAACGAATGAACTTTTTTAGCAACAATGTATGTAATTTCAAAATCCAAACCGTGGTATAATTAGTGATAGAACTGTAAAGATTTTCTGTATGGTTCTTCGTATTTACATTAAATATATCCAACATTTAGCTGTTAATAAATACTCTTTATTTTCCAGTGTTTTATTCGATAATTTGAATAGGTGTAAATAAAGTGATAAAGATAAATGAAAGGATTTCATGTAATAAAATAAAATGAAGCTTTATATAAACCATGAAACTGTTGACTGAAATGCAAATAAGTATTTGCTAAACAGGATGAGTTCGTTTGCATGATAACTCTGATTACTAACTCTCGCGTAAGGGCCTAGGCTTTAAAAGAAAACATTTAGAAATATTTACTTATATTATCTGATACTTAAACACAGTTATAGAGCACCCAATGCGGAACGAATTCACAAGATAATACTAATAGTTTATTAGACTAGCACGTTAACGGTGAAGAGTCTCCGATAAATTTGTGAACGCCTTAGTAAGTAATCGCGTGTATTAGTACATTTAGTACATTGTAAATATGTTAGAATATGTAAATATTACTTGATATTGTGAGACTAAATTTCATTATAAATGTTGATCGTAAATTCTTCTTGAGCAACTGCAAATGTAAAATAGTATAACGTATAAGACGTCTGGGTAAAAAGCGAAATGAGCCAGCGTTAAGTAAAGGTGATGCTCTGTATCTGATGGAATTGAAAGGGTTTTATGTATTAAGATCTTTCGCAAAATCAGGGGTTCATTTTTTTTAATCATTTTACTCTAAGCAAGGTAGGAATGCAACTGGTACACAGGAGGTTGCAGGGAGTGAAAGTGAGAGAAAAGACTGAGTATAGGGAGGATTGAGGAAATATAAAAAGATGAACAGAATTCAAGAATATAGAGGATGGCGATTGACGTTGCTTTTAAATTTTTGAAGTAATCCACAGGCAGAAAGTGCGAGAAAAGAAAATGCTGCAGTAGATGGAGCGGTTGTATTTAGCTATTTCAACAGTAAAAAGGTGGAACCTAGATGCCAATCTCAGATGAGTACTGTTCCTAGTTGGAATGATTAAAGGCAGCATTCTTTGAAAAAAAAATGTTCCAATCTGGCCAATTGGTGGTATACCGTCTTTCATCAGGACAACCTCAGGCCTTACGTCACTTTGCAGACAAGACGGAAAGATGTGAACCTTGGCTGGGATGTTCTACTACATCAGGCATACTCAACTAACTTTACACATTCAGGTTTCCAATTATTTTCATCCCTACAGGTAAACAGGAAAACTTCAATTCTCTGAAAACCTGTAAAAAACCACTTAGGCCAGTTCATCACTAAGAAAGATACCGAGCTCTAGGGTGATGTAGTGGAATAATGAATCCGCTTCAAAGGTGATAAAAGATAATGAAGCAGAATGGTATATATATATATATATGGTTGAAAAAGTCTATTTCAAAATATCTAAATAATGTAATTGGAATTCACTTTAAAACACTACTAACTTTATTTTGTTTTTTATGTTTTCTTTTTTGTAGGAATAATAAAAACCAACTAAAGATGATATATATAAATGTTCTAACCACTGGGCTAAATCCCCGCCCGATTAAAAATACGATTCTCATGACGACTGTCATAGAAATCCGCAATAACAATAAAGATGAAAAAAAATTCCAGATGAGGTCGGTTGGTTTCAGAATCATTAGCTATCGTCTATTAATAAAAAAAATATAATGATGGAGCAGGGTTGTAGACGATAGTCAAAGAAATAGATTATAACTGCATAGGCACTGTCTTGCAAGTGTAGATAATAATAACGATTGCGATTTGCAGTGGCGTTTGTAGTTCTTGTTGTTGTGGTTGCTTCAGAGATAGGATCATTTGCTCGAGGTTATAGTAGCAGAACCATCTTCATTTTCTAGACACTGGTACTTCAGGTACAAAAAATATTACTTAACTGTCTTGTAGTTGAAAGGAAATATTTGTTTTATGAGTGGCGCAGATAATTGAAAAAAGCTGATCTTAATTCATCTTCGATATGCAGCTGATGGGAGAAATAACTCAAAGACAGAAAAATGCAATATCCGATCAATGATAAAATTAAAAACATTCTTTCGTTTAATGAAAGCATCGGTTATGATATTGCGTTCGGCGAACCATAGATTATTTGATAACTGAGACCATTTTCTTGGATTGTTTAACATGAAATGTTCAGGATCATCAGACAAATGGTATTTAACAGATGTTGCTTTATGTTCCAAGACGATAGAGAAATACTCAGTTTTATTGCTTATTAGAATGGGTATTTACTAAACCTAGTTTAGTGGGAAAACTTTCTGAACTTTCTGAAGATATTTGTCAAAGTTAAAATCAGCAAAATGGCATATTTATTACCTCTATAGTGTTGAATAAGTAGGCTAGCAAATCAACTGGTGCAACAGAGCGGATGCTCATTCGTACTCATGCAATATATACAGAGCAAAATATTAAACACTAGGCCAAAATATACGGGGATCCAAATATGCAATATTTGCTCAGTATGGACGATGAAGAAAAAAGATTCAGAGACTAGAGCAGACAATTATTGTATAGTGAAGAAACGTGTTATTTAGCGTTATTCGGGTGGAATGAAATACTTTTTCTATTACCTAATACCAGGCAAACGCTTTTTGCCAACTGCTGTTTTCAGTTGATCTAATATTCAAATATAACATTTAGTTCTTGCAATGGTGCTCTCCTGGATGATTTCGTTGCAGTTCTTTCAAATATATTCTTTGGATGAAAATCAATCTTTGGTACTAAGATTATAATAGTTCATTTCTATTGAGTTTCATTCAAAGATCAATATTTTTGTTTCTTAAAAATGTAATATTTAGCATACATCTAATAAGTAGTACCTGAGATATAATGGATCGGATTTATTCAAATAAATACGTCATAATATTCAAGCTTAACAGGTAGGTGTATATTGAAACAGTAAATGAGTAAATAATAAAATCATTTGCAGGTGACAACTATTATTAGCAGACAAACGGAATCTAATATAATTATTTATAAAGTTCATTATTTTATACTAATCTATCTTCTACTAAAAACCATGCAAAATATTGAATTTAGAGGAATACTGACAACAGAACAACGCGTATAATTTTGCCAAATTACTTCGAAACATGAATAATAAACTATTCTTAATTAAAACATATGTAATTATTTCATCCAATCAAATCAATCCCCGAAGTTCGTTCAATTCTCTAGAGTAACATTGGTATTTAAATATGGATTTAAATGATGAAGTGTTGAAGTTTGGAAATTTAACCTAAAACTTGCTTTATCAAGTTTATCCTCAAAGTCTGTCTATTGTTCATTGATGACAGGTAAAAAAAAGGATTGCCAGTATCCAGGAATTAAATGAAGACAGAAAAACAAGACAGTATTTCTTATATTTCATGATATGCAATTTTACTGTTGATTGTTTTTTTTTTTTGATAATTTTAGGGAAAAGTTATCTACAAATATAAACAAGAATTTATATAAGAGAACAGCGAAAATTCTAATAACCTATAAATGCATTGTATCCTTGTGTCCTAGTTTTATCGGCAGGTGTCGCTTATTGCTTTTAGTATATGCCACTGGCTTCGTAACTTATTATTGTTGCGGTAGGAATTGTTGTCTGAGCTGGAATAAAAAATATATATCTCTGATGAGAGCAGCAAAGGATTTCAGGATATGCCGTTTATTTTTCTTTGGTCTATGTTAACCCTTACAGACGAATATTTGCAGAATTTGTCACAGCCATCATAAATTTATTGTCGGTGTGATATTAACATATTCTAAATCTGATTCTTCCTCTGTTAGTTATTAGGTTAATTAGAACGTACTTACGCCATGTCATTACCGAAATATAAAGATAAATAATGGGTCATTACGTTTTGACTGCAACGATATATCAGAAACGCTGTTTGGTTTCAGTGAGAATAAGAAAGCATACATAATTATGAGAAATTAAGAAAGAAGGAAATAAAGAAAGGTGAGTTATAAATCACCCAATCGTCTAACGTCTAATTCAAGGAAGAAAAACATTGTCAGTTTTGAATCTTTTCATGTGTACCTTCTTACCTCTTTAAATAATGACCTGCATTAATGTTATTATTGCAATAATTTTCTAATGTTGTTAAGGTAAAATATTTAACAATAAGAGAAAGTCTATGGAACTCGCAAGGTGTTTATGAACTTGTTAATGTATGAATGATAATTCATCAGTTAATTGAAATAGGAAATCAGTGAAACTTTGACAAATGTTCTTTGTTCGTTAGATAAAATGAATTTAATTTTGAAAAAAAAAGAAGATATTATTGTTGCATTTAAAAAAAAAAAACACTTTGTTTTTCTGGTTCGATATGAACCACCAGATACAATTTAGTAATAATACAGCAATGTGATATTTTTTTATGAATCCTATCTAATTCACACAAAACTCATTCATTTTTATATTTTTGAGGCAAAATTTTTGAAAATACGAAAAAAAGTTTCAGTTAAAATGCAAATGTGATAGAAAATTGGAAGTCTATTTCCTTTCTTTTCCATGCCAAGTGCATCAACGAGAGAAGTGAGTAGTCTACAATGTTATACGATGAACTAAACACACTCTTCTCATTTGGTTCACGTTAGAATCCTTATTCTTATCTATAGTGAGATTAGTGCCTTTATATCCGAGTATGCCTGTCTATTAGGGCGGCGAACCAATCCCTGTTACAGACGCCTGCTCAGGCAAATTTGCATTTATTTAAGACAAATGGTGTTCAGATTTCATCTATCCTGAGCGGACCTTAGTTAGAGTTTCTTGGAGAGAACGCATTATTTAGCGTAATCACCAGTCTGAACAAGACCAATAAGCTGAAAACCTCGATCACGATGATTCGTGACTTCGTGCTAAAACAACCATCGACGGTTTTCAAATAGTTCTTTCAGCCCATAAAGCTTCGGTCAACCTGTGGTATTGATTTCAGGTACTTCCAAGTTTGCTGCACGCTAGGATCGTCTCCCCCTCAGGTCGATAACATTAAGGAATCACCTTAAGATTCGAACCCAAGATTCATGGTCGGAAACTGAACGTTCTAATCACTCGGCCGTGTGACAATGCTATATCTTTAGAGACAGCCATTTAGATACCTTTCTCAGCAGTGTCTTTAGTGACAGACCGCTAGGCCCTACTCAGTACTATCTTTAGTGATAGCAGTAGCTTTAGTAACAGCCAGTTAGAATCTGTACACAATGGTAACTTTAGTGTTACTGATGACAAAACAACGCTAGTACGCTCAAACCGTTGATGACTTGTGACTTTAGGCTAGCACAATCCCGACGGTTCCCGAACATTCTTCTCTACGCATTTTTATTCACATGGCTTGGTTCAACTTCCAAACTCACCACTCGATAGGATATTACCCCGTCCTTGACGAACTGATCATGATGAGATTCGAACAGGACTCTCGTGCTTGGAACGCTAACATTCGAACCACACCCCCACGCGCAGAATCACATTTTAATATATTCTTTAAGATTCTAGACATCAATTGATTAAATGATGGCGTTGAAAACTTGTCTGATTTCAGCAGGAATGTTAGGAACATCAAGTAACTGATCAACATTATTAGGTGAAATGTGAATTCGCAATTAGCTGACACTCCCATCACCTGCTAAAACTATCATTAATTTTCTACTCTATGAAATGGTTAGAGGTCTCCAGAAGGTTAGAATTATGCTCACGTTTCTTGTGATCTCCCTTTCCGGATCTTCATGTGATAACGACATACTGATGAAGGATTCAAAGAATATTCCTGGATATCTTGTCCTGTTGCTGAAATCACTGAAGTTACTATGTGAACCGCTTGCCTTTCACTGATATTTGCTCGATCAGTCGAGAGTAATACTTCTGGCATGAATAGAATTTTCCTGGATTTCTTTGATGGTGGAAGGATAAAGTTAGATGTCGATGGCATCAGGACGTCCTCATCAGTTCGCGATTTTTCCGAATGCGATTCATTGAGGAAGATATCGATTCCAGCATTTATTTTCAGATAGTTTTCTTTTCAATTCTTCAGTAGCTTTCTTCCTTTCTACTTTTTTCTCCTCTTTTCTTCTTTTCGGGTTTTTTCTCCAGTTCAACATACACCCTCAACTTTCGTAGAAGAAGAAAAATCTCACAGTCTTTTTGAATATCGATCATCTCGAGAGCATTCCCGTGAACAGCATCAAACAAATTCTGAAAATCTGTTGTAAAGGCTTACATGATCTTTTTTCTCTCTCGAGTTTCCGTCTGTCTATTATTATTCTCTTGTGTCTTCTTCCAAGTCATTATCAGCCTTTTGAATTTCTTGATCGCTTTTCGTCTATCGCGAACAGGAATCTTTGATTTATTCCAGTAAATGAACAACCTTTCAATTTTTTCCTTTTGCCTGCTTCATGCTTGATTCTTTTCTTGACCTGATGAAAGTAAACGGCAATAACATCATAGGTGGTGGGTAGTTCCGAATCACTGATCTCCTACTTGTTAAATCAAGAAAAAAATTAACTCAAATCTGAGTGAAAATAAGGAAGATTATGTAATTCTTGAACATAAGCGAAAATTATATAATACTAAATGTAAGGCCATTTGATGACGAATGGGATAAACCTCACCCCTATCACTAAGAAATATGTTCATGCAAGATTTTTTAATGTGAGGTTGAGCATAAGGTCAACAAGGAGTATATTTGATTTACATGGCAAGCCAAATTTAAAAAAAGAAATTAGTTATCCAGAGAAAAAAGCATTTCAATTGTAGTTGAACTAAACTTCTTTTTTAAATTTTTGATATAATCCTAATGAGATCAGGGATAGATTAATAGTGTCCCAATAAAATGTGTCCGTTCCTATACACACGTATCCAGGTTTCTTTAGTAATTTCATACGATCTGAAAAAGAAAAGAAAAACAACGAAACAACTCCAAATTCAAATAAAATTATAATAGGCTTTCAAGAATAAATTACGAAGGCTTACGGTGACATCACGTTGAAACACCAGTTCACATACGATCACTGATGTTAAGCAATGTCGAGTAAATGCTCTGCTTATTTAATTAAACAGTATTTTAATTTAATTACATCTACCGGCATGAATTTTCGAGAAATCATGTCAGAAAATATGCATCATCCGGCAGGATTCGAACCTGCATTTTCTATGGGGAACCGTCATCTGACCTGACGTGATTAACTGATTCGGGTGTATATTAATAAAGACAAAAGGAAAACTTATCTTAGCTGGCCCGTTTCGTCCACTGAGAAACCTTATTAAGGAAAATGCAAGGATTTTATTTTGTAACAAGCATTTATAAAAAGAGCAAAGATGATAATGGTTTCTCAAGATGCTTAAGTTTAGTAACGCTCAGAAATATTCAAGGGTTTGCTGAAAAGTTAGGCAAGCTAGGGAGGTCACGAAGTGAATCAATTCAATATCTAATAAACGACAACGTGTAAGTTATTTTGACATTTCTTTCATTACTATTTAAATTATTTATTTTGGGGTTAATTTATGTTATATATTTTGAATAAAATGAGGTTAAGAAATTAACCGGGTTTTTTTTTCAATTTTTTAACTTTTTTCTTGTCATGTCTTTTGACTTGGGAAGTAGTACTTTCAGGAATTGAGATACTGGAAAAAATTACGGTCCGCAGACTTATATTTTGATAATATTTGATAGCGGCACTCTAGAGAATCTTCCTTTTAGGTAAGTTACTTTCTTTTTTTTTAAAAATGTGACATTCTTTAGATCAAAGTTGGGGTTGAATTTATTTCTATGTATAACTAATACATTTGATAAATTGTTATGTATAAGATCTCTTTTACATCCACAGATAAGTTTTTTTTTTAATTTCTACAAGTTTACCCAATGATTTGTGAGGATCAGATCTGTCAATTTATTGTATTTATACCTGCATCAAAATTATTATTGTAATGGATATTTTTGACTTCGGATCATATCCATAATAGTTTTAGATATTGTTTAGATTGGGTAAATGCTGTTTTGAATATATATATATATATATATATATATATATATATATATATATATATATATATATATATATATATATATATATATACAAATTACACTTTCTATATATATCTATACGGAAGTATCCCTATCAATTTATCAAGGAAAACACATGCGCTTTTAGATCGTACCCCGACAGAGGAGCAAGACCTATAGAACGGGCATCGCCATAGAAATCACCTTATATCTTGTGAATCTCATCAAAGATCAATATGTTAGTGGTTCCATCTTCCTAGCCATTTGTCTGTTTGTCGTCTTTGCTCAAGCTGACTTTCAATCATTCGTCCAAGCCCTGAATGCGTTAATCTACCACGTCAGTCTACACGACTCCGATATGTTGCTATGTCCCATTGAAAATCTACGCTTCACTAAACTTATATATCTTCGCTCGTTGTCAGCCTGTTTCGTTTCGGCACCTGTTCCGTCTTCACCCTTGATTCTTCTGTTTCAGCCTATTTCCGTCACTTCTACGCTAAAAATCATTTTATCACTTTCGCTTTCTTTTCCAAAACCAGATCTCTTGACGCTATTCAATCGATGACTTCGCCAATGCCCTCATTAAATCTTTTTTTTTTAAATATTATACATGCTAACTTTTTGCTATCTAGCTTTATCACTTTTTTAAAAAAAAATCTGCAAACTTATTTATCATGCGCCTGCGCACACTGACAGATGTATCTCCTTTATTTAATTTCTCAAAGAAAGCATATACTAATCTACAATATGCGGATGTGATATATTATTTCTCCATTGATTTAATTTTCTTTATTTCGTTATTCCTTTGTTCGAAGCGAATTTTGATTGTCTGAGAAGATTTTTTTATTTAGTTTCATTTTCTTCATATTTTATTTGGAAACATTCTTCATCATTTTCCCTTTTTCCTCCGTTTATTTCGATTTTTCATGCAAACATTTCTTTTGCTTTCTTTTTTTCTCTACTTTTATGCCAGCGTCAACCATTTCACCGCCAACTTCCATACCTTCTTCTTTCATCCTTATTCTCTATTTCTTTATCTACTTTTTCAATTACTTTTTATGTTTTTTTTAATGAACCCATTTTGCAATTGCTTCGTTCATCATTCAAATGTTTTCCGTTTTCTATATTTATTGGCCTCTTCTTCTTCAGTATTGTATCACTTTCTTTCATCAGTTCATCTTTTCTTCTGTTGTATCTCTTTCTTCTTCTTCTTCTTCTTCTTCTTCTTCTTCTCTATTGTATCTCTTACTTCTCTTACAATTCATCTTCTCTATTGTGTCCCTTTCTTCTTCTCTATTGTATCTCTCTCTTATGCTTCTTCTCTATTATATCTCTTTCATCAATTCATCTTCTATATTGTATCGCATTCTTCTACTTCTTCTTCCCCATTGTATCCCTGTCTTCTTCGTCTTCTCTATTGTATTTCTTTCTTTCTTTCTTTCTTTCTTTCTTTCTTTCTTATTCTCTATTGTATCTGTTTCTTTCATCAATTCATCTTCTCTGTTGAATCTCTTCATTGTATCTCTTCTTCTTCTTCTTCTTCTGTTTCTTCTTCTTCGTCGTCGTCGTCTTCTCGTTTGTATCACTTTCTTTCATCAACTCTTCTTCTCTATTGTATCTATTTCTACTTCTTTTTCTTCTCAGTTGTGTCACTTTATTCAATTATCTTCTGCTCTAGTTTATATTTTTCTTCTTTCTTCTGCTTCTTCATCTCTGTTTTATTTATTTTTATGTTCTTTTTCTCTGTTTTATCCATTTCTTCTTCTTCTTCTTCTTCTTTTTCTTCTTCTCTATTGTATATCTTTCATTCTTTTTTCTGTATTGTATTTCTTCTTTATCTTCTTATCGATTGTATCTCTTTCTTTGATCGATTCATTTTTATTTTATCACTTTCGTCTTTTTTGCTTCTTTCTTGTACTTCTTTCTCCTCCTCCTCCTAGTACACCTCCTCCTTCTTCTTCTCTGTGGTACCTCTTTCTTTCATGAATTCGTCTTCTCTATTGTATCTCTTTCTTTTTCTTCTTCTTTTTCTTCTTCTTTTTTCTTCTTCTTCTTCTGCTTCTTCTTCTCTATTGCATCTCTTTATCTTTTTATTCTTCTTTAATGTAACTCTTCTTCTTTTTCTTCGTTATTTTAGTTCTTTCTTTCATCATTTCTTCTTCTCTATTTTATCGCTTTCTTTTTCATTATTGTATCTTTTTCAGATTTTTCTTCTACTTTACAGCTCTTTCTTTTTCTTTTTCTTCTAGTTTTTCTCCATTTTATCCATTTCTTCTTCTATAATGTACCCCTTTTCTTTTTTTTCTTTTCCTTCAGCAGACATATACTTTATAACATTCTATATATGAATTCGAATTAAACTTAAGACATTGTGTAATCCATGGCAGATGAAATACAAGGTTTTTATCGTTACATTTATGCTTTTTTCTAATATTTAACTATTCGTGTTACTTGTATTGTTTTCATCAATGTTTCCTGATATAATGTTTCCTATTAGAATAATTATATATTTCTATTCTCTATCATTATTTTGTGGTGTTTCTAAACTTGCTTCATTCTTTGCGCTCAGCGTCTACAACTCGTCTTTACCTTTTGTTTTTAATTAAATCTTTTTTCTTTACTATACGTTTATTTTATTTTTTTTTTCATTTGCATTTTGTTTTTTTCTTGATTTCTTCTACCATCTTTCATTCTCATATATGTTATTTCTATGTCTTTAATCACATATTGTCCCTACCAAATGGTATATTCAGCGACTCAGGCAAACACTCGACCTTAAACATCATGATTGGCGCCTGTCATTCGATCCAATCATATCTTCGCTTGACTCCCGCCAGCAATCCACCGATCCCGACATGTGTGCAATAAAACCGATTGAAAGAGCTCGGTTATTTGAAGACGGCGCAGCAAACAACAAAGAAAACAAGTCAGAAAGTGGCGACGGATATAAAGGCGGTGACTGTGCGAGCAACGGCAGCAGTACTACGTCAGGCCCCAACGAACAGGGACTACAAAGCCGCATATTACCTCACACGATACATGTTGTTGCAGAAGGGTACAATAGACTCTGATCAACAGCATTCAGAGGTTCAAATTATAAGCACGCATATACACACAGACATATGTGTAATTATACAGTCCATAAACTTTGATGTTAATTTAAAATTATATGATCTACAGTACAACGCACTTGGGCACACATACGTGCATATATGATCTTTTTTCTCTAAAGAACTAATCTATTTTATTTTTCAATCCGTCGTTATTTTTTAGTGGATAATTTTAATTTGACATTTCGTTTTTTTTTTGTTTTGTTTTTATAGTTTTATATCTACCGATCTGTGCCCTTCAGAAAACTTAATACAGAAGGATATATTATCTTTATTAAATTTTCTCGAATGTGCAGATTTTATATACACTGTTTACTGTTGTGGGGTGTCTACTGAAATACGGGTATCCACTAAAAGCTCTCGCTCCACACACACACAGACACAGACACACACACACACACACACACACACACACACACACACACACACACACATATATATATATTTGCATATATAATATTCACTAAACACAGATAAATACACACTAACACGCAAATATATATATATATATATATATATATATATATATATATATATATATATATATATATAGAGAGAGAGGGAATATATATATATATATATATATATATATATATATATATATATATATGTGTGTGTGTGTGTGTATGTGTGTGGTTTGTGCTTGTGTGTTTGAATTTTCCCTACTACTTATCTATAAATATATTCAAAAGTGCTCAAAATCACACACACGCACGCACACACGCACACACACGCACGCACGCACGCACGCACACATACATATATATATATATATTTGCATATATAATATTCACTAAACACAGATAAATACACACTAACACGCAAATATATATATATATATATATATGGAGAGAGAGAGGGTGGGATTTTATATATATATATATATATATATATATATATATATATATATATATATATATATATATATATATGTGTGTGTGTGTGTGTGTGTGTGTGTGTGTGTGTGTGTTTGTGTGTGTTTGAATTTTCCTACTACTTATCTATAAATATATTCAAAAAATTTCAAAATCACACACACACACTATAAATAGAATTCAAAAATGTCAAATTTAGCTGATTGATGTTACTTTTCAGCATCCTGGCTCCAGAGTTTCATAGACGGATTTAATGTCCTCTAAAAGGTTTTATCAGCAATTTATTGCATATATTTTTCGTTTTTTCCCTTTTATGCATATTTAACATTGGTGTCAGATTTTTTTTTCTGTATTCTCTGTATTTGTGTGCGCGCTTCACCGCGTGTAATCATGCGTCCCTTTCTGCGTTTGTGCATTCGCTCGCATGCGCTCGCTCGTGTGCGCCCGTCTGCACGGATGTGCGTGGTGAGCATTTTGCCGTTTTCTTCGTTATTTTTTCTCTACACGTGTTCATTTAGCATTTATTTCTCTTTTTTCATCTTTTGCTGACTTAGTCTAGGTTTGTTCCGGTTCTAGACATGTGGCCTATTTTTATTTATTTATTTTTATTTATGGGCATGTTAGATTTTTTGCTAGGGAAGTTGTATTTCGTTTATTTAATGTTTTTATATAAATGATTGATATTAATACTTAGGCAATATATATATATATATATATATATATATATATATATATATATATATATATATATTACTAATGGTATTAATGCTTAAATGGTAAATGGCATACATATGCATACACACACAAACACAGACACATAACATAGATACACACACACACACACATATATATATATAATAATAGCCGGCCACTCGATACCCATCTACTAGGACGGCTAGTCAATACCTTCTGCAGACGCTCGCTCAGGCACATTTGTGTTTGTTCAACACCCACAGAGCCAACCTATAGTCTATACTGCAACTATACTGAACAGACCTTAGTAACAGTTTCTGGGGGAAAGGCTGTTATCTAGAATGATCAACAATCTGAACAACACCAGCACACACTAACCATAGGTCACGATGAATTGCGACTGCGTGCTAATACAGCTACGGACGGCGCCGACTGTTCTGTCTACCCAATTTCACTCACAAGACACCCGTGGCATGGTTTTTCATGCAATTTCAAAGGTGCCGCATGCTGGGATAGTTCCAATTCCAGACATATATATATATATATATATATATATATATATATATATATATATATATATATATATATATATATATAATATATATATATATTCAATGGGTTATGATTTCGTATATTCATTTGGTTTCATGGTATCATAAGTATAAATTGTAGGAGGTTAGATCTATAATTAAATTGAATTATTAATTTTAGAATTTATGCGTATATGTCTGTATTTATACACCTATGTACACGCACACGTATACATCTGTTTGCTTGTGTATATAGGTATACGTTGCGTACATATGTACACATTGACGCACGTACATGGGTACATCCACACTTAATTCTGTGCTTTGTTATTAATAACCTAGTGCTTACATATCTTTTTACACACACATATACACACGCGCGTATGCACACACACACACACACACACACACACACACACTCATAGTTTATATTATATTTTTTCTTTTATTTATTTATTCATTTAAACTTTGTATTCTATTTTTATTTCATTTATTTATTTAAAGTTTTTATTTATTTTATTTATATTTATTTGCTTATTTTTGGTAAGTGCTTAGATGGCAAAGTAAATATTTATTTGTATGCCTACATTTACCTATTATTTCAGTTTTCTTGTTTAACAGTTTATTTTGGGTTTTAAAACTAACTACTGCTAATTTTTTCTCTAAGCATAATTTACAATTTTTGCTGTTAATACTATATGAGGTTACTCTTTTGAAAATCTTCCATTTAATTTAAGTAGGAATATTGTTCTCTTTTTGCCTCCGTATGTATTTTTATAGGGTTGACTTGATTTTTACATTTTTTTTTAAATGACATTTTGTGGTTATAGTATATTTCTTTTAAAGTTCTTTTTGTAGTCCCTATGTAATTTTTTCTTCTGTGTTAATAATATTATTTACGATGGCTTTATATATTATGTTATTGGTTAAGAATTTATTGTTAAGTAGGTAATTTTCTTTGTTTCGGCTGTTATATCCAATGGTGTTATTTTGCTGTGTGTTGCTATTATTGTTGTAATTGTTATCCGTGCATCTATAACTAATTTTTTTATAGAATGTGTGATAATTTGCTGTTTTAAGTAAGTGTCTGTCTGTTATTTGGAAGAATATTTTCCCTATTTCTGTATTTATTGCATTGTTTTAGTAGGGTTCTGAACGAAATTATAATTCTTTTTTATTATTTTCGTTTTTGTATTCTACTTTGTTTGAATATCCATATTTTTAATGAGTAGGTAAAATGTGTGGGTTCCATATTGATGTAAGAGAGTTTATTTTGAGAAAATATAATACAGAATTGAACTGAATGCTGGGAAAAAGTGGTCGAGCAAAAATAAAAACAATGCCAAAAATGTGTAAAAGTGCTCAACTAAAAATAATTTTTCAGGAGCTAAGGCAATAGCGATGTCAAAGGTAGTATGAAACCAAAAATACTGATAGTCAATTGGCTATCAAGATTTTTGAAAAATAGGGTCTTGAGAGAAAAGACATTTAAGACAAGCAATCTTTGTGATAAAGTGCTCGATATCGAAGACAGAGCATTGATAGTATTTTGTGTGTGTGCCTGTGTATGTGTAGCATAATTAGGCAGCAATTGTTCTTCTAAACAAATTTTTATTAAAATGTCTATATCCATTGAATTTATCCATCGATTGTTGTGAATCTCCTACAAATCTTGTTTGATGGAGAGGCAACTCCATATGCGAAATAAAGGCTGTTTCCAAGCAACATCTTCAGGTGTGAAAGATTAAATTGAAGCAAAGGAAGACAAACGTGTTTTACGTAGCTTTCCTTATTTAAAGTTATATTTTTATTTTGACACTGAATCCGATTAATCAAACGCACGTTTAATAGTCACAGGTAAAGATACGCTTAGAGACACTAATTATTTCCATTCTGGTTGCTTTTTTAACGTAAACGGTTTGAATAATATTTCGTATTTCTTTTTGCTGTTGGATGTATGGAATATCAAAGACTATAATACCAATAGAAGCTACTGGTTAGCAATAGTAAATATTGTTATCTATCTAATGTTATTATAGTCTTTGGTAAAATTTTCAGTGTATATTTATAATTGTATGAATTATATTTTGAGTATCTCAGTATATATGTTAATATATATTATATGTATAATATAATATACATATTATAATGCATATTATAATTTATTAATATATATTATATCTATCATTAATATATAATATATATTATAATATATATTATAATACATGTTATAATTTATTAGTATATATTATAATATATATTAATATGTATTATAATATCTATTAATATATATTATAACACATATTATATGTATATATTATATATGTATATATTATATTATATATTATATATTATATGTATATTATATTTTATTATATATATAATATATATTAATATATATTATACTATCTATTAATTTATATATTATAATATATATTATATATATAATATTAATAAATTAATTGATAATTATAGCATATATATCTATTAATATATTGATAAATTATTTTGTGAGTGCCAGGATTCTTTATGCAAACAAACTAAGGTCATTAAAATTTTCGTAAATATATATCGACAGCAGATAATAGAATTGATGAAAGTAATCAGTCAGATACCGGCTACGTGTTAATATAGGGTGCTCCATATATTATAAACATTACCAGTTCTTCAGGCGTCATTTTAGCTTTTCCAGTGTTTCAATTTTAACATTATTCTCAACATTTTATTACTTTGCAGACATCATTGTGTGAGTGTTGTTTTCAATTCTCATATAAATCTTTTAAATGTTGGGTCCTATTTTTTCTGTCGTAGAAATGGTATATATGGAAAGATTGGGACCAAGCTCAGTATTTGAAACAGTTTTAGACGAGATGGGAAACAGTCAGCTTTGCAAAATATGAATTTTCCAGCTTGAATATATTCTTAACCTGAAAACATCCAGTATCACTGAAAACATATCTTGTTCAAGAACATGCAATAATTGTTTGCTTGACACTATCATCAAATTTGAAGGGAAGTATAATTTCGCTACCTATAATATACGCCAACAAATTTACTACATCTTTTCACTGTTTTAAGTACGTCATATTTTGCTCAGATATCAGATCCCTCTAATAATGAAGCTCTGTTCAGAATTAGATTTTCCTGTACTTCTACAACCAATTCAGAAACGTTTCTGTTTGTGGTATTTACTTAAAGGCGACAGAATACATTCTTTCTTCGATTTAGACATTCTTAACATTCTGCCGCTTGTCTCTTTGTTTACATTCACAAAACCTTGCTTCTTCAAATATTTTCTTACTAGTAAACCACTCTTTTGATTATTGCCCTTTTAATTCGTTTTCAAAATATATATATATATATATATATATATATATATATATATATATAATATTATATTTTAAGATAATTTTTTATCTTGCCAATGTTTTCAATGTCTTTTTCTGATTGTTCTTCGGAATTTCCAATGACGTGCACTCATGACTCAATAGCTTTACATTGTCTTGTTTCCCTTTGAAATTATCTTTATTACGACCCATTGCAATAAATATATATATATCTGAAATGAAATCATATCTGTAATATAGAATTTTTCCTGGTTGTGTGTGTTTGTGTGTGTGATTTTTAGTGTATAGAGTGGAATGAACAGATCCAAGTCTCAAAATAATTGTTTGACAGCTTTTATTTGTGGTTGAAAGAGAGAACGCAAAATAGTAGCATTTTGTGACGAAAATGTTGGGTTTTCCAGTTAACGAAGTTCTTCACTTGAGTAGATGTTTCGTAGACAGAAACTTCTCCGCTTGTTCCGCGTGGAACGAGAAATACCGTGTCAAGCTGCCAGGCCCGGCCACGTGCCCTCTGCAGCAAGGGTTGTGAGTAACACTTTGAGTAGGGTCTTGGAAGGTAGCGGCAGCTGAAAAGGAAAAGTCGAAAAGGAGTCAAATAGGGTAAAGTTTTTATGAGTTCTGGGACTTCCGGTTGTTCTCTGCTGATTACTTCGAGCAAAGTAAAGAAGCCCTCACACGCCACAATAGCCAACAAGTGAGACAGTATCTGTAGTAACTATACCAACAAAGACACACACACATTGTGTGCGATTGATAAATTGTCGTCAAAATTACGCAAGCATGAAAATAAGTTTTAACAAATATATTTACCAAAATTGCACAAAATTATCTTTAAATACTAAAGTGTAAATTTATTCAAGTGTATCGTCATTGGCTACAACGACAGCTTCGAAATCTCCTGCAACTCTTCTGATCGTTCTCCCTTTTTAAGTTGATGAATGCTGCCATGATCCTTGCCTTCAGTTCATCTTTGGTGTTACATGGAGTTTTGTTGTTCTCTCGCTCAAATGCGCCCCACATATAATAATCAAGGTGGTTGTAGTCGGGGAGCCAGATAGCCAGATGTAAGTGGTGATGTGGTCGCAGAAATTGTTTGACAGCCATGACTGGGTTCTCTTGCTTGAGTGGCATGGTGCAGATTCCTGTTGCCAGATACAGGGTCTTCTAGCAGCTACCCTCTTGACCCCAGGCAACACTACCTCCTCAATGAACTTAATGTAGGCCTCTGTATTGAGTCCGAGGCTCTCATTAATAAATTCGGGAGTTCTTTTCTCATCAGAATGATCAGAGTGATATTTCTGAGTTGCTGCACATTCCTAATCACAATTAAACTCATCGAACTCTTTCCAAATACTTTCCACTGTCCTCAGCTTGACACCCAAACATACTAAAATGTTCGTATTTAAACTTCCGGTGCGAATGCCAAGCAGTACAGCATGCAGTTTCCAAATTTCTAATGGAGTGAATTCCATCATAGTGCTCTTTTTTCATCGACGTTGGCCAGCTTGCTGACCGACTATACTGTGCAGTCGACAAATATAAAATAAAAACAATACGCATGCACAAAATTAAAAAATGGCGATAATTTACCCATTGCACCTTGTATATGTAATTTCGTATTCGGGTAGCAATCCCTCTTTTATACAAGTCTCTTTAAAAACGACTGCCATGATACTGCGGTTAAGGTAGCATTGAAAAGTAAAAATTATAACCGAAAGCGCACGGGCATACATAGCATTTGAACAATGTCTGCACAATTTATGTCCAGAAAAGAAAAAAAATGTAAGAACACAAATAAAATAAAAAGAAACTATACAGCAGTACCTTTTCAGTCGTTTTGTAACGAAATATATATATATATATATATGTATATATATATATATATATATATATATATATATATATATATATATCCACACGCTTCTTTTTCCTTTTCCTCCTATCTCTCATAATATCTTTTTATATATATTCTCCCTCTTTTTTTAACTTCAATTACATACAAATACTATTATTAAAACCTAAAATATTATTTATATTTATCTATGTATATCTGTAAATGTAGATCTACGTGTGATAGTGTCGGGGTTATTTAATTTTTCTATCTATCTATCTATCTATCTATCTATCTATCTATCTATCTAGTATGTATATATATATATATATATATATATATATATATATTGCAAGATGACTGCTGAAAGTTAATAATTGCGTAAGCTGACGAAAAATAAGGAATAAAAATAAATTTGCAAGAAAAGTTAGGCAAGGATATCTGAAATCCTAACCCCAAAATGGCAAAATGTCCTCATTGGCGCCTAAATAGATACTCCTTCCAGACCTTCAATTTCTCATTTTATACAATTCACTATTATTTCGGCTCTTAGCAATTTGTGTTATGCATTTGTTGTAAAAACTGATAACTATGACCTTGAAATGAAAGCAGCCAATTCCATATCAACGCATTTGAAGAATATTCGAGCTCAACATCTAGAGGACATCATTCATATTCACTGAAGCATTAAACTTATCGGACAATCCTTGTTTACAACGACTCTACGTCGAACATGGAATGAATGGTATCGTATCATTGCACCAACGCCCAGACTACTAAATTGCGCCGAAATCCTATTTTATTATTTGTTGCATTAGATTGTAATAGTATCAATTTCAATAAACGTGATATCAATCTCTCTAATCCAACCAAAGTAAACAGAGACCATTTGCTGACACATCAACTGTACCCGCTTCTATACGAAACAGGTCAACAAGGAAAATATTTTAAATATACGTTTAATAGTTACAGACATTCAATTGATATATGTATAGAATACTGATCGATGACAAGAAAGGACAAAACCTAACAGGAATATAAATAGTAATACTTTGAGATAATAAATAATCCTGAAAAAAGTTTGGTGAGGGAAGCGGTTTAGTTGCTCTGATTACCTGGCCACTCAGCAGGTAGTATTGCTGATATAGACAGATGCTAACTGTTATGGGATCTTACCCATAATAATAATAATGGACTATTCCATACTTAATAAATACTGAGCCTCAGGAGTAGGCAAGAAGTCAGCCAGTCGCTTTGTGGGGGAGGGTGACTGAATATCGTCAGACAGTCGCTTTCTCGACTGACTGTTCGATTCAACTCTCTGTCTACGGACGGAGAGGAACCCGAAGAAGGCTACGCCGAAGGGCGGAGTCTCCTTCAGGGGAGGTAAACCGGCCCAGAACCCGTTTATAAGGGTTCAAATGGGCTATTTTTTGGCCGAGCCTGATGGTTCGGGAATGCCCACATTAAAAAGGCCTTGTGCCACATGACACCCTCGTGGGGGGGTGACTGAATATCGTCAGCCAGTCGCTTTGTGTGTGGGGGGGTGACTGAATATCGTCAGACAGTCGCTTTCTCGACTGACTGTTCGGTTCATATCTCTTCCTACGGGCGAGGAACCTGAAGGAGGCTACGCTGAAGGGCGGAGTCTCCTCGGGGGAGGTAAACTGGCCCTGAACCCGTTTATACCGGGTTCAAATGGGCTATTTTTTGGCCGAGCCCTAATGGTTCGGGAATGCCCACGTTAAAAAGGCTTTGTGCCACATGACACCCTCGTCGGGGGGTGACTGAATATTGTCAGCCAGTCGCTTTTGTGGGGGGGTGACTGAATATCTTCAGACAGTTTTTTTCGACGGACTGTTCGATTCAACTCTCTCTTCTACGGACGGAGAGGAACCTGAAGGAGGCTACGCCGAAGGGCGGAGTCTCCTTTCGGGAGGTAAACCGGCCCTGAACCCGTTTATAAGGGTTCAAATGGGCTATTTTTTGGCCGAGCCTGATGGCTGGGAATGCCCACATTAAAAAGGCCTTGTGCCACATGACACCCTCGTGGGGGGTGACTGAATATCGTCAGCCAGTTCACTTTTGAACAGACTGATCAGTTCAACAGTCGCTCTCTCTGGGGTGAGGAAGAGGAAGGATACGCCGAAGGGCAGTCTCCTTCGGGGAGGTAAACTCGGCCCCGAACCCGTTTATACGGGTTCAACGGGCACTTTTTGCCGGGCCGAGCCCACTGGGTTAAAAAATCCCACAATAAAAACCGACCTTGTGTCACATGTTGCCCCAGTGGAGGGGCTCAATATCGTCAGTCGTTCAAGAACCGACTGCACGGTTAAACTCTCTTCCTACGGGCGGGAGGAACCGGGAGGCTACGCCGAAGGGCGGAGTCTCCTTCGGGGCGGCCCTGAACCCGTTTATACGGGTTCAAATGGCTATTTTTTGGCCGAGCCTAATGGTCGGGAATGCCCACGTTAAAAAGGCCTTGTGCCACATGACACCCTCGTGGGGGGGACTGATTGTCAGACGTTCCCTTTTGAGCGACTGTTCGGTTAAACTCTCTTCCTACGGGCGGGAGGAACCCGAAGGAGGCTACGCTGAAGGGCGGAGTCTCCTTCGGGAGGTAAACTCGGCCCAGAACCCGTTTATGCGGGTTCAAATGGGCTATTTTTGGCCGAGCCTAATGGCTCGGGAATGCCCACGCAAAAAAGGCCTTGTGCCACATGACACCCTCGTGGGGGGTGACTGAATATTTTCAGTCGTTCAACCTGAACTGACTGTGCGGTTCAACTCTCTTCCTACGGGCGGGAGGAACCTGAAGGAGGCTACGCCGAAGGGCGGAGTCTCCTTCGGGAGGTAAGCTCGGCCCTGAACCCGTTTATACGGGTTCAAATGGGCTATTTTTTTGGCCGAGCCTAATGGCTCCGGGAATGCCCACGTTAAAAAGGCCTTGTGCCACATGACACCCTCGTGGGGGGGTGACTGAATATTGTCAGCCAGTCGTTCAACTCTGAACTGACTGTGCGGTTCAACTGACTCTCTTCCTACGGGCGGAGGAACCCGAAGGAGGCTACGCCGAAGGGCGGAGTCTCCTTCGGGGGAGGTAACTCGGCCCAGAACCCGTTTATACGGGTTCAAATCTATTTTTTGCCGAGCCTAATGGCTTCGGGAATGCCCACATTAAAAAGGCCTTGTGCCATGACACCCTCGTGGGGGGTGACTGAATATTGTCAGTCGTTCAACTCTGAACTGACTGTTCGGTTTAAACTCTTCCTACGGGCGGGGAGGAACCCGAAGGAGGCTACGCCGAAGGGCGGAGTCTCCTTCGGGGAGGTAAAACTGGCCCCAGAACCCGTTTATACGGGTTCAAATGGGCTATTTTTTGGCCGGGCCCAATGGCTCCGGGAATGCCCACGTTAAAAGGCCTTGTGCCACATGACACCCTCGTGGGGGGTGACTGAATATTGTCAGTCGTTCACTTTCTGAGCGGCTGTTCGGTTCAACTCTCTCTTCGGACGGCGAGAGGAACCCGAAGGAGGCTACGCCGAAGGGCGGAGTCTACTTCGGGGAGGTAAACCGGCCCAGAACCCGTTTATAAGGGTTCAAATGGGCTATTTTTTTGGCCGAGCCTAATGGCTCGGGAATGCCCACGTTAAAAAGGCCTTGTGCCACATGACACCCTCGTGGGGGTGACTGAATATCGTCAGTCGTTCAACTCTGAACTGACTGCACGGTTCAACTCTCTTCCTACGGCGAGGAACTGAAGGAGGCTACGCTGAAGGGCGGAGGGGCCCCTGAACCCGTTTATAATATGGCCGAGCCTAATGGCTCGGGAATTCCCACGTTAAAAAGGCCTTGTGCCACATGACACCCTCGTGGGGGTGACTGAATATTGTCAGTCGTTCACCTTGAACTGACTGCACGGTTCAACTCTCTTCCTGCGGGCGAGAGGAACCTGAAGGAGGCTACGCCGAAGGGCGGAGTCTCCTTCGGGGAGGTAAACTCGGCCCAGAACCCGTTTATACGGGTTCAATGGGCTATTTTTGGCCGAGCCTAATGGCTCGGGAATGCCCACGTTAAAAAGGCCTTGTGCCACATGACACCCTCGTGGGGGTGACTGAATATCGTCAGTCGTCACCTCTGACTGACTGCACGGTTAAACTCTCTTCCTACGGGCGGGAGGAACCTGAAGGAGGCTACGCCGAAGGGCGGAGTCTCCTTCGGGGAGGTAAAATGGCCCTGAACCCGTTTATACGGGTTCAAATGGGCTATTTTTTTTTGGCCGAGCCTAATGGCTCGGGAATGCCCACGTTAAAAAGGCCTTGTGCCACATGACACCCTCGTGGGGGGTGACTGAATATTGTCAGTCGTTCACCTCTGAACGACTGTTCGGTTCAACTCTCTTCCTACGGGCGGAGGAACCCGAAGGAGGCTACGCCGAAGGGCGGAGTCTCCTTGGGGGAGGTAAACCGGCCCAGAACCCGTTTATACGGGTTCAAATGGGCTATTTTTTGGCCGAGCCTAATGGCTCGGGAATGCCCACGTTAAAAAGGCCTTGTGCCACATGACACCCCGTGGGGGGTGACTGAATATTGTCAGTCGTTCACTTTCTGAACTGACTGTTCGGTTCAACTCTCTTCCTACGGGCGAGAGAGGAACCCGAAGGAGGCTACGCCGAAGGGCGGAGTCTCCTTCGGGGAGGTAAATCGGCCCTGAACCCGTTCATACGGGTTCAAATGGGCTTTTTTTGGCCGAGCCTAATGGCTCGGGAATGCCCACGTTAAAAAGGCCTTGTGCCACATGACACCCTCGTGGGGGGGTGACTGAATATTGTCAGTCGTTCACTTTTGAACCGACTGCGTTTAAACTCTCTTCCTACGGGCGAGGAACCCGAAGGAGGCTACGCCGAAGGGCGGAGTCTCCTCGGGGAGGTAAAACCGGCCCAGAACCCGTTTATACGGGTTCAAATGGGCTATTTTTTGGCCGAGCCTAATGGCTCGGGAATACCCACGTTAAAAGGCCTTGTGCGTACATGACACCCTCGTGGGGGGTGACTGAATATCGTCAGTCGTTCACCTTTCTGAGCGACTGTTCGGTTCAAACTCTTCCTACGGGCGGAGGAACCCGAAGGAGGCTACGCCGAAGGGCGGAGTCTCCTTCGGGAGGTGCTTCGGCCCTGAACCCGTTTATACGGGTTCAAATGGGCTATTTTTTGGCTGAGCCCAATGGGCTGGGAATTGCCCACGTTAAAAGGCCTTGTGCCACATGACACCCTCGTGGGGGGTGACTGAATATTGTCAGTCGTTCAATTTTTTGAACAGACTGCTCGGTTCAACTCTCTTCCTACGGGCGAGAGGAACCCGAAGGAGGCTACGCCGAAGGGCGGAGTCTCCTTCGGGGAGGTAAAATCGGCCCTGAACCCGTTTATACGGGTTCAAATGGGCTATTTTTGGCCGAGCCTGATGGCTTGGGAATGCCCACGTTAAAAAGGCCTTGTGCCCATGACACCCTCATGGGGGGTGACTGAATATTGTCAGTCGTTCACTTTTGAACTGACTGTTCGGTTCAACTCTATACGGGCGGGAGGAACCCGAAGGAGAGGCTACGCCGAAGGGCGGAGTCTCCTTCGGGGAGGTGGCCCTGAACCCGTTTATACGGGTTCAAATGGGCTATTTTTTGGCTGAGCCTAACGGCTCGGGAATTGCCCACGTTAAAAAGGCCTTGTGCCACATGACACCCTCGTGGGGGGTGACTGAATATTGTCAGTCGTTCTTTTGAACAGACTGCTCGGTTTCTCTTCCTACGGGCGGGAGGAACCCGAAGGAGGCTACGCCGAAGGGCGGAGTCTCCTTCGGGGAGGTAAAATCGGCCCTGAACCCGTTTATACGGGTTCAAATGGGCTATTTTTGGCCGAGCCTGATGGTTTGGGAATGCCCACGTTAAAAGGCCTTGTGCCACATGACACCCTCATGGGGGGTGACTGAATATTGTCAGTCGTTCACTTTTGAACAGACTGCTCGGTTTAACTCTCTTCCTACGGGCGGGAGGAACCCGAAGGAGGCTACGCCGAAGGGCGGAGTCACCTTCGGGGAGGTTAAACCGGCCCAGAACCCGTTTATGCGGGTTCAAATGGGCTATTTTTTGGCCGAGCCTAATGGCTTGGGAATGCCCACGTTAAAAAAGGCCTTGTGCCACATGACACCCTCGTGGGGGGTGACTGAATATCGTCAGTCGTTCACTTTCTGAACGACTGTTCGGTTCAACTCTCTTCTACGGACGGAGGAACCCGAAGGAGGCTAACCGAAGGGCGGAGTCTCCTTCGGGAGGTAAAGGCCCAGAACCCGTTTATACGGGTTCAAATGGCTATTTTTGCCGAGCCTAATGGCTCTGCCCACGTTAAAAAGGCCTTGTGCCACATGACACCCTCGTGGGGGTTGAATATCGTCAGTCGTTCAACTCTGAAGCGACCCGGTTCAACTCTCTTCCTACGGGCGGGGGTTACGCCGAAAGTCTCCTCGGGGAGGCCTTGTGAAACCCGTTTATACGGGTTCAAATGGGAGGCCCCTAATGGCTCGGGAATGCCCACGTTAAAAAAGGCGTCAGCCACATGACACCCTCGTGGGGGGTGATCGTGAATATTGTCAGTCGTTCACCTCTGAACTGACTGTTCGGTTCAACTCTCTTCCTACGGGGGAGGAGGAACCCGAAGGAGGCTACGCCGAAGGGCGGAGTCTCCTTCGGGGAGGTAAAATGGCCCAGAACCCGTTTATACGGGTTCAAATGGGTTATTTTTTGGCCGAGCCTAATGGCTCGGGAATGCCCACGTTAAAAAAGGCCTTTGTGCCACATGACACCCTCGTGGGGGGGTGACTGAATATTGTCAGTCGTTCACCTCTGAACTGACTGTTCGGTTAAACTCTCTTCCTACGGGGGGAGGAACCTGAAGGAGGCTACGCCGAAGGGCGGAGTCTCCTTCGGGGAGGTAAAATCGGCCCAGAACCCGTTTATGCGGGTTCAAATGGGCTATTTTTGGCCGAGCCTAATGGCTCGGGAATGCCCACGTTAAAAGGCCTTTGCCACATGACACCCTCGTGGGGGGTGACTGAATATCGTCAGTCAGTCTTTGTGTGTGGGGGGTTCACCTCTGAACCGACTGTTCGGTTAAACTCTTCCTACGGGAGGAGGAACCCGAAGGAGGCTACGCCGAAGGGCGGAGTCTCCTTCGGGAGGTAAATTGGCCCAGAACCCGTTTATACGGGTTCAAATGGGCTATTTTTTTGCCGAGCCTAATGGCTCGGGAATGCCCACGTTAAAAAAGGCCTTGTGCCACATGACACCCTCGTGGGGGGTGACTGAATATTGTCAGTCGTTCACCTCTGAACGACTGACTGTTCGGTTCAACTCTCTTCCTACGGGCGTGGAGGAACCCGAAGGAGGCTACGCCGAAGGGCGGAGTCTCCTTCGGGGAGGTAAAATTGGCCCTGAACCCGTTCATACGGGTTCAAATGGGCTATTTTTGGCCGAGCCTAATGGCTCGGGAATACCCACGTTAAAAAAGGCCTTGTGCATGACACATGACACCCCTCGTGGGGGGTGACTGAATATCGTCAGTCGTTCACCTCTGAACTGACTGTTCGGTTCAACTCTTCCTACGGGGGAGGAACCTGAAGGAGGCTACGCCGAAGGGCGGAGTCTCCTTCGGGAGGTAAACGGCCCAGAACCCGTTTATACGGGTTCAAATGGGCTATTTTTTTGGCCGAGCCTAATGGCTCGGGAATGCCCACGTTAAAAAGGCCTTGTGCCACATGACACCCTCGTGGGGGGTGACTGAATATTGTCAGTCGTTCACTTTTGAAGTCGACTGTTCGGTTAAAACTCTTCCTACGGGGAGGAACCTGAAGGAGGCTACGCCGAAGGGCGGAGTCTCCTTCGGGGAGGTAAAATTGGCCCAGAACCCGTTTATACGGGTTCAAATGGGCTATTTTTTGCCGAGCCTAATGGCTTGGGAATGCCCACGTTAAAAAGGCCTTGTGCTACATGACACCCTCGTGGGCGGGTGATTGAATATTGTCAGTCGTTCACTTGAACTGAGCGACTGGTTCAACTCTCTTCCTACGGGGAGGAACCCGAAGGAGGCTACGCCGAAGGGCGGAGTCTCCTTCGGGAGGGTAAACTGGCCCTGAACCCGTTTATACGGGTTCAAATGGGCTATTTTGGCCTGAGCCTAATGGCTCGGGAATGCCCACGTTAAAAAGGCTTTGTGCCACATGACACCCTCGTGGGGGGTGACTGAATATTGTCAGTCGTTCACTTTTGAACAGACTGCTCGGTTTAAACTCTTCCTACGGGCGGGAGGAACCCGAAGGAGGCTACGCCGAAGGGCGGAGTCTCCTTCGGGGAGGTAAATCGGCCCTGAAACCCGTTTATACGGGTTCAAATGGGCTATTTTTTGGCCGAGCCTGATGGCTTGGGAATGCCCACGTTAAAAAGGCCTTGTGCCACATGACACCCTCGTGGGGGTGACTGAATATTGTCAGTCGTTCACTTTTTGAACTGACTGTTCGGTTCAACTCTCTTCCTACGGGCGGGAGGAACCCGAAGGAGGCTACGCCGAAGGGCGGAGTCTCCTTCGGGAGGTAAATCCGGCCCAGAACCCGTTTATGCGGGTTCAAATGGGCTATTTTTTGGCCGAGCCTAATGGCTCGGGAATGCCCACGTTAAAAAGGCCTTGTGCCACATGACACCCTCGTGGGGGTGACTGAATATCGTCAGTCGTTCACTTTCTGACGACTGCATGGTTCAACTCTTCCTACGGGGAGGAACCCGAAGGAGGCTACGCCGAAGGGCGGAGTCTCCTTCGGGGAGGTCGCTCGGCCCAGAACCCGTTTATGCGGGTTCAAATGGGCTATTTTTGGCCGAGCCTAATGGCTCGGGAATGCCCCGTTAAAAGGCCTTGTGCCACATGACACCCTCGTGGGGGGTGGGCGTCAGTCGTTCACCTCTGAACTGACTGTTCGGTTAAACTCTCTTCCGGGCGAGAGGAACCCGAAGGAGTTTACGCCGAAGGGCGGAGTTCCTTCGGGGAGGTATTTTTTGGCCCTGGACCCGTTTATACGGGTTCAAATGGGCTTTTTTGGGCCGAGAATGGCCGGGAATGCCCAAAAAGGCCTTGTGCCACATGACACCCTCGTGGGGGGGTGACTGAATATTGTCAGCCAGTCGCTTTGTGTGTGGGGGGGTGACTGAATATCGTCAGACAGTCGCTTTCTCGACTGACTGTTCGGTTCAACTCTCTTCCTACGGGCGGGAGGAACCCGAAGGAGGCTACGCCGAAGGGCGGAGTCTCCTTCGGGGAGGTAAAACCGGCCCAGAACCCGTTTATACGGGTTCAAATGGGCTATTTTTTGGCCGAGCCTAATGGCTTGGGAATGCCCACGTTAAAAAGGCCTTGTGCCACATGACACCCTCGTGGGGGGGTGACTGAATATCGTGTCAGTCGTTCACCTTTGAACCGACTGTTCGGTTCAATCTCTTCCTACGGGCGAGAGGAACCTGATGGAGGCTACGCCGAAGGGCGGAGTCTCCTTCGGGGAGGTAAATCGGCCCAGAACCCGTTTATGCGGGTTCAAATGGGCGGGCCGAGCCTAATGGCTCGGGAATGCCCACGTTAAAAAGGCCTTGTGCCTCGTGGGGGGTGACATGACACCCTCGGGGGGTGACTGAATATTGTCAGTCGTTCACTTTCTGAACGACTGTTCGGGTTCAACTCTCTTCCTACGGGCGGGAGGAACCCGAAGGAGGCTACGCCGAAGGGCGGAGTCTCCTTTGGGGAGGTAAACTGGCCCAGAACCCGTTTATGCGGGTTCAAATGGGTTATTTTTTGGCCGAGCCTAATGGCTCGGGAATGCCCACGTTAAAAAGGCCTTGTGCCACATGACACCCTCGTGGGGGGTGACTGAATATTGTCAGTCGTTCACCTCTGAACCGACTGTTCGGTTAAACTCTCTTCCTACGGGCGGGAGGAACCCGAAGGAGGCTACGCCGAAGGGCGGAGTCTTCCTTCGGGGAGGTAAAAACCGGCCCCAGAACCCGTTTATACGGGTTCAAATGGGCTATTTTTGGCCGAGCCTAATGGCTCGGGAATGCCCACGTTAAAAAGGCCTTGTGCCACATGACACCCTCGTGGGGGGTGACTGAATATTGTCAGCCGTTCACTTTTGAACAGACTGATCGGTTCAACTCTCTGTCTCCGGACGGGAGGAACCCGAAGGAGGCTACGCCGAAGGGCGGAGTCTCCTTCGGGAGGTAAAACCGGCCTCGAACCCGTTTATACGGGTTCAAATGGGCTATTTTTGGGCCGAGCCCAATGGCTCGGGAATGCCCACGTTAAAAACCGGCCTTGTGCCACATGACACCCCGTGGGGGGTGACTCAATATCGTCAGTCGTTCACTTGAACCGACTGCACGGTTCAACTCTCTTCCTACGGGTGGGGAGGAACCTGAAGGAGGCTACGCCGAAGGGCGGAGTCTCCTTCGGGGAGGTAAACTCGGCCCAGAACCCGTTTATACGGGTTCAAATGGGCTATTTTTTTGGCCGAGCCTAATGGCTCGGGAATGCCCACGTTAAAAAAGGCCTTGTGCCACATGACACCCTCGTGGGGGGTGACTGAATATCGTCAGCCAGTCGTTTGTGGGGGGGGTGACTGAATATCGTCAGACAGTCGCTTTCTCGACTGACTGTTCGGTTTAACTCTCTTCCTACGGACGGGAGGAACCCGAAGGAGGCTACGCCGAAGGGCGGAGTCTCCTTCGGGAGGTTAAACCGGCCCAGAACCCGTTTATACGGGTTCAAATGGGCTATTTTTGGCCGAGCCTAATGGCTCGGGAATGCCCACGTTAAAAAGGCCTTGTGCCACATGACACCCTCGTGGGGGGTGACTGAATATTGTCAGTCGTTCACCTCTGAACCGACTGTTCGGTTAAACTCTCTTCCTACGGGCGGGAGGAACCCGAAGGAGGCTACGCCGAAGGGCGGAGTCTCCTCGGGGAGGTAAAATCGGCCCAGAACCCGTTTTACGGGTTCAAATGGGCTTTTTTGGCCGAGCCTAATGGCTCGGGAATGCCCACGTTAAAAAGGCCTTGTGCCATGACACCATCGTGGGGGGGTGACTGAATATTGTCAGCCGTTCACTTTTGAACAGACTGTTCGGTTACAACTCTCTGTCTCCGGACGGGGAGGAACCCGAAGGAGGCTACGCCGAAGGGCGGAGTCTCCTTCGGGAGGTAAATCGGCCCCGAACCCGTTTATACGGGTTCAAACGGGCATATTTTTGGGCCGAGCCTAACGGGCTCGGGAATCCCACGTTAAAAACCGACCTTGTGTCACATGACCCCAGTGGGGGGGTGACTGAATATCGTCAGTCGTTCACCTCTGAACTGACTGTTCGGTTCAACTCTCTTCCTACGGGCGGGAGGAACCCGAAGGAGGCTACGCCGAAGGGCGGAGTCTCCTTCGGGGAGGTTAACTCGGCCCAGAACCCGTTTATACGGGTTCAAATGGGCTATTTTTTGGCCGAGCCTAATGGCTCGGGAATGCCCACGTTAAAAAGGCCTTGTGCCCATGACACCCTCGTGGGGGGTGACTGAATCTTGTCAGTCGTTCACCTCTGAACCGACTGCACGGTTAAACTCTCTTCCTACGGGCGGGAGGAACCCGAAGGAGGCTACGCCGAAGGGCGGAGTCTCCTTCGGGGAGGTAAATTCGGCCCAGAACCCGTTTATACGGGGTTCAAATGGGCTATTTTTGGCCGAGCCTAATGGCTTGGGAATGCCCACATTAAAAAGGCCTTGTGCCATGACACCCTCGGGGGGTGACTGAATATCGTCAGTCGTTCACTTTCTGGGAGCGACTGTTCGGTTAAACTCTCTTCCTACGGGCGGGAGGAACCCGAAGGAGGCTACGCCGAAGGGCGGAGTTTCCTTCGGGGAGGTTAAACTGGCCCAGAACCCGTTTATACGGGTTCAAATGGGCTATTTTTTGGCCGAGCCTAATGGCTCGGGAATTCCCACGTTAAAAAGGCCTTGTGCCACATGACACCCTCGTGGGGGTGACTGAATATCGTCAGTCAGTCGCTTTCTCGACTGACTGTTCGGTTCACCTCTCTGTCTACGGACGGAGAGGAACCCGAAGGAGGCTACGCCGAAGGGCGGAGTCTCCTTCGGGGAGGTAAAACCGGCCCAGAACCCGTTTATACGGGTTCAAATGGGCTATTTTTTGGCCGAGCCTAATGGCTCGGGAATGCCCACGTTAAAAAGGCCTTGTGCCACATGACACCCTCGTGGGGGTGACTGAATATCGTCAGTCTCTCACTTTCTGAGCGACTGTTCGGTTAAACTCTCTTCCTACGGGCGGGAGGAACCCGAAGGAGGCTACGCCGAAGGGCGGAGTCTCCTTTAGGTAAACTCGGCCCTGAACCCGTTTATACGGGTTCAAATGGGCTATTTTGGCCGAGCCTAATGGCTCGGGAATGCCCACGTTAAAAAGGCCTTGTGCCACATGACACCCTCGTGGGGGGGGTGACTGAATATTGTCAGTCAGTCACTTTCTGTGGGGGGTGAGCGACTGTTCGGTTAAACTCTCTTCCTACGGGCGGGAGGAACCTGAAGGAGGCTACGCCGAAGGGTGGAGTCTCCCTTCGGGAGGTAAATCGGCCCAGAACCCGTTTATACGGGTTCAAATGGGCTATTTTTGGCCGAGCCTAATGGCTCGGGAATGCCCACGTTAAAAAGGCCTTGTGCCACATGACACCCTCGTGGGGGGGGTGACTGAATATCGTCGCTTTGTGTGTGGTGGGGTTAGTCGACTTTCTCGACTGACTGTTCGGTTCAACTCTCTCTCTACGGACGGAGAGGAACCCGAAGAAGGCTACGCCGAAGGGCGGCGTCTCCTTCGGTGAGGTAAAACCGGCCCTGAACCCGTTTATACGGGCTCAATTGACTATTTTTTGGCCGAGCCTAATGGCTCGGAATGCCCACGTTAAAAAGGCCTTGTGACACATGACACCCTCTGGGGTGGGGGGTGACTGAATATCGTCAGACAGTCGCTTTCTCGACTGACTGTTCGGTACAACTCTCTGTCTACGGACGGAGAGGAACCCGAAGGAGGCTACGCCGAAGGGCGGAGTCTCCTTCAACCTCCCCTGAACCCGTTTATACGGGTTCAATGGGCATATTTTTGTCCGAGCCCGCTGGCTCGGAATGCTCACGTTAAAAAGGCCTTGTGCCACATGACACCCTCGTGAGGGGGTGACTGAATATCGTCAGTCAGTAGTTGTGAGGGGGTGACTGATTATTGTCGAGTCAAGAGTCGAGTCAGAGGCAGTACGAATCAGAGTCGCGTTCAGACAATTACTGCAAGACATTGGAATAGTGATACTTGTCGAGACTACATTGTTCTCTCTACTAAATCTGATTGTTCTACTTCTCTGTATATATTCCTGTTTGTAATATATCTATGTTATTCCATACTTGTGTTCGTGTTCTTCTTTATTGGTTCTACCTTGGACTATCACCGTGGTACATGGAACCGGACCATAACACTAACCAAAACATATGGAGCACAAAACTAAAACAAAGTCTACCAAGTGACCAAAGAAAAAACTTAGTAAAATTAAAATCCAAGCAATTTTTTTATTTCAAAGAAAAATTTCAGATTATCCAATCCGAAATTAAGATATATCATTTCAATGCGTATGCAAGGAGTAATTAGTTAATCTTTTAGATTACAGCAGTGAGTTCCATCTTGAGTGCATTTAATATATTTTGATTTAATTAAAGTATCTTACCGTTCATCACTTTAATTTTGACTTGTGTATGATGTACGAGACATATTTGATCTGCTAATCCATTCGATATATTTTATTTCGTTTTTGCATTTCCGACATTTATTGAACATTCGATCATTATACTCAGTCGCCGTCTTATAAAAAAAAATGTTGAGTCGATTGAAAAATGCTGTCGATCATAGTATTTATATATTGTTCAAGAGTACACCAAACATCATTAAAGGAAAGCTCTTCAAGAACAGACAGGAAAGGATTTCTGGGAAACAGAAAAGAGGGTGAAATGAAAAGAAAAATTATAAAACCTACCGGAAGATAATATGAGCGACAGAAAAATTAATAAAAATATGTGAAAGCGATAAAAAGAAAATCGGGGAAGCATAAAAAGGAAAATAAAGGAAGATGAAATTAAAATTCAAGATAAAGAGTGAATAATATTATTCGTAAAAGAAAGTGACAATAGGAGAGACAAGAAAAATTACTGACGTGAAAATGACAAAAAAGGATAAGAAATGACAGTATGAATAAGCAAAAAGAAAACAATAATAATAAAAAGGCAAAACGGAAAAACTAAAAAGCAAGATATAAAGAGAAAGAAAAAGAAAGTACTGGTTAACAGAAAAGAAATCTGATTATAGAAATAATAAAAAAATACACTGAATAGAATTGGAGAGAAAGAAACAAAACTCATCCAAGAAAGATTAAGGAGATAAACGCAAGAAAATGAAAACTCAACAACTAACCAGTAACAGATAAAAGAAAATGGTGTATATAGAAGAGAATGAATAATGCTCGTAACATGTGTGCCTGTCCGGTCGGCTGCGGACAGACAAATAATGGCTGCTGTTTGATATTCATTCTTGTCTCTTCGTGACTGGCATCTCCATCAAGTGCGGTGTTCGGCTTGGACGACAAAAAACATCAACGCTTCAGCAATGTAGGCCTTTTGTTCTTCATTTTCTTGCATCATTTCTTCAAGAGGCCATTAACATTTTCCAATGGACAGTTGCATCATTAAAATCGCTGTCAACATCTGTGTGTCCACACTCACTCCGTTGCTCAGTCCTCCGTCATTAATATGAACTCAGTCCCTATACCGTTATGATTATAGTTTCAGCGACTGGATATGCGGTTAGGGTAACAGATATTGGCAGTGGAAGTGGAATTAGCGAGCCGTTCATTTTTGCATTTTGGAAGTAGATGAATCCATCTCTTTCTCCCATTCTTAGATAGGAGTTAGATAACTGTTATGGGACCTTACCCATAAGAACATAATGGGCTATTCCATACGTAATAAATACTGCGCCTCAAGAGGAAGCAGGGAGTTCCGTCTGAAGTCTGGAGTTCAGTCTGAAGTCTGGAGTGAGGTCAGTCTGTCAGTCGAGTCAGAAGCAGTTCGAAACAGAGTCGCATTCAGACAAGTACTACTAAACCTGATTGTTCGTACTAACACTTTCTACTTCTCTGTATATATTCATGTTTGTAATATATCTGTGTTATTCCATATCCGCCTTCGAGTTCTTCTTTATTGGTTCTACCTTGGACTATCACCCGGGGTACAAAGAACCGGACCATAACAGTGGCGACGAAGATTCAAACTCATTCGGTGGAAGAGAAAAAAAAATTGTTCGCCACAACATAACAATAACAGAGTAGAAAGAACTCTGTAGCCTTGGTTGACAGACAAGTTTAGACTAAACTTGTCTGTCAAACAAGACTAGAGAGTTCCTTCTACTCTGTTATGTAACCCCGATATGAGAGTGGGAGAAAAAGATGGATTCATCTAATTGCAAAGGAAAACTTTGAATTCCAAACTGCGGAGAAGACAATAGAAAACCACTTCCTTATATTTCCGAATGACAATTCCATGATCATAAACAAACCGAATATGTGAAGAGTCATAATCGCCTAAGTTATAAAGGCGATCATTTTCATGAAGGCGATTTTTTCAAGGCGTTTGCAGGGGAAAAAGTTTCACTACGTCAAAATGTTTACGACATTGACTAGCTATTTATTTAATCCATGATTTCATTGGAGGTGTTTATTCAACATCTATTAAAAAAAAAATAAGTAAAATCTTTATCATATTTACGCAGCAAATTATGATGAAAAGACAAAAAAAAATAACTTTATTTAGAGATGTGCTGTATTTTACCAGCGTTTGCATTTGTCAGCAAGTTTCCGGCTTTTTATAAAACATCGAAATCTTGGCGACAAATGATTCCTGCTAAAAATTACCGGGTCTCTCATACCACCCCACTTACAATTAGTCATTTCCTTCACTATAATGCTAAGAATTCAGAATTCATTAACCGAAGAATTTGTGATTAAAGTTATCAAATAATTATTGTAAAAGAGTTTTTTTCCGGAAAATGGGCTTGTCAATTCCACTATCATCAGTCTTTCTATTATCGATGAGATTTTACTTCCTAATCTTTAGTCTAATATAGTGTGGAAGGCTAACATCTTGATTGTATCATTATTTTTCTGTCTAATTATATGTACTATCCAATTTAGTTGTTGCTGCTGTTGGAAGTTTCAATTGATGTGTAATTTGTTACTTGGTGATTTTTTTATGTTTTTTATTCTGATTGTATCAGATCTAATGAAGGATTGTCTTCTTTTTTTACTCATTGATCTGTTGGATTTAGTCGATAGTTCATACATTTGTGAACGAGTTTATCGCCATACATGGCACAACCATATGAAAGTCGAGATTTAACAAAGTAAATCTAAGAACATGACTAAAGTTTCCAGATTAATATTTTGGTTTTGCAGCATCATAACGATGTTGCAGACAGCTCTCCTTGACAAGATAAATTCCAAAATTTGGAAATATTTACCTAGAATTTGTTTTAAAACATTTTCGTCATTCAGTCTCTTTGATATGTATTATAAACAGGAAAGAATGGACTGTTATTGGTCAAGAATTATTGTAAACATGACAGCTATAATAGGATTGTGATGTGACTAATGAAATGCTTCTATAATTGCTAGCAGTCATTATACAGAATGCATTTGTCTTAGACGGCTTCTGACGTTAAGCAGAACAATATTTAACTTTGAATTGTAGAGACATAGCGTTATCATGATTGCAAATAAGACAGATCGACTCAGAAATCATATTATGTTCACCTTTGTTTTGTTTGAATCTCTTCTTAATTAAATATAATAGTAAAAACGAACATTGATAGAAATAACAGTAATTACATAGTTAAGGAATTCATCGACCAAAATAAGAGAAAGGATCTTATTCTATTTATGAATTAATTCAGCCGAAACATTATGAGGAGAAAGAAATCAATATATATATATATATATATATATATATATATATATATATATATATATATATATATATATAATATAATATAATATAAATTATTAAATTATTAATTGAAAACAGGACGATATATGTTTTAAGGAAATCGCGCATCATTTTCGAGTCACAAAAAATCGCATTAAAAATTGATTCTTATTGCCATATTTATAGAATAAAACTGAAATGTTGTGTATGCATATATTCACGTATTTTCTTTTGGATGATGGAAATAAATTTAGAGAGGCTATTCTTCTAAGAGCCAGGAAAACGAAACGTCGCATCACGCTCAATATATTAGAAATCAATTACTGGCCAATGCATCAGCAATGAATTCACCGAATAAAAATCAAAGTCTATTGAATTATTCTAAGCAATAAATATTGAAAGAGGTTTAATGTTTCGTAATATTAGTTATGCATAACATTTTTTAAAATAAGATTGTCAAAAAAGTCGATGACTACCATTGTGATAGCCTAAACCCCACAGGTTAAAGTGGGAATCTTCTATTACACCACTTATAAAAAAAAAGACTTCGATGAATTTACCATGGCCTAAATTACAGAATTCAAAGGAAGATATAAAATGGAATTAGGAACAACTTTTAGCAACTAATTCCATTATAGGAGATAGGTTTAAATAAAGTTTGAGTATATAATTTTTCGGCGTTCAGAAACTCTTCGAAAATGTTGTACCATTTAACTTTTTTGTCAGGAAAATCTCATATGAAATAAAAAAAGTATATTTTAATATTATTTATGCCTATTATTTTATGTATTAAAACGAAAGAATTTTGGTGACAATGTATTTTTATCTGTATATCCTGTTAGTAATGATATTGTAATAATATACACAGTTACTCTTCTTTGTCGTACTACTACTACTACTATTACTACTACTACTAATTATTATTATTGTTTATTGTAATTCAGTTAACTTTAGCTTGTGTCTACTGAGTAGACTTCATTCAAAAAGACAAATCAATTTTTGTTTAAATTTGATTGCTAACGTTTATAATTGGAGATTCTAAATTTTACAAATTGCTGAATTATATTTTTAAAACATTGATTTTCCATATTTATAAATAATATTTTCTTCTAATGATTTTTTAAACATTTGTTAAATATTTCCGTTTCTGCTTGTGGTCATCCCTAAATATTTCAACATTGTACTATATGAAGTGTTTCCATGATCACCATTCATTAACACTAGCATTGTAACAATAGTTCTAAATACTTTCTCGTCTAATCTTCAATCTGATGTATCGATTTAAACGACAAATCGGAATCTCGAACATTAAAGTGTATGTCATCCTGGTGTGAATAGTTAACATGAAACCATTAATAATTATTAATTAATTTCTGTGTTTGCTTAACTAAAGTTATATTTATCAATGTTGCATTTTATACTCTTGTTCATTATTTATCAATGGATAGTTCAGGTGTCAGTACTGCAAAAAAGGCAATTTAAAGGATTTTAATGTATGATTAATAATGACTTCATAATCTCCGAGTATTTTAGACTTAAATCCCGATTTATATTTTCGTTTTTTGTTTTCGCTATCTTTTACTAAAATGAAGAAATTTTTCGATATTTGTGTTTCTTTATTACAAAATATTACATAAACACTATTTCGTAATTTGCCTTCCTTTCTATTTTTTTTTGTTTACCTAGAGTTTTAATTTTAATCCTTTAAAAAACAAAACGTCAATTTTTACAGCTTCTAAAACACGTAATGTATATAAATGTTTTTGTACGTACATTATGTTTCAAAGGTGTCATAGCTGTGGGTGATAGACGAGACAAACTACTACTGCCTATAAAATGCTACAGTGACATGTGTCAAATAGTTTCTGGCAACTAAGTCCAGCTTCAAGCTTGAGAATGTTTTGGGTAGATTGGGTAGCTGCATAAACCCGGGAAGGCAGTCCATCTGGGGGAAGAAACCTTGATTTGATGAAAATGTCTATGAAAGGAAATCCAGACAGAAAACCCGAAGTGGAGCCCCGAAAGCGGTTGACGGTCAAAACTGACAACTTTACGTCCCCAAATGTAATGTCCTGTCGGTAAGGCTGAGACGGGTTACATGTAGTTTGGGCAGCGCACCGCCTCCACATACCATCATCAGTCGGAAGGAAAATACTGAATTCAAACCAACTGCTACCGTGTAGGTCTTACCTTTTTAACTTCTGAGACGAGAGACAGGGATAATTTCTGGTGCAAAAGGAACTGGCAAGCCATTGCATTATTCTCTCTTGAATGTAACCATGAATTATAATTGTGAGCTGAAGGGGAGTGGTGACCACAGCATTGCAAAATGCACGAAATAAATGAATGAATGAATGATTAATATTCAGTGTTTCAATTTGGGGCATTAATAGATTTTAGGTAGAAATATAAATAAAAAAAGAACAATGTAATTTATACTGGATTTTTATAAACCAATGTTTAATAATGAGTTAAAAATATATAGTTTATAACGAATTTTCTTTCAATTATTATTAATAATTCCGAAAAATTTGTGGCCATTATTGATTTAATTTGTTTTATTAATATTTGCAAATTATAATAATAATTGACTCAATGCTTCACATACCTTTCAAAATACATTCTCATTTGATTATTCCAATATTTTTATTTTCATTTGTAGAGATTATAGCTGAGTAAAACTCATACTGAGGAAGAATCTGTATCACGAGAAAGATTTAAAAGTATAAGTCTGCAGGACATGGAAACTAAGCATCACTATTGGAAGGAATGTTGTGGTATATCTAAAATTGTTTAACTACACGATTGAGTCTTGTATTGCCCTCAATGAATTTCTACACACCATCACGTCGTAAAAAGTAAATATTCACTTTTAACTGCAGCAGCAGAGATTTTTTAAAATTATGATTAATTTTTATATTCTTTGAGAAAACGGAAGTAAACATCGATTAAAACTATAAACTGAAAACTGAATGAATTTAAAGCGATTTGTTGAAATGCAAATATTTTTGTCGTCGAATACAACAGATAAATTTTGACTAAAGTTGTTCGGAAAACTCATTTACGTTGCATACCTTTTGAGAAGCTTAAAACTGATTTGACCGACTTGGTATTATGCGCTAATATAATGATATCTACAGGATGATTGAAAAGAAACTCCCCATTTTAAAATACTTATAATTTAATTATTAACTATAAATTTTTACAAGAAATGGGTATAAGAGGAAAGCGTTAAGCATGAAGTTTTATTTAAAATTCGATATGGGCACCGGATTTCGCTACCAGCTTCTCGAGCCACCCAGGAATCGCGTCAACTATAGTGGTATGGAAGACACAACTTCATCTAGTTGCCCTTAACGTTCTTCCATAGTCTTGGTTTGGTATAGTAGACTTGCTCCTTTAACCAACCCTGAATAAAAAATTCACAGGGTATTAAGTCAGGACTCCTAGCTGGCCAGGCATACATAAAATATGGAGTTACATTTCAATCGCCCTGTAGACTTATTAAAGATTATATTATCGTCCCTACAATTTAACAGTAGTAAAAAAAAAAAACCTTCCTGCTTTTGCGACTGACGACAATGAACCTTTCTATAGGCAGTGAGATTGTAATAATGAAATCTACAGTTCTAAGAATGTTTGATATTATTAATATTAAATTGCGAAAGAAAAACAATTAGCTATCATTCTTAATCGAAAATTCATTTACTTCTCCGGAAAGAAAATTTAAAATCGCATTAGGCCATTTGCAAAAGCTCATCACTGCCAGCATAATTGTGCCTAGCTTAATCTTTCTGTCGAAAATAATGTTCAATCATCTTTTTTATCTTAAAAAGGTAGTTTCACACTTTTGGGGGACAATGACTTTCTAATAAGTAATGTCGATGGCAATATTATTAACGCCACATTTTCAATTCTAATCTGATAATGTTTTAAAAGTCTATCATGGTCAACTTTTTGAGTATTTTTGTGCTTCACTCCAAAATTATTGGATAATAAATTAAAAATGAGTTTTATTTTTTATGATGCAAAGCTTATCTTAGAAGAATAATCTTAATGTTGCTCCTGTGAAGAATTTAAGAATACGGATTGTAGCGCTGGCCATATTTTCAACTTCCAATTGCTATTCCACATTGCTGATATAATTTCAATGTTGTATTGTAAAAAACTGTTTATTTGAGTAAGAAATAAAGATCAAGAAAATTGTTAGCAAATCTCGTCTAGTCTGACACAAGGCAACATTAGTGGAGTAATCAATGAATTTCAAAAGGTATTCCCTTCTTTGACATGCTAGAGGTGGATGAAGGAATGAATGGATGAACCACATGTTACTCGAACTGTAGGAATCATCGGCGAGAACGTTCACGACAGAATATCGATGATGCGACGACGGAGCTGTTAGCTCATACTCCTTTCTCAACTATGTGCTGGAGATGGGCAATCATGGCTCTCCAAAACATCTTATACATTGTGACCCTTAGCAGTTTTTCTACCTTTCCTAAGACTCCTGTACCTGCCGTTTCGCCATCCATTCACATAAACTCGTCATGTAGATAGCTTTCTACCTTCTCCTGTCTCTCTTATCCTCGTTATGTTCAGTGAGGCTTACGCTTCCCAAGGCTCTTTCCTCATTATGAACATTTTTGCTTGTCGGTTTCCGATTCGTAGAATAAATAGTTTTTTGCCATTTTCCTTAAGACTTCCCGTTGTTTATCGCACCGGCCATGGAATTATCATCATCCTGCTGTAGAACCACATTTCTAATGTCTCCAGTTTTCTCCTCATCCTTCAGGAGACTGCCAAGCATTCACTCGTCTATCAAAGGATAGATATGACATATCTATCCAGTTCTCCTTTCTTTGTTTCTAAGGAAATTCCTGTGTTTTACAACTTTGTGCTTAGCCTTTGGAATGCCACTTCTGCTTGTGCAATGCGTGTTCGGATATTAATGTCGCATTTTCTATCTTCTGTTAAAACACTTTGAGGGTAAGAAGAGGAGTGAGATTCTCAGGGATTTACACGTATTAAGCGTACATGATTTGAATAAAAGTTAATATTTAGGTAACAGTGTATCAAGTTTGTCAACTCCTAACGAAGTAAAAAAAAAGGAAAAGAAACTACTGCATCTCTAGCAATTTTCTTCTTTTTTCCTTTCAAGAAGAATTTTATAGGCTAAAAATGAAAAAAAGAGTAAAACAAAATTTTAGAATGAAAAAGCGTTAAACAGGAAATTTAACACATCTTGCTAGTCAGAAAGTTAACATCTACTCATGAGATGCAATACTGGAGAAGGCATTAACTTCTTTCACCTGCATTCTTGCTGCTCATGCTGAAGACGATAATTTTTCTTCATTCATTTTACTTCTCGCTTCTCTCTCTTTCTCTCTCACACACACATACACACGTAAACACAGACAGGCAGACAGACACACACACACATATATATGCAGGTAATATGAGGACATAATAATTATATGTTACGTTCGTAACATAATTTAAAAGAGGACTCAAAACTAATTAGAGCAATATTCTTTAATTTACGATATTACAATCGAAAAACATGTCAAAATCGCTACAGAAAGGGTAGGTAGTCAGAGCCTGTAGTCGTAGTTAGAGAAACTGGTGATGGTTCCACTGTTGCTGGCACCGGTATCTATTATGAATGTAAACGTTTTTGTCCCCAACGTTGCTGGTATCTGCAATAATGACAGACATGGTGGGGAGGATGTCGTCGTCCTCCCAGTTAGATTCCCGCTTCGTTTGTCGCTGGTTAAAATGGGTACGCACATGGCTGTTGTATAAAGTTTCTTTTTTTTGTTTGTCATTTGCAACAACGTACACGTGATCGCGCCGCTTTAGCTTAATAAATGTATGCACTACATATTTTTTGTAATTATCCCTTTTGGAAAGTTTTGAGACCGTATAGTATTGCTGAGGTTTTAGTAAGCACTTCATCTGAATTTGGTTACACGTGCTTATTTTAGCAATGCCTTCTATTAGGTTGGTGCAAAAATAATGGCGTTTTTTGTCGTTCAACTTCAAAAGATCATAACTCCTTTCATAATAAACTTTATTAATCGAAAGAACCATTAGAATTGACACATTTTTGCCAACGAGAAACAAGTTTATTTATCCCATTAGCATAGAAATCCGGAGTTCTGGAAGCGATGAAGTCATTGAAGGCCGATTCGGCATCATTTCGGCTTTGGAAGCATTTTTCGCGCAGGAAGTTGTCGAGATGCTTGAAAAAGTGATAATCGGTGGGTGAGAGGTCCGGTGAATATGGCGGATGAGGCAGAGTCTCGTAGCCCAATTCGTTCAGCTTCTGCAGGGTCAGTTGAGCAACATGCGGGCGAGCGTTGTCATGGAGGAGAATTGGTCCTTTCATATTGACCAATCTTGGGCACATACGTTGGAGATTCTGGTGCATTTTGTCAATTTGTCGGCAGTACTTCTCCGCCGTAATCGAGACCGGCCGCAGACCACCAAACAGTCACCATAATCATTTTTTTGGTGCAATTTCGGCTTCGGGAAGTGTTGTGGGGCTTCTCTGGCATCCAACCACTGTGCCGAACGTCGCCGGTTGTCGTAGAGTATCCACTTCTCATCACACGTCACAATCCGCTCGAGAAATGGGTCGTTTTTGTTGCGCAGAAGGAGCGTAGAAGACCCCTCAAAACGACGATTCTTTTGATTATCGTTCAATTCATGCGGCACCCATTTATCCAACTTTTTTGACTTCCCTATTTGCTTTAAATGGCCAACGACTGTTGAGTGGTCGATCTCGAGTTCAACAGCAACTTCTCGTGCGGTCTTGCGAGGATCGGCTTCAATTAAGGCTTTCAAATGTTCGTTATCAACCGCAGTCGGCCGGCCGCGACCGTCTTCATCTTCGAGGCTCTCGTCACCATTGCGAAATTTCTTGAACCACCGCTGTGCCACACGTTTGTTAGTGGTTCCTGGGCCAAACGCATCATTGATATCACGAGCTGTCTCGGCAGCTTTTCGGCCTAGTTTGAACTGGAACAAGAAAATCATGCGGATTTGAATTTTGTCCATGCTGTCGAAAAGCCTAGAAAAAGTGAATGAAGAGATTGAGAATGGTAACGAATAACACGATTCGATAGAGCGAAAAACGCGCTTCAAAATTATATATAACATGGCTATATATATCAATGAATTAATTCAGAAATCATATATAAATGTAACATATGTGAGAAAACGACATTATTTTTGCACCAAACTAATAATAAAGGAATTAATTCATAGGCCAATTTTCCAAGCCTGGTCGCATTTAAATCTTTTTTTTTGTTGCGAAAAAAAGTGCGATGAAAGACGGTAATGCTTGTAAAATCTATGTAACCCCATGTCGTTCCGTATCCGCAGGCTTTTTGTAACTGACAACATTTCCTGAAGGTAAATTGGTGATCAGCCAGTACTAATGGAGGTGGACATTAATTTATCTAGCAGTTCTGGCTTCGTTTGTTCATGTGTATCAATTAAAGTCTTTTTAACTCATCGTTGTTGTGAGTATCCAGAATGTTGCTAGGTTATTTCGCCACTATTTCCGGAGGTAGAGACGCTATAAGATTATAAAATTTGGTGATTTGGGAAGTTACGTTTCGCAGATAGAATTGGGATTCAATAATTGTGAATCAATTGTTAATGTTAGTCTGCATGAGTTTAGATATCTTAATTGTTATATGTTGGAGAGTCGGCTCGTGATGCACTTATTCCATTTTGTTTTTTTTTTTTATATATATATATATATATATATATATATATATATATATATATATATTGGAATTCACCAAATATGTAGTTATCAAAATGTGTTTACTTTCTTGTTCATTGTGGTTACCAAATATGGGGTCAATTAAAATGTGTTTATTTTTCGTCGTGGTCACCAAATATGGTGGTTATTAAAATATTTTTTGTTCTTTTTGGTCATCAAATATTTTGTATGTGGAATGAAACATACGACAACATAATTGACATGAAAATTTCAAATAAAACACAAGTTTTCGGATACAAACACTTGCATATAAAAGACTACGTACATGAATTTTTGTACTTATCTGTTTGGTTTTTCACGAGCCTGAATACATGCGCCCTGTTTGTATAATTTCACGGAATTAAAAGAGAGAGATTGATTTTCCTGCCTAACGATGTCTCGAGCGGATTTAGTCAGTAAGGTGACTGTTTTTTAATTAATTTTTATTGCTATTTTTGGGGGTCAAGATTAAGTTGGTTAATGCTTCTATAATCCTTGCCTTTAGTTCGTCTTTAGTTTTACAAAGAGTTTTGTTGGCCTCTCGCTCAGCTGCACCCCGTGTATAATAATCAAGAGGGTTATAGTTTTAGCAGTTAGGTCACCAAATGTAAGGAGTGAAGTGTTCCCAGAAATTGTCTGGCAGTCATGATTGGGTTCACCTGCTTGTCTGGCATGATGCAGACTCCTGTTGTCATTCATAGTGTCTTCCAGCAGCCACCCTTTTGACCCATGGCTGCACTTCCTTCTCAAAGCTCTTGATGTACGCCTCTGTGTTGAGACGAATGGAGGCATGACGTCGCCACCACTAGCGATTACGCCAAACACGATGATGTTGACTGGATATTTGGTTTGTATCACTCTCGTTACATTTTTTGGGGACAGAGCATTCTTTGCACTGATTTTAGGTTGACACTCAAACATTCTGAAATGTTCTTATTAAAGCTTCCGGTGCGAATGCCAAGCAGTACAACATACCGTTTCCAAATTTCTGGCGGAGTGAATTGCGATATGGTGCTCTTTTTCTCACAGGCAGTGACCCTACTATACTTTGCAGTCGACAAACTCCGAAACAAACAATGCGCATGCACGAAATTAAAAATATAAAATGGCGACAAATTACCCATCGTACCCTATATATGTATTTTCAGGCAGCATATCTTCATTCAAAATGTTTCATTGAATAATATAGGCATATTATGTCTATTTATTTTTATAATAATCCTTTCTAGTTCTCTAACCAGTTTCTTGAAATTAAGATGAAATTCAACAAGGAAGGCGCCGTAGTTTTTTACTACCCAAGCACTTTCGATCTCCTCCGAGATCATCTTCAACGGGTGAACTACAAACATGAAACTTATTGTAACTGTGATCGTTGTGATAGTGATTTTTAAAAACACGCGTGAATCCGGTCTGTTATAATTAGTTTAATTTTTTTAATTTATCTATTGTAGGTTGATTATATTTTACAAAACAAGAATCCCAATATAAAGGGAAAAATAGCATTAAATGCACTGCAACACTTTGTTGCTACATTCGTAATAAATTTTCTTGAGTAGTGGTTGTATGCTTTTGATATATATATATATATATATATATATATATATATATAGACCACCAACTCTCCAGTATAAAAAGGTAACATAAATTTTGAGTGAAAGCAGCGTGGTTCCAAGAATAGGATTAATTTCGAGTACATTCATTTGGATAATTCATAATATATTATTAACTATTAAGCTTTTAACTTTATAAGTTGTGATATCCCCTATCACAGTAAAATCGACCTTAGTGAATCTGGGTCGTCGGTGAATCTTGTAAGACACAACTGCAGTTGCAACGGCAGTAGCGGTGGCAGCAGTGAAATTTCATATCTCTTTCTAATCGAGACGACCTCGAACACAACAACGAAGTTTGGCGAACAGAAAAGTGCGATGGCGTCCTCGCAACGTCACCATGAAAAAGGGGCAATCTGCTGGTCCTGCGTCCTTGGCCGAAACAAAGCGACGGTGGCGCGACAACGTATTTGCAACCACCAAACCCGCCCGCCAGGGAAAAGCGCGCTAGTTCGAATTCGAGAAAATCACACCCTCTTTGGCAGACATCACTCCAGATCCCAACACACTTTCTCACCGTCTACTTCTGTTTGTCGCACATATTCAAAATATTCTTCTTTTTGTATCGCACTTTGTGGCAGACAAGGTTTACTTATTTGTTCAACCATTTTAGCATAATTTTAGTATTCAAAATTTAAATGTCTCGGAAAGAAGCTAAGTACTCCAGCGATTATTAGTACAGATCAGTAAAAGAAAGTGTTTTTTGACGGAAACATTTTTTGTTTTTACCATTTCATACATTTCTATGTTTAACATAATACCCCAGCCATTGTCACCGTCGGCATTCCAAAAGAACCGTCGACTGCAATAACCTCATTGTTTTCTATCGAAATCTTGAGTTTATTTCCTGAGTCAGGTAGTGCAAAAATATGTAACGGTTCATTATAGAGGCATATCGCCATCAGAATTGCGAATTCTGAAATCTCCCAAGGAGATCGGATATGACAAAAAAAAAAAAACAAACAAACAAAAAAACAAAACAAAAAACAAACAAACTGAAAAAAAGGAACCGCCGTGAATGTACTGAATGGTTTTGTTTCACATTGTAAGAAAGCTAGCTTATGCGACAGATACTTTACGGATGCCCAAAGGCACAGCAACCGAAATGATGTAATAACGACAACTAAAACGAGAAAACAGATCCGAAAGAACCATTGTATCATAAGAAAGTACTTATAGCAAATTGAATCTTAATACCGACGAACAAAATGTGGCAAAAATTATTTTCATTATTTTTTTCTTGTGTCACTTATTTTCTTTCTGCAAACAAGAACAAGTAAAGGCTGTTTTTTTATAGATATATATATTAGAGAAATGCACCGAATGAACTCAGGTGAGAAGATTAGGAAATTAATTTTGCTCAATGGTTTCAGTGACGGTCTTGACAATTTTACTAATGAAATTCGTTGCAACTTTATTCTAACTAATCATATTTTAATAAAAGCGGTTTACATTCACATCAAAGATCTGTGATCTCCTCAAATATCCATTTCTCACAGGATTTTACACATGTCACTATCTACTTTGTCATATTTCTTCTCTCCACCTCTGTCTCCGTCTCTCTGTAATGTTTTTTTTTATCTCATAATTCTTGTTGCCGCAATTATCAATAGATATTTTCTCCTAAGGTTTTTCAATAAAAACCAAATAAAATTACCAAAGTTTCGATGAAAAACATCGTTGAATTGTTTATAAATACCTTATATATTGTCAGTGCACATGGAAACAATATATTGTGCGGCTAATGTAACGTTTAGAGGTTCTGGAAAGGAAATCGATGAACCGTAATTTTTGTTCGAATTCCGATAGAGTTCTTTACATTCGCTACATTCCCTTTCGCACAAATACCCTTGTGGAGTGTATAGATCCATCTGTTCTACCTCCAGCGATTGGTTATTAGGGGAAAACTAAACTCTCTATCCGTGGGTAGAACAGGCCTTGCAGAAGAAAAATGTTGAAATCAAAACAGATAGCCGTGATGAGGTGCATATTATGCAGCTTTTTAAAGGGTTATAGAGTTCAGGATTAATTGCGTTGTGGGGATGCCGAGATCTCGACTGAGGGTGAATAAAAATACAATATCAGCGATTAAATGTAGTAGCATCAATTTATGCAATTTTATGAAAACTTTCTAAATATTAGTCAGAATTTCTCACAAGTAACCAGGCGACCTGAGAAACTCAATCATATAAAGGGAAATTTGTAACACATTCTGTTATCTGTGCCGCCAATTGACACAAGAAAATGGAAACTAAGAACGTAGAAGCCTATGACTCGCATCCTAATCAAAGCGTTTTTCTTGCACCATTAAACTGTATAAAAAATTTCATATATCAACGTTGCAAACTACTACTTGATAGTGAATTCGTTTAAGTTTCCCGCCGCATCCTGAAGTAACAGAAGCGCAAAGCAAATTAACTGAAACTAAATTCTACCCTCGAGTAATGCATAATTTTGCTTTTTCATGAAATAACGTTTTTTCCGACTTCATTCTTGTTTGTTCACAGATTTTCTTCATTTGATTCGAAAAAGCGTCCCTGAAAAAATAAAAAAGAGAAACAATTAAATTTTAACTGTCATTGGTTTAACAGAAACAAAACTCGCTTTCCATTCAGAAAGAAAAAAAAATACTATTTTGTTAAAATAAATGGAAATCAAATAAAATATGAACGTAATTATTGTGCTCTTCACAGCTGTAATAATTCATGCATTTGGAAATTGATGGCATATAATTTTACATTATAATATGCGTAGCTCGGCACGTGAGCAGCTATTATATGTTTGTTACGCTGTTTTCCTTAAAGTTATTTGATATTTTATATTTTACAATTGTAAAAACAGATTTATCAGCACCTGATTTACTTTGAGACTCTTCAATAAAATTCAACCATCATATAAAATACACGAAGCTTGAAGTTGTGATGTCATACTAATCTGCTTCGTATTTGTAGATTATCAGAGACACATGTCCGAAGTGTCATTTAGTAAGAGTTTCTTATTCACTTATTTTATTCGAATTAGATTTTCGTCATCTATTATAACTTTTAAAGATGTTCATTTATTTATTTTGAATGCACATATCCCCAGTAAATGTAGAATGCAGTCTATTATTTGGGAGTCTATTATTTTATGTTGGAAGAACTTTGTAAAATATTTGGCATCTGGTAGAAGTGAGTGAATTTCTTTTTTGAACAACGGAATTTTCTCGAAGACTATAATATTTCTTCGAAATGTTTAATTTACAAATTGTAGTTTTTGTTTTGTTCACTAAAGTCAAACTTTTGTTAAGCCCATGTTTTATGCTTGTAGACAATGTTTTGTCACCGCAAAAGTTGCCCTAATATAACGGCCCAAATCCTTCAAAGTATTGATATAGGAAAGTAGTTCATACTTTGTTGAATATAAAATACGATTTCTCTTACTTTCTTCGGATATTTAACGTTTCCGTGTCGGAGGTTTTTCATATACTTATTCCTTATTTCTAATCTGTGTTTCTTTGATAAAAGTGTACAGATTCGATTGTTCCGATATACATGTGACATCCTTATTAAAGTGTTCTTATCCAAAGCTGAACTTGCTCGTTATCGAATATCTCATGAACGTAGGAAATTCCATGCAAATTATGTTGACAGCCATTCCAAAAGAACTGGCAGAGAGTTTATGTCATTTTCGTGACAAAGAATGTGGACCAGTAGCAGAGTTAAAGTGTTATATGAGACGGCATAAGGACCAGATATACTTTAAGACAACATACAGATCTTTCGTCATGCCATATACACAGGAATGCTTGCAGTAGTGAAGCCGACCTTTAGCAACACTTACCTGTTCCTGACCGCTCAATCCAAAATTGAAGAGATGAACTTCTTTTACCACGAAGTGCCACATTTCCTGTTTCTAATCTGATGAACGCGTTAATAGAATGTGGACAAGTTTAAATTCTTAAAGTAGAATTGGAATAAAATGGCGGACGGTCAAGAGAGCAGGAAATGGTTGAGTTAACGGCTTACTCTTCAGTTTCTTATTCACTTACTCCATAACTACTGGGGGAGAAAAAAAACTGATATATAGTAACTGTTGCACTTCGGCATCGGTATTTCAGCGCAGGTACTATCTAGGCTGTCAAATTCCAATGCAGACAGGCTTGCTCTACATGCAGTACTGGCGCAATATAATCTTATCGTCATCGATTCCTCCATTTAGATTTGGACAATACTAACCTAAGTAAAGGGAAGAGAGAGAGAGAGAGAGAGAGAGAGAGAGAGAGAGAGAGACAGAAAGGGGAGCGAGGATAAATAATACACAAACATCTAAAATGATATACAGACTTTTCAAAAATCGAAAATCATTACTACCGTAGTGTGCTCAATCTGGACTAAGTGTCCAAACTTTGTTGCTTTCTGTCAAGGATATTTGTCAGCGCGTCCACGCCGCTACTGAATGTAACACAATGTCGAGGTTTAAAATGAGTTTAATACCAATACCGTGAACAAAATTTCTAAGCCACCTCGGCATCTCCCATTTCGGGGACACCTCAGGGGCCGGGTAAAAAAATAAATAAAAAATAACAAAAGACGCAGCCCCCTCCTGAAGGCGAGGTAGTGCCTGAGGGAAAGGTACACCCCTGGAATTGGGTTTAATATTTTTTGAAACTTCTCCGCATAGGTTTTTACCTACAGCCGGGACGAATTTGTTGCTTTCTGGTAATATTTTCAAGTACACCTAATAAATAATAAGGTATCATATATAGTGTGATGTTTGACAAACTTGTCTCTCAAAGTCAATTTTCTTGTGTTTAAACCTCCTTTGCTGCTTCATATCCTTGTTCTTGCATCAGATTAAGCAATAAGTAGTGAAATTGCCTTTCAGATTATTCCGAAGATGAAATGAGGTTGTGAAAGCCTATTCTACTCTTATTAAATGTCTATTAGGTCGATGCTAAAATATTAGGTCGATGCTAAAATATTAGGTCGATGTTAAAATATTAATCGCCATTTTTTAACAAAGCTACAGGAAATAAGACGCAAAAGAGTTAACAGTTTTTTTTTGCTGTTTTCAAACGTTAGAGAAAATCAAAAGCAAGAAAATAGTTTTATGTGAACGGAAAAGACATTTGAGACGAGATATTAACTTGCAATGAAAAATAAAGTTATAGAAGGATCCAAAACGAATAAAAAATAATGGCTGGAACCACGACAGTCTTTAATATTTGAATATAAACGTAATCGAGTTGGAGAAAATATTTCTGTGTTTAAGTGGATTCCAAGGATATACTGTGACAGGAGAGAACGTGGTGTCTTGTATGGGACAACTGGAATATCTAAAGGTTAAGAATCTTCTCTGAAGATGACGCAGGATTTCTCTTTATAACATTCCATGGGTTAAGAGAGAAAAGAAGAGTGACAAAAGTTTGGGCTTTTAACTTTTATATTGTTTTATACAACGCCACCTAGAGTACTTTAGGGAAATTCCTCTGGCAGACAAGATGGCATAAACCTGCATAGAAATAATGAGACATTCTGGGAAGTGTGGGTCTCTTTTATATGATTATATAACTTAGGTATACATTTCTGGAATGAGGAGTTATGATTATTTATTTACAATTAGAATAATGTCGTTATTATGATAGCAGAGAAAAGAAAAGCTATCAAAAAGTATAATATTTATTATTATGAGAGACTTCTATAAACAGTTTAGATTATTAGCTGAATATCACTAAAAAAAACCCCAAAAAAAACTGTTTTTCTATGGCGTTTTTAAAATTCCATGGGAATGACTAGGTATATCCTATTTCAATTTCCATTTTGCTCATATTCTATATTGACGCATTGGCAGTTTGATCTTGGTTTTTCAAAGCGGCAACTTTAGCGATTTATTGTATCTTGACAATCATAACTTTAGGCTTGTTCATTCTAATAATGTTCTCGGCTGCTGCTAGTACAAATTCTATTTTCATCTTTAGGTGTTTACCCCTTTCCTTCTGGAATATTTTTCTTCTCTTGAATTCTCCAATATACGGTTTCTTTTCTTTCTTTCCATTCGTCGCACTCTCTATACTGCACCGTATGTAGCCTACACATTCTTTGAGAGTCAAATAGCCAGTCTTCAATGTTATCTATTCGCGTGGAAGTTTTCCTTTCAAATGTGTCTATTATTGGTCATTTATATTCTACTTCTATGGATGTTTCTCTTGTATAGTTTATAAAAGGTTTCTTCCGAATATTTTAAAATGGATAATGATCATAAGTTTATGGCTCTGACAAGATCTCTTCTTTCCTGCAAACTCTTCTTTGTTTATTTGAACTATTCTTTACCATTTCTTTTAATTCGTTATATTTTACTGAATTGAATTCCATCCTTCCCCAATAATTCTATATCTTCCCTCCCCTAATGATTTCTTTAATCGAATTCCTTTCTTGATTTCTGTTTTCTGTTCTGCATCACTGACTATTCATATTTTTCAATTCCAAATTTCATTCCAATGTTGTGAAATGTTTCTTCTTTTTTTTATTAGTTCGTGTTCATCATATGGTTGGATTTATCGGATAAATGAATAAATTTGTATATGCTAAACAATAAAGTAACTTTTATCATCCTATTCCTAGATTGCCAGCAAAGTCTCATCATTTTACAGTTAAAATGGTTAAATGTAACCGTAAGTTCTAGGTTAACAATTTTTTTCCTTCGTACTTCTCGCTTGTGGAAAGTATCTTCTTACTTTTTGCTTTCCAGTCAACACTTGACTTTAAAAATTTAAATGCAATGTTAATCGTTATCTCATGTTATATTCTTATTCTTTTATTGTTTTCTCTATTTAATAATATTTTTTCCTTTTCTCAGATTCTTCGTACCTTTATTGCTTTGGTTTGGGTGGAATTATTAAAATATTGCGAAATGTAATGACTATAGTGGGTGTCTTTTATATTAATCTCACCTACAGATTTGTCTCTTACAGTCAGATCAAGCATGAGATTCTTCATTGCATAAAATTCCAATTCCCGAGCATTTTGTAGTTCTGAAGTTAATTTACCTTCTAAAATCCAGTAATTAAATATCATTTTCTAAAGTTTTTCTCCGTCATTAGATTCTGTTCCTTGATTTTCCTGCTTGTTTTCCTTCATTTAGAACATTTTTATCAGTAAATAATAGATTATTTGTCGTTCAGTTGCTTCTCTGCATTTTCTCTGCTCATCATATAGAATTCATTGGTTTTCTAATGAATAAAACATTTTCCACTATGTTCTGTTAATGATTTGTACATCAAAGGCTACAATGTTATGTAATTACTTTCTCTTATTCCTTTTAGAGCACTGATTGTATCAGGACAGTTTGTCTTGTCAGGCAGTCTAAAATCACCGTGTGAATCTGCTGAGACATAATACAGAACACTATTGAAATCTAGGATTTGGGTCATCGTTTTAGATAGCTGCTGTTAATAAATTCGGATGTAGTGAAAAATAGTTCACAGTATAGCTTATCTAGTTTATTGACCAAAGAAAATAATTTATTCACCGTAATTCTCGAAGTCGTTTTCAAATCCCACTAGACTATAAATTATTGCCAAAAATCAAACAGAATATCATCTTTTTCTATCCGTAGCAGTTAAGGAGCTCGAACCGGGGCGATTTTGGCAAAAAGTTGTTCCTTTTTAACTTTTAGTCCTTATATAAAGAGTATTCGTAAAATCTAGATACATATTTTCAACAACATTTTATTGAATTAAAACATTAACAAATAACATATTCAATATGAATTCCCTCATTTATGATGCAAAGTTTGATGCGCTTTGCAAGATGCACGTGGACTCGATGCATTAACTTCACATTAACTTCAATTTTAACACATTATGCGTTCAATCAAGTGTGTTGAATCTGTAATTTTCATTGGTCACAACTTCTCCTTTAGCATACCCCAGAAAAAAACGAATTACTTCTTCTTTTGACAAAACCATGTTTAATATGTGGAGGTAAAAAATACAGTTAATGAGATTTCATGTTTCCAGACTTTATAGACACCCTGTATAGACAAAATAGTTTTCTTATACGAAACTTTATTATAGACTCTGTAAAAATCAGGATTCTTTCTACGAGAATGAACAGTTCTACTTTAACAAATTTGTGTCTAGAAACAATTACAGTGAATGTATATATCTGTTATCTTTTCTCATTGTTATAAAACACATTTGTTATGTATATAGTCTGGCTGTTTTCTTCCTTCCAAATCACGTTTTTCGTTGAGCATGTTAATACCTACGACAAACAATAAGTCTGTTATCTTGTGGATATTTGAAACATATTCATCAGATTACATCGTCTTCTGGTGCATTCAATTTTACGCATAGTACTTTGGAAAATGTAAATTAATTTGTATACAATGTCTGGAGAATTATCTTTCTTTTTTCCGCAATATCTTATTTCATATTGTTTACGTATATTTTATGTTCCTATCTGTGCTAACCAGTTGCTTTAGTAACAGCGAGTAAATGTTAAATTGGAAAGAAAGACCTGTCACATTCAAAAAAAATATGGAAAAGAGACGAATTATTAATTGAAATTAATCAAGATAAAATTTCCACTCATTATCGATAATATCCTATTTGTTTGGCAAATTGTTGATTTGCCAAACAAGACGGAAAATTCTTTGAGTTTCAATGCAAAGCAAAACTCAACATAACTTTTTAATTAATAAAATGTTTTCATTCTAAAAAGATATTTCAGTGGTATGAAAAGATGATAGCCAGATGAGGAAAGATCAGGAGTGTAAGGAGGATGAGGCGATCAAATGCTCAGCGACACATTGAATAAGTTCATACATTTTTCCATGTTTACGAAGGTGTTTTCTGATCGTGTGACATGTATAGAACTGTTTTGTTTATTTTCGTGTAGCAACCACAGCAGGCGCCCTAAATCTATCATAAAAATTTACTATGTGGAATTAGTAAATAATAACCACTATAAATATCTCGGTGTATGGATCAGTTATAACAAATTTAGTATAGGAGGTAAGGAAATTGAACCTAGAATAGGCTGTGCTAAGAGAGGTTTTGTTCAACACCGTAAGCTAGAAAAGAACAAATCATTACCTTAAGAATGTGAGAATATCATGGGGCGAACATGGAAGAAACGACGAAGTTCGAGAGACAATGACAAGAAAATGACACTTCTGCTTAACACCAGGAAGGAGCAGTTGAAATGCTTGGGGACATAACGAGGAAAGGAGGCTTGGAACGTGTGATACTCACGGAAAAGACTGAAAGCCAGAGGGAAGCAGCGCAAACCTACCTGGATGGTGAAGCAGTATTTCGGACAGATAGCAAAAAGACATCAATTTTAAGGGTAAAAATTTGTGGAGAGCCATGATCACCGACATCCCGAAAGGACACGGCATATAGAAGAAGAAGAAGAAGAAGAAGAAGAAGAAGAAGAAGAAGAAGAAGAAGACGAAGTGATTTTTTCAATTTTTCTAACATTTATTCCATTCTACTGTGCTAGTTGAAGATTTTGACTATTTTCTGAAAGGTATCAAATTTCTTTTCTCATTTTTGACAAAAGCCATCTGTATACAATATATAATTGAGATTATTCCATACCTTATTTTCTTTATAAGCATCTTTACATCCCGAAATATATAATTAGTTGTTACTATTACTTATTACCGTAATGTTGAGAGTGAATCACCATGGAAACGGTCCCGCTGTTGCGGATTGTTTCCTTCAGTTTTCAATTATCTTAGTCAAGAATTTATTGTTTGTAGATTAGAATTCCTTTAGACGTTCCCATACCAAAGGTTATCGGATCAGGTCATAACCTATTATTGAGAGCACTGGGCATGTGTGTAGGGAAAATACCTCAGGGAGTTAAGCGTTTCTGCTTTGCCCATTTCAGTAAAACTCCACAATACGAGCGATGTTAAGATAATCGTGTTGGTTTGTGTATAGCCCGAGGTAGACAAATGTTTCAAAAACAAAACCCAAAAGCCAAATCCGGTTTCGATCCCTGTGGGCCGTGTGAGTCTATCTTTTTATGTCATCTATCCAACACCTCCTCCAATATGGGAATCACTTGTTTAAGCACTTTTTCACTTTAAACTTTTCCAGTACACGGTTCATTATGCTAATTATTTCTTACCAATCTGTCAACTCACAAATTCAATGTCTTGCGGCGATGGACTCGTAGTAAAGCAACAGATGGAAATGACTGCGGGATATAGCAGGCAGAATCCAAACTATAAGCAGCCTTGAGAACAGTAGCCGTTCTATTACTGAAACCAGATCAAGAAGAATGTCCGACAGCGTCCAGCCTATGTAGAATAACACTACTGAAAAGCATAATAGAGCGGGAACAGAAAAAAAGCCAAGAAACAAATGATTACCCTCAACATATCTAACTAGTATGTAGTGGTTAGCGAATGTTACATTGTTCTTTCTTGCTTTAGATTCGTTGACGAGTCGTTGTAATATATCAATATTCGATAAAGTTTACCACAGTTTTTCCGTCATTCTTTTCTTTTAGGGGTAGATACTTAACTATTAATTTTCTCCGTAACTGTTTTTTTCTTTCATCATCATGAGGTGATATATAGAACAGTAATAATTCTAACGCCATAAGATAGCGTATAGGACTGTAATAAATTTTCAACATCATAGGGTGACATATAGATCGGTAATAATTTTTACCAACATAAAATGAAGTATAAAATTGTAGTAATTTGCAATCAAATCAAATTTGGGGATCAAAGTAGTAATTTTCTCTATCAGATAGTAGACATTTCTCATTCAGTTAGATATTGTTGTAATTGTTGGACCAGACTTTATTGTATAACTCTGAAACATTTCAACCAGAAGTTATATTTTCGACTGGCACCTTTTAAATAGCAAATTTTCTTAAAGTTTAATTTAATATTCTTTTTCTTCACAGCCCTCATTCAATTTGACTTTTAAGTTGTTAAAACATTTGGATTGTTATGACCGATTTGCCTAAGAGTTTTTAAAATTTATTTCTTCCACTTAGACTAATGGATATTTTATACTGTTTTAAAAGAAGAAGAAGATTATTATTATTGTTGTTGTTATTGTTGTTGTTGTTGTTTTCTTTAATACCCATTTCTTTCCGGGTCTCAACCAGAGTCCTATGATTAGAAATGTCATCCCGGCATTTTCCACTGAGCGTTTTTTGAGGAAAACACACAAGATCACACATTCTTACATAGATAAAGACCTTTATATATTTCTTACAAGGAATCCCTTCAATGAGTCTATTGGAATATTCTTCAATCAATCCGAGGGTTACAGCTACAGCTGAAGTTGTTAATGTCCTCATGTGCCACATTTTTGAGATTTCAATTTCCTTGTATTTTAATAATTTTTTCTGAAAATTTTCTAACATATATTTCAGTCTGCAGGGATTGCCATATCAATAAGAAGGCACATTTTATTTTTGCGGTCTCTGATCATAATGGCTGGGCGATTAGCTTTGATTGTTCTGTGTGTATTGTAAAGTCCCATAAAACTGTTACAGGACCTAAGTTGAGGATTATTGGCCCATTCTGTCATACCTGGTTTTATATTTAGTGGTTGCCCATATAACATAACTATTATTATTATTATTATTATTATTATTATTATTATTATTTCCTTGGATTTCCGTAGTGTATATATTTCATTCCGGGTCTCAACCAAAGACCTAATTTAAAAAAGATGTCTTCATGGCAGCTTCCATTGATCATTTATTTTGTAAAAAACAAAACAAAACTAAAATAAACTAAGATCACACGCATTTTTCATAGATAAAGCTCTTATTATTATTGCATATATTTTCGTTCTCGCAGTAGATGTTTGGTGGCTATCGCTTGATGCCAAGTGATAGAAAATCTCATGTTTCCGTGCTTTTCACAGCACTAGTATTAGTCGAAACTGGTACACCATATTTTTGACAGGCTCACTTCATCCTTGAATTTCTAGTACTTATATATATTTTACTGATGATTTGTATTACTTAAAATTCACGTTTAACATTTTTCCCAGCTTCCGGACGAGGTTCAATTAATTTAGCATATAACCCTTTCTTAGACATCTGTCGCCACATCCACGATCAGTTTGCTTCCCGTTTCCTTGTTACGCCTGTCACGTAGGTCTTGCTTGGATGCGTTGTTCGGAATGAATATCAAAGTTCCAAAATATCTCTCCATTTTCTACCACAGACTGGAATTTATACTGATAGTTTTCGTTTTCATTGCCCAACACAAGTTGTTTACTTAATTCCCAGTCTGTGACCATACTTAAATTCCATTAGTTCTGAATTACACGTAGAATGACAAGTAACTTTCACAATTTTAGTTTTTTCCACTTTGGAGTAGATTTTAATTCATTCATCTATTCTAGTACTTCAATAACTTTAGTAATATATTTGCACTTAACCTGAACTGATCATATTTCTTTAACGAAATTGATATAGCACGTGGAGCGATATACTTCATTCTTCTGTCTTGCTGCTATAAAATAGCAATTTTCAATGAATGAATAAAATGTAGTGAAGCAAATCTGATGGCTTTTCATTTGTGTATATCTTTATATTATTATATTTCAGTGTAAGTGACCAATGCAGTTATTACTTTATAAATGTTTCCTGTGTTCTGGTAGCGAAAGGTACGATTATTGCCAATATTTCACAATTGTGTTAGCTCTTTGACGAAATCACGTTATTATGTGATTCCCTCTGAATCAGCCAGATCATATCTCAGTTCCTACCCGCAACTTAGAAACGAAAACCATTCGTTAGCACATGAGCAGTCACAAGCAATAATGTCTCCTCCGCATTTCTAATGATGCCAGAGTCTCCCGAATCAGAGAGCCCGGAATGCGCCAATCATAAAATGGACAAATTGAGTTGATGCTTGCTTCATTTCCTCGATTTGCCCTACAAGTTCATGTTACCTCCGTATTTTCGCCTGATCTATTTCACAATAGGAAACCGTAACATCGATCAGGATCTATTCATGGCTATTGTGATATCTGGGCGATTTCTCTCCAAGTGCATGTCAGTCATGATAGTCGTATCCCACATGAAGTTTCCTTGCTCATCCTTGGCTACTGACGGTAATGAATATTGGGTTCAATTTTCTATGCACTCGAGCCCATACTTTCTGTATACTTCTGGGGTATTTTGAGGGTAACTTTGTCATTGCATCGTCTGCTCTTTCTGTGCCAGCTGAGCGTAGCCCAAAACAATCTATTACACAGGTTCAGTAGCTTTCTCAGAAATCTTGTACATAAGCTATTTTTGCAATAGTATACTTGGACTATTGCGATTACCTTTTTTTAATACAATTTTCTCACCTCCCTGGCAAATTTAAGTTATTATTATTATTATTATTATTTCTCAATTCAATTTTCCGTATTTTTCAACTTTTATGAGCATTATTAGCCAAAATGTTTTTACAAGACAAAAATTCACAGAAGAAATGATAATATTAAGAAGGCATCGTACCGTGAAGTCTTTTGAGCAAAAAGCAATATTGCAAAGAGTATTGAAAACATAAATCATACTAAAAGACAATGACAAAGTCAATACTAATAATAGAAGATAAAGAAATGTGGCCAAATGAAAAAAGTATCAACGTAATGCACTGTAATTAATTTCAGCAAATAATGGACGGAAAATCCACTGGGATTTCCCGATGCAAACAGATCGATATTTAAAACGCAACAAACCGGATGGCAAGCCAATCAATGACTGCACTAAAATGCCGCTAATTGCATTATCGAGCGAAATAGCGTAGTTTAAGAATAATCCGGCAAAACAGAGAAATATAGAAAATAAGGAAAATAGAAATAATTTAAATATTTATTTGAGGAATTATCGCAGCGAAGCACTAAAAATGTAATGAATTTTTGCAAAAAATATTAATAATCTCAGCCACAACATGAAGGATAACAAAAGGAATAAAGATGAAGTCAGTGACGATAAGAATGAGTTTCTTTGCTTTTTTACGTAGTTTTTTAAAATATGAATTTGACGCAACGAAGATACTTATATAAATATATACTACCCCGAAATGGAATCGCACATCTACATGATGTTAATAATGATAATAATAATTATATGGAAAGTGTTCTGATAGACTCATTGAAGGGATACTGATAGCCCATTTCTTAAAGAAATAAAAACAAAAAAAAAAACAAAAGAAAAACAAGTACAGTTTACATATTACGAAGAGTTTTATTTATGTAAAATGTCCGTAACCGTTTTTGTTTTACACAAGATGATCAGTTGAACATCATATGAAGCCATTTCTGACCTATAATCTATGGTTGAAACCCGGTAAAATATGAGTATACAACAGAAATACGAGGAAATAATAATAATAATAATAATAATAATAATATTAATAATAATAATAATAATAATAATAATACATGTTATATAATCAATTCCCTCCCTAAGGGGACTAAAATAAACATGAGTGTTCGATGTTTGATGACAACATGGTTACTATTTCCTCTTAAAAATGGGAGTTTGTTATGCCCAAATAGGACTGCCGAAACACACGATCTAAAGGTTGCATGACGATAATCTTTCGGCATACATAAAACTGGTATTCGTAGTTGGGCATATGAAACACCTATTTATAAAAATATATATATATTTATAAAATATATATATATATATATATATATATATATATATATATATATATATATAAAGCAATTTTATCTTAAGAGCTTATTGGGGCCTGAAAATGACAGTTATTAAACAGTGTTTGTTCCTATGTACACACTGTATTTGCTATAAAAAATTCTCTCTCTCCGATATGTTCCCCTATAAATATAGCATTTTTGAAATTCTTCTGTCTGTCTGTCTGTCTCTCTTTATATATATATATATATATATTGCCACTCTCAGTCGAGAATACTCGTCTACACGAGCGGCTAGACAATCCCTACTGTAGACACTCGCTCAGGCACATTTGTGTTTGCTCCACAAACATGTTGTTTTAAAATTTTAAGCATTGATCCAACGATATGGTTTATACTGCAACTATGCTGGCCAGACCTTAGTTACAGTTTCTGCGAAATAGCGTGTTATCTAGCATGATCAACAATTTGAAAACGTCCAGCACGCTCAACCCTTCGGCTACGATGACTTGTGAATTTGTGCTAGCGCAGCTATCGATGGCTCAAGAGTTCCGTCTATCCAATTTCACTCACAGGGCTTAGGTCAACCCGTGGTATGGTTTTCAGGCATTTACCAAAGATGCCGCATGCTGGGATCGACCGCAATCCATTCTAATAACATCAGGATGTCATGCCACATAAACAAATCGACCATGGTAATATTCAGGTCTCATGTTCAGAAAGTGAACGTTCTAACCACTCAGCCACACAACAATAATATATATATATATATATATATATATATATATATATATATATATATATATATATATATATATATATATATATATATATATATATATATATATATATAGCCTAATACCTAGAAAGTGTCAGCACTTCTTGGTATCTCTATTCATGGGCCATAAATAAAATGAATGGATTAAAAAAAAAGATGAAAAAATGATCTCAAGAGGAAATTAGTAAAAATTAAACAAATTGCTACTAGAAGTTCTAATTAACTTTGACTTGGTTAAGGATCTCACATCGTCTTTTTTCAAATAAACAATACAGCTTTCTCTTCTCTAGGACAACTAATAATGTATTAATGATTATTTATGAAAGAGTAAAGTATGTTGCTTTGTATATCTTGAAGACATTTGACAGGGTTTGGAATACCAGTCTTCTTCACAAGCTGAAAAGTTATGGTATTTCTGGATGAATCTTTTAACTGATTCAGTCTTTTTTATCAAATCGCGAAATGGTCATTCTTCTAGATCGTTTTGTATAAAAGCAGGTGTTCCACCGGGCTCTATCCTTGGACCTACGTTGGTTAAAATTTTCATAAATGTTATTCCTGGTGTCATTAGTTCTCAACTCTGTATCAATTCTGATGACACAACTATTTACTGCTGTCTTTATAGTAAGTCTGATGGCTTCAACGGAATCTTGATAAAATCTAAAGAAGAATCTGCAATGTTATTAGTCCCGACCTGGCATATCAGCTTCAGTATATTTCTCCCCGCCGTAACGTAGATTCCCTGTGTCTTTTCTATAAATACTTTCTGATGAATCTTCCGCTACGGTACCTAAACTCTATGAAATTAATCACAGTACTAGACTGGCGGCAAGATCTCATAATTTTACAGTTGAAATGGCTAGATGTAACCGTAAGTTCTTTGCTAACAGTTTCTTCTGTTGATCTTCTCGGTTTTGGAACTCTCTTCCGTCTTCTTGCTTCCCAGTCAACTTTGATCTTCTAAAAGTTAAATGCAATGTCAGTTGTTAGCTTCTGTCCTCTTAATTCTGTTTCTTTAATTGTCCTCTCTCATTAATAGTAGTTTTTCATATTCTCGAACATTTAGTAACACCTTGCGTCCAACTGTCTTTGTTGATTTGCTTGGAGTGAACTGATTTTAAAAAATAGTCAATTTATGTTAGTCTGTGCTAATTCTTTTCTCTTTCATTTTTTTAAATGGTTAAATGCACAGCCGTTTTTTACAGGAATTAAGGTCAATCTTGTGCCATTCAATATTGATGTCTTTAAACCGTTGATGACTAGCCGAGAAAAATATTTCTTGGCTCGTTTCTGTTAAATGTAGGGCCAGATATACAATTAGGGTTGAAAAAAAAAGAACTTTGACCAGACCAAAACAATGGCCTGATGGATTCTTTCTCAAGTATTTTTGTCTTAAAAAGTAATATCTGTTTTTTCCTGTTTCGAAAATATCTTCATTTCTGGAGGCAATAATTTTTTCACAGTAAATCTTTCATGAGTCACTGCAGATAAAAAGTTTTAAACTTCAATAGATGACTTTGATATTGTTCTCAAAAGTGCCTTGTTTTCTGAGTTCTTGAATTCTGTTGATAATTTTCACATGGATTTTCTATATTTAATAAAATTTATCATGTAATGGCTGTTTAGTAAAGGTTTGTGTTTTGCAGATTTTTTCAACATTGCCTGTTGATTCGAAACTTTGATATATTCTGTTTTTTAGGGGTTTTGCAATCTTATCGCTGTCCACACTCGATCTTGCATATAAAGAGACCACTCCCCGACACCTCACATATTTTAGACTGGTCTTCTGTCTGTGACATTCTGGTATTCGCACTAGTCATGAATATTTCGATTTGACAAGGCTATTTAAGAACATGACTCGAGTTTTCAGGTTTAGTTTTCTAGCAATTTGCAGTTTTGGGCGAAACTATCCCTAGCGCAGCCTATTCAGTGTTCAATGTCCGATATCATACTAAATCAGCTATACCAAGTTATTTGAAGTGTTTGGTATTAAGTAATTCCACATCTTTAATCTTTATGATGGATTCACTATACATGCGATCATTGTTTTCAATTCCAGATCATAGTTTCGAGGAAATCCGAAATACATAGGGAAATTGGAAAAACAAAGACAAATATAATAAATGGCCTACGTCATAAGTTCAATTTTGCAGTATTCTTAAACTCATTAATAAAAAAAAACTGCGATCGTTGGATCAGTGCTTAAAATTTTAAGACACTATTTTTAAAAATTCTGTTCGTTTGTCCAACGATGGCAATATCAATTTTCATTGAACAACTTAAAAGATCACTCCGAAAAAGAACACTTTACTTTGTTTCTAAAGTTTAGATTTGGCAGGCGAATTTCGCTATTCCAATGCATCATATTTTTTTCGTCTGTTATGACACTACAAAGACAGTTACATGTCTGCAATTTCTTTATTTTGATGTCCAAATCTTATAGGTTGCATCTTGTGCTGTCCTTGTTAACGACCATATGTCATGTTTCCAACAATCGTCCTACTTTCTTTTATTATCTTTTCTCGGAGTTCCATCAATTTTCCAGTGTCTGCCTTTAAAAGGGTGTCATCTGTGTATCATGTTTTGTTAAGATTCTACAGAACGACACGAAATTCTGTTAAGACTTCTAGTTGTTTTGTAAATGCCCCACTGTAAAGGTTAAATAAATACAACGAAAAAAAGGATCTTTGTCTTACGCACATATGTGTTTTTGTTTACTTGCTCAATATATTTTCTCAGTGTGTAAACGGCTTGACTCCTCTAAAATATTCTATTGTCCTTCCCAAGCACATAAATTCTTTTTATAAATTTAAAGGGATCTTTGTGCTTTGCCTATCCAGCAGCATTACTAAAATTAGAATATCGACAAGAATTCTGGAGTATTGAGTATTTGATAGGGAAATGAAAACGTAGATGATATTAATTTGAAATATAATTAAATTAAAAAGGCAAAATGACGAATTAAATGTTTGTCGAAAAGAAAAGGTTATATGAATAAAAATTTCTCATTTCAAATTCATCTAACAAAAATTTAGAGCAAAGTCTAACTTACTGCCTGACGATAGCAGAATTGGCAAAGCCGCGGTAGCGCAAAGGTTACTTTCGTGATTATTCTAGTGGATACTTGTATTTGAAATAAATGACATATTTTTATTTTTGCTTTAAATAGTATGCATTACGTCTATCGACCTGTGTACTCGAGAAATCCTAATAAAGAAAATGAACTCTCCAACATTTTCAAGGATTTCTTAAATACGCAGCCCGATAGACGTAACGGGGTGTCTATTTCAAATACAAGTATCCACTATAATAATAATAATAATAATAATAAAAAATGTCGGATTAAAAATAATTCTGGTCAGTTTCAACCGCATTTAATCTGAAAATTTCGTTTGTGATTTTCGGGGCACAAATACAAGTAGAGGAATAAAATTTAATAAAAAATATTGATTTAAAACTTGAAAAATTCGGGGGGGGGTTGAAATAGTCAAATTCCATCCATATTCGCTAATATAAATTTTCGCTCATTTAAACTGTTTTTTTTTTCACATTATACTGCATCATCCAGATTCACTAAATATCAGCGAACACGAATCCTTTCATTATCATTAATATTTGCTGTATTTGCTCACATATTACATGCACCATGGGATTCTTGGCACTTGCTAGTTCATATATACACTTTTAATATTTGTTATTTTATTATTTATGTAATTATTACAAGTAATCAAACGCTTTATAAATCCAAACTGTGATATCACAGGTTATATAACATTTTGTTCTGCAATAAAACGTCTTCTTAATATGAAAAAAGCGCTTTCTCTAGAGAAAATATTAAGATGCCATTTAAAAGCAATCTCTCAGTTATTGCAACAATTGTATATGTTCGGCTTTAAGGTTCTTTTTTCCTTATTTCAAAAGCCGTCAAATACTGCTTTTTTATTTAATTTTTGCATGGATTTTCGGCATCATTCATTCATTCTGCCTTTCTTTCGTGATAAATTTCTTTCTTTCTTCATAAATTTCTTTCTTTTTTCATAAATTTCTTTCCTTCTTCATAAATTTCTTTCTCCATAAATTTCTTTCTTTCTTTCTTCATAAATTTCTTTCTTTCTTTTTTCATAAATTTCTTTCTTTCTTCATGAATTTCATTTATTTCCGCCATTTTTACAAATAATTCGTTTTTTTTTCTTTTAAACATTTCTTTGTCCTTTACATGTGTTCTTTTATTATTTTTGTTCTTTTATCGTTAATGGTTTCTTTCCAGGCAAGTAAGATCATATCAGCTTCATTTTGTGGAAGTTTTTCATCTGTCAATCTTATTTTCATATATTACCTTTTTCAACAATTTACGCATGTTTATTTCCTAGCCGATCTTCTCCACTTAATTGCGATTTTAATACACAGTTATTGTTTCTTTTTTCTGTTTAGATTTTTATTTTATTTTTACGACTAATTTCAGATTTACATCCATTTTAACATTTTTTCTTTCTCAAGCCATGTTTCAACATTCCGTTCTTTTACCTGATAAAAAAAACAAACAAAAACATTTTAATTTATTTAAAAATGAAGTCTTCGTTACATTTTGCAACTTTTAAAAATTTATTCCACATTCTGAAAATACCACACTCAGTGATTTATGGTGTCTATTTTTTTACTCGCCTTTCTTCTTTCCTTTCTCACTAACCAGATAACATACATGTGACAGCAGATAACATCAGGAATCATTACATGTGACAGCAGATAACATCAGGAATCATTACATGTGACAGCAGATAACATCAGGAATCATTACATGTGACAGCAGATAACATCAGGAATCATTACATGTGACAGCAGATAACATCAGGAATCATTACATGTGACAGCAGATAACATCAGGAATCATACATGTGGAAGTCTTTCGTAATTTCCTGCCTAAACAAGAAATCCGCTAATCACTATTTCATTGTTAATGAGTAGATTCAATAGCCATTTTCTCAGGCAACCATCAGCTAGCCTCAGGCAAACCGAATTTGAATCATTCTTGGCGGTCAAACTAATGATTGGGGATTACAAATACGAAATGAAAGGCAGAGAACGTCTACTTAATGCGTTGGAGTATCTTAGCTATAAAGAATGCTGGTTTCCAAAAAAATCCGAAAATTACTATTACAAGGAAAACATTACCAGTACTAAAATACAGTATGTTTATGCGTGTTTATATACATTCACGAGTTCAAGAAGAAAAGCATCAGTTGCTTAGGCTGAATATTTTATGGTCGAAAAAAAATGACACTTATTGCTGAATAATCTTTGCGTGGGAGATTAGCTGAAAGATTTTCCAAATTATACAGATCCATCTGTTTTCATTCATGTCGATTTGATCATTAATCCTTAATGTTAATTAATCCCGTTATCATGACACATTTGCTTATACAAATTTTGGGTGCCTTTCTGATTAATAAAATGTCATTCAAGGATCCATCACAACGAATACTATTTATGTATTTAAACATTTATACATGAAAAATCTGAGAAGTCTGCAGGGGAAACATTGCAAGAGACTGCGAGGTAGGCAGGTCGCTTATGAAATCACAAAAGCCTAAGAGGGATAAAGCAAGGAAGAATCAACAATGGTGAAGCAGGAACAATTGAAGATTCTGGAAGACTGTCGTTTGCCAATCGAGTTCCCATTGTGAAGCCCCACTGATGCATTGACTCGTCGTCTGTTTTTCTCTTTTACTTCATTGTGTTTTTCCTTGTATTTACATCGAAGAGAGAAAAGAAAGACACAAGAGGATTTGAGACGACGAGGTTTTTTTTTATCATATTGTTCGATACTGCAACACAGGACAGGCATTTCTGCACTTGATGATAAACGGAATATACGCATGAAAGTGCATTCATGGTTTTATGCATGTAAATCTCCTCCCTTTTTCTCTCTCTCTCTCTCACGATATATATATATATATATATATATATATATATATATATATATATATATATATATATATATATATATATGTGTGTGTGTGTGTGTGTGTGTGTGTGTGTGTAGGTAGGTAGGATTTTCTATATCCATATGGAAAGTAATCAGTATTATAGATACAGCGTTTGTAAATATAGAGAGTGTGGACACAGAAATCCAAACTGTATGGTGACTGCCAGTTTCACACCTGAATCAATCAACAGATTTCTATGTCTATTTCAATATCTATCTATCTATCTATCTATCTATCTATCTATCTATCTATCTATCTATCACAATCATTTAATATCTATCATCATCTGGCAATATCTATCTAACTGTGTGCAATAATTATGATATGTAAATTTCTATGTATCAGAAAAACTTATACATAACGCGTTTCGTACTCTAATAGGACTTCATCAGAATAAATTAATGGTTTTGTTAGAATTATATATTTTCAGTGGGTAGGGGTAGATATAAAAATAACGTGCTTATAATTATGCTCTAATAAGAAACTCTAAAGCTGTTGGAACACTAGAATGTTTCTTAGTCTTGAAAATTATTTTAGTGATACTACTCTATGTGTGGTCTACATTTTTCATCGTATTTTTAAATATTCACATCTTTCTGAGTCTGTTCCAAGTACCTCAAAAATGTATCATGTATTGTTCACCTTCCTATTTCCCAAATTGTTAACTTCTTTTCGAAGATCTAGTTTCTTCTGCGGCGCTTCACATTTTGTTAGAACCGTAAAATTTACGATATGTCGACTTGTTCTGAATCAGCTGGCAAAAATTAGTTGTCACATGTCGATTTCAAAGCCACATAGAATTTGACTTCAGATCAAATTTTATGCGACAAATTTTATTTGAGCGTTACGTTGTATTATTATACCACTGATATTAAATACTAAAAGTTATACATGTATCAGAATCCTGTTAAAATAAAACCCAGATGTGGTATAAACCGGAATAGATATTGTACTCAAATTTTTCACCAGGCCGTTTAAAGCCAGGTACTGGGTTAACCTTAATTTACTCTCGACCGCCAAATACGAGAAATACGTGGTCTCGCACCAGCTTCGTTATCGGGAATGTTAATACATGTTTATAGATAACCTGCCCCAGGCACAATTGGGTAGTTCCTCACACACGGCAAATGGCGAATGTAGGGTCTACGTATTGAACAAGCGTGCGGAGACGCGTACAACTGATTGGCTGAGAGTTGTCACAAAATATTAGAGTTGATTAAACTATTAAGTAATTAAGATTCAACTTTATTGCTATCCTTTAATCGACTTCATTACAAAAATAATTAGCGCCAGATTTGAGCAAGATGGATAATATTTTATTAAAGTTATGAAATCATATCAGTGGTAAAAATCCAGTATTACTGTGATTTTGTCTAAAAGTGTTACTTTAAGTAAAATCCCAAATGAAATCAAGCTTAATATTTCAGAATACATTATATTCTTTTGTGAAAATGTCGGAAATTCTCAATTCCACCAATGTTGCCATTTGCGAGATCAACATTGAATCATCTACTTTATTTTTTAAGGTAAATGTAAGATTAAAAAAATATTTCTTTAATATTAATCGCTTACCTTTGCTTACCAGACTTTGCATTATGGCTCTTTATGTCTTCCATATGTTTTGATAGACATTTGAACCACCTGATCTTAAATTTAAAAATCTTGATAAACCAATGGCATCTTTGCTCTTTTATATAAACACGTGTAAGGAAATAAATCCTACTTTGCCTTAAGTCAGAGAACAAAATGCGTAGGCTAAAAATAGTTTTTCTTCTTGTCTTTTTATTCGTATATATATATATATATATATATATATATATATATATATATATATATATATATACATGCACATATATACATATATATATATATATATATATATATATATATATACGTGCACATATATACATATGTACGTGTGCATATATGTTACATAACCTCACGTATGAGTACGAAGTAGAGAACGTTCATAACCATAAATACTTTTAAAATGTGCATGTCTAAAACAAGGCTACAAGAGGCGTGAATGAAGTAGCTAATAAAGATAGTGCAAACGTTTAGGAAGCTGTGAATAAAGCGTTCATTTCATCTTGCAGCGAACAGCAAACTGAAAACATCTTATGACATGCGCATTTTGCCTCAGACGGCAACATCGCAAGCCAAATAGACTTTATTATGTAAAAAAGGGTTTCTTCGTCTTTGCAAACAGAGGTCATTTCCCAGCACGTATACTTTTTATCAAGATCATTGAGATTGAAGTATCAGTAATCACACACACACACACACACACACACACACACACACACACACACACACACACACACACACACACACGAGCGCGTGTATGTTTGTCGAAATTAAATTTATTACAAACGTTGTTATTATTAATGCATAATTTATTAGGGACGATCAAAATTACTAGCAATAGTTTGAAATTATTGCTACTTGCATTTTGTCCATGGAATCATGAAACATAGGTCTGTACTAGTATATATATATATATATATATATATATATATATATATATATATATATATATATATTAAATATATGTCTCTTAAACAGCTCACGCAAGCCTAATTATTGCTGTTAGCATTTTTGAGCCAATGCCAGTGCAAGAAAGAACATTTTTGTTAGAAATTAAGTATGGCTTCAATCTTCAGTTATTTACCAAAAACCTTTCAAAACATTGTTAGAATCTATTACAGGTGATTATTAGATTATCTTTATACGACAATTATGTACGAAGCTTGATAAAAAATTATCGGGACCATAAACATGTATTGAACTCACAAATTTTTGATTCCTCTCACTGGATCTAATCAACGACTTTATCCTTAAGGACACATGCCACAGTGAAGACAGCTGTCTTCATATGCATTATCTAAATTATATATAATTGGTTCAATCGTCTGAATAATGTAAATAGTGTACATAATACCTCATCTCAGAAATATATATATATTTAAAAAAATTTGAAAATTTAGCGTTGCGTCTTTGCGCGTTCCACGATCTTACACACCCATCAACAATAGCAGATATTCAAAAAACATCTTTCGGTCGACATACAGATATATCGTCTCAAGTTTTTGATTTTATAAGATAAACAACACATGCCTGATGATGGATGGAAGGCCGTCCGTAAGTACTAGCATTTTAACATCAAATAAACTGAAAAACTACAGACAACAAGTTTTTCTTCAAGGATCAAAACTCGCACTCTGGGTGAACAGGATTTTAATGCATATATTATGTTTTCTAGCGATGGATGTCGCCAATAATCGCATTAATACTTCTGATTAATTCTATGTGTGATTATATATATATATATAGTGTGTTTCAAAAATGTATACACACTAACTCTAACCCTGCAACAGTCTGTCATGCTAGAGAAGTTTCAGGAGATAAAGAATTTTATTTTCTGCAAGATGGAGCACCACCACATCATCATCGTGATGTACGATCGTATGTGAATGAAATTTTGCCAACAGATGGATCGGAAGATGATCATCTGTAGAATATCCTCCTCGTTCACCGCTCCTCACCAGTTTTGGACTAATTTTTTGTAAGGATACTTAAAATATAAAATCTACGCTACAAATTCAGCAACAATAACAGAAATTAAAGTTTCCATCGAATAAGAACGCAGACATATACCTATCGAAATGTTGACTGCTGCTTGTGATTCCAGTGCGTCGCGTTGTCACCACTGGCTGGAATATTCATTTTAGAAGATGATATGACAAAATCTTAAGAGTATGCATTTATAATAAGTGATGTCTTCATATGCATTATTTAAATTACATATAATTGGCTCTAGTTGCTTGAATTATTTCTTGAAATAGTTTCAAAATATGCACACATATTTTCAGACACCTTGCATATGTGTGTGTAACTACTGAATACTTTCGAATTTTATAAACCATTCTCAGAGCATTTTTGGTGTTTTCCTCTCATTTCAGATAACGCTTCTGTGTATCTTCACGTGACAGTTCGTATTATGTTTTTTTTAATATATATATATATATATATATATATATATATATATATATATATATATATATATATACACTGCAACTGAAAGCTTGAAACTACCCTCAGAATGATGTGATAAATTTGACAGAAGAGTGAAAAAAAAAATGAAAATGACTTCTTAGAGTCATTGAAAAAAGAAATGAAGCAATTCTAAAACTTATACTTTGAGAAACGTTTGCAACGAATGCCAAATATTTGTGCTGCATTAATCTAAAGGAGGATATTTTGACAAGATAAAAATTTAATCATAAATTCTTTCTTCTTTTGTCTTAATAGAATTTGTAATAAAAAACCATGGCTCACTTTTTAACCATATATAATAATTTTTTTTTTTAAAGTACAAAGCAACTACATTTTGAGCCAATTTAAAAAAAGTAACAATGATTACCTCAAAATTTGATCTGTGTGTGTGTATATATATATATATATATATATATATATATATATATATATATATATATATTGAAAATTCTATGCAATCCATTCCGTCTTCTAAATGGTCTTCATCAGACTAAAGTGTTGTTCTTATGAAGGGGCGCGATATAAATATAAATATTGCAATTGGATCATTCCCTTATCCGACATTGTTCGAATAGTTAGAAAGTCATATATAATATTTTCATATATAGATATTAATTATATTAACAGGAGATTAATACAGAACTATATTACACCCAAATTAATCTTAAAAATAGAAAAATAAACCATATTTGGTTCAACGCAGAATTTATCATCACGAATATCGACATTTCGATAGGGCTTTTACGAATGAATATTACTATCCAGCATTTAAAGGAAGAATTTGATCAGTTTCACTGCGAAACCCAGAGAATGAATGCAACCATTTGCTAACATGATATTTCATACGACGATGATATCCTTGGGGATATCTCAGTCAAAGGAAGCTAAGAATAATACAGAAGAGACGTAGTTTTCTACGAGAATTCTTAATAATTAATTAAAATCCATTTCTGCTGTGTATGTTGAAATTGAAGGCATCATTCTACTGTAAGACTCTCTTGGTGTTGAAGAAAAACAGGCAGGCACAAAATGAATACTGTTCGATATATAAATCGGCAGAGAGATAGAATAAAACTAAAATAGAGAAATAAATAGAAACAGTTTGAAATCAATGGAGGATTCAATAAGAGAAGAATATATTTTTACTCAAATTGTCTCGCAGTAAATATCAGTGCAAATATATGCATACGGAGAGAAAATGTAAAGACACACACACACGCGCACATATATGTATCTTATGTCTCTACCAAAGTGTTATTCTCTTTGCAGTTCTCTCAAAATCGTTTGACAACAAACATAGAAATGCTTGTTTGCACAGACTAATGTGAATAGAAAACTAAATTTCTCATATACAAAATCACTATTAATCTCCGATCTTTCTCAATTTCGACGAAAGGCCGTGTGTGTAGTTTTGAATTTTCTCAGAACGTGAATTCTACAATCTCGTTAGGATTTAAGAGACTTTTCTTTTCACACTCGGGGGTTCCTATCATCCGTGTTGTCCCGTGTATGCACACACGCGGTGCAGATGGCTCGACAACGTATTTACATCCCGAGGGCTGACACTGGCATCTCGTAAAGGCGCAGATCTCCCCTGGCGGAAAGGAGAAAGTCTCTTAAGTCAACGTGCTGATGCATCTAGCTTCTCTGATAGACACTGAGTGCAACGTCTATTTTAGCATCATTTGAGTCGAGTCACATACGAAACGCATAATGATCACTGGAGAAGGAAATGCTAAGGATAACAAGAGATCACCATGTGTCAGAAAACTGACCGACGCCATTAAAATGAGAAAATGGCAAAAATGAAGATGAGTAGAACATAAAAGAAGAAGAAATTATAACAGATGGGATAAAGGATTGGTTGTTGTTTCCCTAAAAATCTGAACCATGACAGGACAAATCTCTAGAGGGATTTCTAATAAGACATCATGGCCCTCTGAGAAGTATTTAGAAAAAGTCTTTGTCAGTCAGTGAACTTGTAACTTATATAGTTATTTATTAATCTTAATTTATTCTGACACAAGGTGATATGGATAGAAATAATTAAATAAATACTTACTCACCGCAGTTATCAATTGGTCAGTTAGACGAGCTGGGTAGCCATTGCATATCGATACGTAGCTTTCTCTCTCCCTATTTTTCTATTTTCTTTTTACCGAATACAAAGCTCAAGGTTAAGGATTACTGAATGAACTGTTACCCATGAATCAAGGCAGAAACACCATGGGAAAGCGTGGACCCAGACACTCAGACAAACTCGCTAGATATTGAGGACTAAAGTACCCACTGGGAAGATGTGGGAGGCAAATGAAACTCGGAGTTCAGCTGATATTTTCTACTCCAATTTCGTATAGAATTACTGAACGACTATAACATTAGATTATACCGACAGGAAGTAAAGGGGGCTGTGAATATATATAAGCCTGGATGAAATACGTTTCTAATTAGAAGAGTGTTTTCGTAAAGTATTTTGCATTGTATTTATTTCTTTACTAGATAATATATGCTCTGCACTGAATATTTCAGACCTCTAAATCTCCAGTGTTCTTCCTTGTCGAGTATTTTCACTTCATTCCACAGGGGCTGATGACTTCACCTTTCTCTCATACATGTTCAGCCATGCCTGATTTCATTGTCTCACTACATTTCGCCCAGCCTTATTTTTGTGACTTCTTTTTTCTACTTACGCACAAGCTTGACCATCTGCCGATAAAGTCATTCTTAGATACACGATTTTTATTTTTTTCTTTCCCGCTTAAAGGTTTATACAAGTAAATACATGCTTGCGATGTATAGATTATAATTCATACTCGCCATTTTTACAGTTAAGTACTAACTAGGCCTTCACCATGCCTGTCAGATGTGGTAAGTAATGAACCTTACACCGGTCCATGGCGTAGCCCTTTCGCTGTATAATCTCTGATGCATAGCATTGACAATAATTTGATTTAGTGAATTGAAAAGAAAAGTAATTATATCCCAAAATAATTTCTTGTTTAGAATAAAAGTTTTTCATTGCTAATGTACCTAATGTACTAATACATACTCGCCCACAAACACACACACATGCATTTATATATATATATATATATATATATATATATATATATATATATATATATAACAAAGAAATGCGGTTTAAAACTGTCGATCAGTGTATTTCTGGATAATAACGCTTCTGAGGCAAGTAGTTTTTGTTAATTAAAGTGCTCAATATCAACAGATAGGGTATTAGTAGAAACAAATAAGATTAAATGCAAGCTTCAACTCATTTGTCACCATTTACAGTTTTGTGAATATGTTTTCGACTTATCAACAGGTTCGATAGTAAAATTAACCCGTTAACCGAGCCTGCAGTGTAGATACCATATTCACGACTCCTAATAAAAACAGATATGTTGGATATCTCATTTAATTTTATTTCTTGTATACATAATGTTGTAACCTAAAAAGGGTTACTGAATGAAGAATAACCAAAACGGAGGTTGGGAATGAAATGGTTATCTTCATAACATTTACAAAATACAATACTCGCCAGCGATGTGAAGGAGGTAAACCACTGCTAGTAGTAGACTACATAGACACCATATTTCCACCACTTACAATAATGTCCAACATATTTATGAGGATTGGGACATAACCCATTATTGTTGATAGGCACGCTATGTAGCACATACATAAACACCGTTCTATATATACAGTAGCACTTAATATTAGAGAAGGAAAAATACAATTCGTATTACAATATGTCATATTTTATAAATACGTAGCGTTCCAAATGAGAGAACAAACATTGTCATTCATTTATAGAAGTTATTTCTAAAGAAACTCTCATAGTTCACCACGAAATATGCCAACATTTCAATAATTATATTCCTTATTCATCTACAGCAGTTTAACTATAGCAAACATTTACATAATTGAGAAATAGCTCAGGGATTGGATTATCACGCAAAGACAATTTTTGATGTTTACATGAAAAGTTAATAGATCTAAGATTGTATTTTCTCGAATATAAAAGCTTTATAAAGACACTGACCTATTTAAATATTCTAAGACACCAGTGCAGTGAATTAAAATGACACTTTGGCAGAATCGGTCAAGTCATGGACTCAGTGATTTTGGCACAGCAGAGGCATTGGCTGTTAGTTAATTTGGGAAAAAAAGTCTAAGAGCAGAGAGTTTCATACACGTTCTTCTTTAGTTAAATCCCTTATCGACAAGAAGAACCCAAAATTGAAATGAGCCTTCAGAAACATGCTCGTTGTTTGAAAAGATGAAAACTGGCTAGCAATGTTCTTCAGCAAAGAAGGGAGATTTAATTTAATTGGCTCTGATGGTAAGCAATATGTCAGACAGCGTAAAGGTGAGAGTTTTTCTCTTTGTGGTGAGAAGATCAGTTAAATTCGGAGATGGCAGTTTATTGGTGTGAGAGATATTCTCAGGTGATGTTTTGGTCCACTCATTCGGTTGTATGGCTAAATAAAAGCTGCAGTATGTAGTAATATTATTTGACAAGTATGGTGTTTCTTTTTTGAGCTGAGAATATTTGCTATCCACAGACACATATTTATGCAAGATAATACTCACTGTCATACTGCAAAAACGGGAATTCAATTTATCGAAGTAAAAAAAAAAAACGTTACGGTATGTCCAGAAATCAATCCCATGGAGAATCTTTGGAAGATCATCGGCGACAAAGAAAGCAACGACAGTGATTGATATTGTGGCAAGAGAAGTTAAGAGCAATACATCTTATTTATATTCCGAAATAGTATTGAGTCATAAATTTTCTTAAATTATATTTACATTAATTTAATGCCGAATTTGTTCCCTAAATTTGTGAGCTACACTTTTTTGCCTATAACAGTTTTTTATGCCAATTTATCATAGCGTAGAACAAGTGCGTAAGATTAATTATTACAATTTCTATTACGATTGATTCATTCTAACGGGAACAGTTCGATTTTTAATTCATTCTCTCATTCTCATTCGTTATTTTGGATAAGCACACACACACACACACACACACACACACTCACACACACACACACGCACGCACACACACATATATGTATATATATATATATCTTGTATATATTATATTACATTAATTGCACAACTCCGAGTTTCATGCCGAAGCAATTTTCAAGTGATGGAGTTATTTTTATTTTATTTTGGATTGACACAGTTTATTTTTATTTTTTTATTTTTGGTTTTCGTAAGATATTTTATTGTTGTTATTATATACCTACCTATATTTGCCCATTCGTTTTATATATATATATATATATATATATATATATATATATATATATATATATATATATATATATATATATATATATATATATATATATATATATATATATATATATATATATATATATAATGAAATGGACAAAGTCCGACAATTTATTTATTAAAGCCATTTTTATGTTTAACGTTTTATATATATATATTAAATTCTATGACAAAGTATAAAAAGTTTAGTTGTGACACGTATCGTCCTTCAAGAATTCCTAGGACTAAATTTGTTATGTTGATACAACTACACATGCGCAGGAACGACGGATACTGGGGATTTTAGATTTTTTGGTGGTCAGATATAAGAGGTGATGTCATCGCAGAAATTGTCTGACAACAATGACTGGGTCCTTCTGCTTGTGTAGCATGACGAAGAATTCTGTTGCAAGACATACTGCTTCGATCAGCCACCCGCGTGACCCAGGGCAGCATTACGTCCTCAAGGCACTTGATGTAGCACTCATTCTTTTTATTATTTTATTGGATTCTTTTAAGTGCCAGAAGTATTCAAATTACTTCTGGCACTTAAAAGAATCCAATAACACACCTACAATAAAATGGAAATTAATAAGAAAAGCTAGGTCATTAAATGACCCATGTCCTTTGTGCATACATGATAAACTATGTATTACTAAGTTCATAAAAAATAAAAATTTACTGAATCAGAGAAATGAAATAGCTATATAATATTTAAAAATAAAATGAAAAAAAATGCAAGCTGGTAATATACATACTTATATTTGATATGAAAAAATAACGTTATATAATGTAAGTAATTCTATTACATTTACTTGTTTTAAAAAGAAATATATTCTATTTATAATTAAGAGTGAAAATATTTTAAAACTGTAGTTAAATAAAACGTATTCTAACCTAAACATCCCCCAAACATCTTTAAGCATACAAGTAGGAAAAATGTTTAAAGAATTTTTGCCGTTAACAATAAAATTAAAAAAAAAACCAGACGACATGCATTTCACGGATGTCAGAATTCGTTGAAAAATACATCCCTAACCTCCCTAAACTTAACCCCTTTTTCGAACGTAACTAATAGATGATACAACAAAGATTAATAAAAATGAACACGCTACCACCCCCTGTCTGAATGATTGGATTTCTCTATATCCTTGGAAGCAGTGAATTATGAATTTTTGAGTGCGTTTAAAACAGTAAATTTTTTAAAAAAATAGTTACTCCAATATTAGCTTGAAGATGAAAACTAATGTTTTTAATTTAATTACAGAATCAAATTTGAATTTTTAGCTTCCATTTTTGAAACATGGTTATTATTGTGTAGCGAAAAAAAAACATATTTTTAACCAGTTAATTTATAATATTTATGCTCTGTAAATTTCCATTGAGCACAGTTTTGTAAAAATAAAAATATCAATAAGGACACCGGATTATATATCTTACTGTTCTTTCTTTATATATATATATATATATATATATATATATATATATATATATATATATAGAGAGAGAGAGAGAGAGAGAGAGATATATATATATATATATATATATATATATATATATATATATATAGAGAGAGAGAGAGAGAGAGAGAGAGATAATATATATATATATATATATATATATATATATATATATATATATATATATATATCAGTAGACATAATATATTTTATTACTGCTTTTACATGTGTAAATATTTTTCGTTACTTATGTTCTATTTGCTTATTTGTTTAAAAATATCTATTTCTGTATAAAGGGAAATTCTGTCCTAATGGAGGCGATGTCTTCATAAAGGGAAATTTGTTTTGCTGCTGGTACAAATGCAGATTGAGTATTTCTGCGTATGAACATCTGTATGTGTCAAGTTGTGTTTGTAGGGGATTGAATATAAAAGATAATTCGAGGCAAATTAATCATTGGCAATCTATGTGCAGAAATGAATTGGAAAAGGAGCCAATAAATTTGATAGCTGCAAGAAATACATACATGTGGAAAGTTGTAAGGCCTCTTTCTTAATCGTCGGGATATTAAACACAGATTCGCTGGCTCACCATTTCAGAAAGAAGCATAAGGTAGGTATAGATGAGGAATAACAAAACAGACTGTGCTGGTATGACTAAAGAAGAGAGAGAGAGAGACTGAGGGGAAGAAGGAAGAGACAAAAATTAAAATAAGAAAAATTAAAAAGTGCGATGGATATAAAGAACGATTTACAGATATGAGAAAAAAGAAAATGGGATGTCCAGCTTGTAGTAAGGAGGTAAAGAAAAACTCTTGGAAAGTAGAACAAAAGTAAAGAAGAAAACATAAAAAATAAACATATAAAACATATTTTAAAGAAGAAAATAAACATTAAAAAGTCAGATGGTTGTATTAGAAACTAGAATACATACAAAAGGTGGGTGAGTATATATTTCCTCCCTCTTCTAATGACGTAAGACACAATATGCGACACTTGCGAATTAGTTTCAAATTTAAGCTTACTGAAATTAGCTCATTCCGACGCAAAATCATAGTAGTGGGATATCCAGTAATATTTGAAATCTCTCTTCTCATGAATAGTTTAACGAGACGAAATTCGTAATAATATATAGAATTGGCATCGATGTGCATATATATGTGTGTGTGTGTGTATTCGGTGTATTTGGGCAGTAATTTTTCATTTATAATCATCGAAGAACTTATCATTCCTTTTTAAACAAACGTACATAAATAAAAAAAGAAAACAAACTCCCATACATAACCCATTTGAACTGGTTACATATAGAAGGTATTTTCAAATTACATGACCATGTGGCATCAAAATATACAAAGATTACGAATTTTTAGGAAAATGTCATGAATAAAAAAAATACACTATTTATATTGTCCTCATTTTATCGCAAAATGTTGGCTATTGTGCACCCCGGCCTTAATCAGGTGTATATCACTGTCGGTTACATACAGAGAATTTCGAACTAAACCTTTATTTAATCAATGGTAGTTCTTTTCCTGCCTCTGTCCTGTTGTTGCTCTTCGGAGTGGGATGATTTAAAACCGACCCCAACGGCTCTAATATATATATATATATATATATATATATATATATATATATATATATATATATATATATATATATATATATAAAAACGTATTCTGGTTGCTGGTCGTCGAATCTTATAAGGTAATTTAATTCATCCTAAAAAATCTTAATTTAATACTTATCCTAAAAAATCCCAACCGAATGCATTTTCCTTACACAAGTTTTGTCTTTCATTCCGCCATAGAGAAGCCGAGCCCAACAGACGCCAGCGAAACGCGTCGTTTATAATGTTTTCCACTTTGTCTCATAATCACCAATTTTTTCTCGGATTCTATTATACATCCTACACACAGACAAACACATACACACACATATAAATATATATGATATGAGATAACGATATATATTTTTATATATCAAGTAAAATATTAAAGAAATTTTAAGATAAAATGGAAAAAGTTTATTTGTGACGTGTTTCATCCGTTAAGACTTCATCGGAATAGTTTTGTTGACCTTGTTATGACAGCACATGCGCATGAACGAGAGACGCTGGTAGTTTAAAAATTTTTTTAAATAGTCTTTTTAAATAAATTTTTGCAATCTAGCCAAATTTATCTGTATTCTTTTTTTTTCCATCTTCTTCGTTTTTAAATTTCTCACATTGTGATAAGACAAAATCTGCCAGGAATTGTGATAAGTTGTAAGAACCTGGACGTAAATTTACTGTGGCTGAACTAGCGATTAAAGCGCTTTCTAGATATTTTCATTTAAGTGGATTATTTCCTCTTATAATTAGAGTAGTATTTTTATGTCAAAATTGTGGTCCGTTTCGTTTTAATAAGCCGTTTTGTGCGTTGGTTTTTAGAATGTATTTTTTGTGTTCCTACAGTCTTTTATTTAACCTTCTTAATGTATCTCAAATATATTCTTTCTAGCCATCCTTGCACTTGACAGGGTAAATTCCGCCTTGCTGTTTTGTTATTTATTGTCTTAAATGTAGTTTATGTTGAGTTTAGATGAATTATTTTCGGTTCTAGTTGTGATAGAGTTGGTGGGTAGAACAATATTTTTTTTTGATTTGTTGTGTTTGGAATATTTTATGAGCCTTTTGTTTCGCATTGGATATGAAAGAGTTTGGGTCATCAAGGATCTTGAAAGTATTTTCAATATATTTCTACTCTTCGTGTAAAATGTGAGTACTCCTAACTAGAATCCAATGATCATTCCGGATTTTATTTTGTTGCTATGATGGGAATAGACGTTTGTTAGGTCATTTTCATTATTTGATTTTCGGTGGACACTAGGTTTTAGGCTGCTGTCAATTCGGTGTCACATGATGTCTAAGAAAGTTAAAGTATTGTTTTCTTCCATTTCGTATGCAAATTCTATTGAATGGTGGATTTTTTAAGTTTTATTTAAAATATCGACTAATTTAGTATTACGGAGATATAATAATATAGCATCATCACTATATCGGAAGTAAGTGGTTTGTTTATGCCAAATACTTTGGAAAGAAGCAGATTCGAGAAATTCTAAGAAGTTGCCTGCCATCACCCCACTGCAAAGCGATCCCATTGGTTCTTCAATTTTTTTTCAATAAAAATTATTATTAAATGTGAAAGAGCATTGATTGGTGATGAGAATGAAAGATTTTTAGACTGGTCATGTGTTTGTTAGTCATATTTGTTTGCCTTATTTTTTCAACAAGGTTGTCTGAATTTTTTGGACTGATTGTATCAAGAAGAGGGGTTAATTTTTGAGCTTTGGCACTAGCTGGTTTATGGGGGGGGGGCGCCACCTATTCCTGAAATGATGGGTTGCATAGGGATATCAGTTTTACCGGTCTTAGGGAGACTGTAAAATCTATACCACCATTTGTTTTCATTTTTAATTAGTTTCCTGTTTTTCTTGTTGAATTTTTGTATTTCAATAGTTATTTTTTCTTCGTATATTTTTTTCTTATGTGTCAGTAGTGAGTTAATTTTTTCAATGTAATTATGCTTGTTTATGAACACAATCTCCCCTTTTCAGAGGGAGTGGTATAGGTTTCCTTATTTCTCGCTAGGTTGTTTGGTGCATTTAAGTGTCCCAGTCGTAACGTATTTTCGTTGTAGGTTTTTATAGTAGTAGTGATTATGACTTGAATGAAAACTTTGGTGAACTTGGAATCTTTTTGCTTGTGATTTTTTTTACTATACTGTCTACTATGTCCCCTTTGCTGATTCCCTTGGAAAATTTGAAACCTAAGCTGAGGGCTTTTCGTTTTCCATTGGAAAGCCTTATATCCGATAGATTTTCTATTAGTTTAAGATTTCTAACATGTTTTCACTTGCTGTTGCTGCATAGGTTTGTGAGGGTTTTTTTTTGTCCCAGTTGATTATATAATTTGGTGTTTGATAATTTGGTGTCCTTTAGCCATTTTCCGGCTTTGTTACAAAATACATTTTCTGGAGTTGCATTCTAGCAGTTCTGGTTTTTCAGTGGTTAGTTTTTTTTCAACATTCTAGTTCATCGGCAGATGTTTCACTATATGAACAAAAAAGAGACATTTTAAAAACAACACACAAAATGCACTGTAACGAAGCTGATTACAATTTTGATATAAAATTGCTACTCGAATTAAAAGAGAGAATAACTGTGTAGAAATTGCTTTAATCGCTAGTTCAGCCCCGGTAAATTTACGTCCAGATAATTACAATGTATCATCATTCCTGGCACATTTTCTCTTATCACAATGTGAGATATTCAAAAACGAAGACGATGGAAAGAAAAAAGGAAAAGAATACAAATGAATTTGGCTAGATTGCAAAAAATTATTTAAAAAATTATTTAAAAAATTTTAAAACTATCAACGTCTCTCGTTCATGCGCATGTATAATCACAACAAAGTCATCAAACCTAGTTCGATGAAGTCCTAACGTATTAAATGCATATATATATATATATATATATATATATATATATATATATATATATATATATATATGGTATAAAATCATAATTGGAAAATAAATCTTAGATTTTGCCGACGCGTTTCGTCTTCCGACTTTTCAAGGCAAAAATGAAATCGAAATATTTTTGTTGTTATAGTTACATTAAAAAAATCCAAAGTTAAAAAGATAGACGCATCTGTCTAAGCATTTTTTGTCTGGTTAATGTAAAAGATTTTTTTTTTTTTCCATGTCGACAATATAGTTAAATTCCCAGATCAATTCTGTGGACAAGACAGAGTGGTATATTTTATACTAATCAGTCTTGTTCAAAGAATTGATTTGGGAATTTAACTATATATATATATATATATATATTATGAATAAAAATGACAATAGGAAAACTGGTAATTGCTGACGCGTTTCGTCCAATGTGGACTTTATCAAAGCAAAATACGAAAATGAAATTAAATGAACAACGTAACTAATAAAAACAAAAACAGAATGTACCTAGCAACTGGAATGTAGAGAAACGCTATTTTCATATTTTTAAATGAGAAATAACGTCAGAGATTGTCACGTGTGGAGAATATTGTCATTATATCTGTGTTGATGTATTCAACCATTTTCTTTCGATTTTATGAATCTGTTGTGCATGTTTGTTTTGTAAGAGCATTAATTTTGTTAAGAAAGGTGAAATAGGGAAAAAAGCCTGGGCGTAAATTGATATTTGGATAATTTTCTTGATCAAAATTTTCCTTCTGGTGATAATTTTCTTTTTTATAGTGTAGCATTTTTTAAAATCAAAATTATGGTTGTATTTATTTCCAAAATTTGCATTAGCTAAGTTGTTTTTTGTGAGTCTCTTTTGTGCTCATAAATGCGTTTTTTCAAATTTTCTTGTTTTTATATTGCAGTTTTAGCATTTTTAAAATTAGTGTTATTATTGTTTGAAGATCTTAGTATATCTATAATGGTTTTGGAGGTGTTTGTGACTATTTCAAGATTATTTAGATGGGATAGGGTTGGTAGTATTATGTATCTGTTTTTCATGTGATTTACTATTGCGGATTGTATTATTAGTCTGATATGGGCTATTTGTTAAACAAGTTATTATAAATTTTTGGTTTTTTTTTTTTTTATCTAATAATTCAAACCAAAAAATGATGTCTACAAAAACCGTTAACTCGTGTCTATTATTTAATAGAAATTATGTAGAAGTTTAATAATGTGTAATTTTCATGGAGGTACAAAGGGCATGGGTCATCCCAAGCTTTACATGTTCTAGCCTTATCAATGATTTTCCATTTAACTTTTGGTGTCTATTTTGTTTCCTTCAGGTCCAAAAAATATTTTGATAGTGAACCTGATTTCTTTTTGTTTATAATAACCTTATGCCTCCATCTATCTTTAAAATTATCAATGTATATCATATTAGTGCTATCTGTGGATGAAATTGGTATACCACAGAATTAATACAACATTTATTTTCTAATGGGCAGTCTTCTAGGTTTCTACAGTTACATAATTTTTCCCTTTTATCGTCTGGTTTTAGTGCATAGTTTTTATTAATACTGTTTTGGCATTGGGTCCACGAAGAATAATTTATATATATATATATATATTATGCGTGTTTTAATGTTCGAAGTCCGAACTTTATTTTTATTGGATAACTTATTTGGTAGAAATTTCTTTTTTAAACAGTGTTTATATCATCTATAGTCAGATTACTCATTAGAGTATTTTGAAGTCGTGGAAAGGCTGAATTTAGTGTTGCAGGAAGCCAAGTATTGACCCAGAAATCGTTGAATCCCAAAAGGGCTGTTCAAAACGCAATGTTCAACACCCTACTAGAACAAATATAAATAAAATGAACCATGACTATATATATATATATATATATATATATATATATATATATTCAGATAAAGATTTCGTTAAGTAATTTAACGTTCTGTCCATATATTTTCTATAGGATCATTTCATATTCGAAGAGAAAAAGAAATACTGTATTTATTGTACTTTTTGACATAGCATTTTCATGTGATTTACTATTGCGGATTGTATTATTAGTTAATAGTAAATCACATGAAAAAGATACATAATACTACCGACCAATTCTGCCACGTCCACGACCCAGAATTGATATCCCATCTAAATAATCTTGAAATAGTCACAAACACCTCCAAAACCAAGATATAAGATCTTCAATACATAGAAATAAATACAACCATAATTTTGATTTTAAAAATGCTACCTCATAAAAAAAAAAAATTATCAGAAGGAAAATTTTCAAGTGCCGCCAGAAAATTATCCAAATATTTACAAGGCTTTTCCCTATTTCACCTTTCTTAACAAAATTAATGCTCTTACAAACAAACATGCACAACAGATTCATAAAATCGAAAGAAAATGGTTGAATACATCAACACAGATATAATGACAATATTCTCCACACGTGACAATCTCTGACGTTATTTCTCATTTAAAAAATATGAAAATAGCGTTTCTCTACATTCCAGTTGCTAGGTACATTCTGTTTTTGTTTTTATTAGTTACGTTGTTCATTTAATTTCATTTTCGTATTTTGCTTTGATAAAGTCCACATTGGACGAAACGCGTCAGCAATTACCAGTTTTCCTATTGTCATTTTTATTCATAATATTGTCTTCTCTACCGATTAAATCGGAGAAATTTTCATATATATATATATATATATATATATATATTATACTAATAGTAAGATTCGGTTGGAAAAACCTCGGATAGCACAACTTGTAAGTCCAACAACCAGGATTTTCTATGCCTACACATATTTAAAATCTCAGATCTTTGATTTTATAAATTATGAGGTTCATCGGAAGTGGCTACTACTAATTTTTCCTCCATATATAATAAGCAGTACTTGTCCTATGCTTTATACATTTTTTTAGTATTCCCCTTTTTAAAATCTGGCTAATACCATCTTCCTGTTTAATATCCCATATGTATATAGAGAGACTAGTGCTGTGCTTGTAATTTTCATCCTTAAAGCTACTTAAATTATTAATAATTTTTCTACAGCATACCTTATTACCTCTCCTTAAACGGTGTCCGTCAACCAGCCGTTTGTGACTACACATATAAAAGTGGTAATCTTCGGATGACCATAACAATTTTTGTCCTTCACAACCATGAACACGAAATACTTACTGTATATTTAACAATAACCTGATAATGACATTATGCTATGTCAAAAGTACTCGGAATAAATACAGTATGAGCCAACACGACTTTCCCTGTCGCCTTAAGCCGAATAAGCACAAAAAGCTTCTTCGCGAATATGAAATGATCCTATAGAAAATATATGGACAGAACGTGACTAAATTACTTAACGAAATCTTATCTGAATATATATATATATATATATATATATATAGTCATTGTTCATTTTATTACATATATTGTTCTAGTAGGGTGTTGAACATTGCGTTTTGAACAGCCTCAGTTTGCATGGATTCAACGATTTCTGGGTCAATACTGTTATGATGGCTTCCTGCAACACTTCCCGTTTTGATGGCTGTTCATCAAGGATTCAGATTTTCCTTTCCACGACATTCCCAAAATACTCTAATGAGTAATCTGACTATAGATGATATAAACACTGTTTAAAAAAGAAATGTTCTACTCAAATAAGCTTATCCAATAAAAATAAAGTTCGGACTTCGAACACACAAACACGCATATATATATATATATATATATAAATTATTCTTCGTGGACCCAATGCCAAAACAGTATTAATAAAAACTCTGCACTAAAACCAGACGATAAAAGGGAAAAATTATGTAACTGTAGAAACCTAGAAGACTGCCCATTAGAAAATAAATGTTGTATTAATTCTGTGGTATACCAATGTACTATTTCATCCACAGAAAGCCCTAGCACTAATATGATATACATTGGGTCCACGAAGAATAATTTTAAAGATAGATGGAGGCAGCATAAGTGCTCCTTTAATAATATAAACAAAAGAAATCAGACTTCACTATCAAAATATTTTTGGCACCTGAAGGAAACAAATAGGACACCAAAAGTTAAATGGAAAATCATTGATAAGGCTAGAACATGTAAAGCTTGGGATGACCCATGCCCTTTGTACCTCCATGAAAAATTACACATTATTAAACTTCTACATAATAATAATCTATTAAATAATAGACACGAGTTAACGGTTTTTTGTAGACATCATCAGATTTTTGGTTTGAATTATTAGATAAAAAAAAAAAAAATTAAAAATTTATAATAACTTGTTTAACAAATAGCCCATCATCAGATTCATAGTAGGAATAATTAACTACAAACATGCATACAATATAACACCCTTCATAATCCATAGCCCAAATAAGTAGTTTAAATACCTTACATAATAGATAACCCTTTATGAAGTCGTCAAAAAACAAACGTTACGAAAGTTTTTCTTTTTTTTTTTTATATGCACAATTCCCTTTCATAATAAAATAAAATAAATAAATCTCCATAGACAAGCAAACTAGACGAAGGTTAATACATCTTCCGTTTCATTTTAGACACCCCACCTTTCCCCGACTTGACATCTTGAAAGTATCTCTATACCGCTACTTATTATTAACACCTACACTCGGCCTACCCAATTTAAACAATTCGCCCTTGCTGTTACCATGGAGATTTTGATTTCAATTTTTAAAACAAGTAAATTTCAGATATACGTTATTCCAACAAAAATTTCGCTTGAAGATGGAACGGAGCCCATTTTAATTTAAACTCAATTTAATTTAAAGGATTATATTGAAGTTTTCGGCTCTTGTTTTGAAACATGAGACCTTTTATGTAGCGATTTGGAATCATATTTTTAAATAAATAATTATATTTATGCTCTACTTTTGTATCGAGAACTATTTTTTAAAAATAATAACTAAAATACTAAGGGACTTTGGATTATTTACCTAACCAGTTCTTTCCTATTTTCTATATATTTTCACACACACACACACACACACACACACACACATATATATATATATATATATATATATATATATGACTCCTTTGATAATTTAGCTGTGTTCCCCCCCTACATTTAGTATATTTCTAGTTTTTTTTTCTAGAACAGAAGTGCGAAATTAAATTTAAAGAGATGACAAGAAAGCAAATATATAAAGCTTCTAATAAATGTAAACATGAATAGAGGAGAATTAAACAAAATACAATAGATGAGCTAGAGAGAAAAGGTATGAATAAATCGAGACAAAGGGAAAGCGAATGAAGTAAACGAATTGATGTTGAACCGAAAGACTTCAAATGGAAGAAACCCAAGATGAAGTCAAGATGATAAAAAGCAATAAAATAAAAAAAAAAGAGAATGAATAAGTATGCAAAAAATGTTCGTGGGGAAAGAGAACCACGTTATGAAAGAGTAAAATTTGAAGATGGTAACTAGATATGCAGGGGAGATAATCACGTTGCTAAACAAAAGCTGATAGATAAATAGGCGAGAAAGTGTGATCAGCAAACAGACAGGAGGTAGTTGGAAATATATTAAGTGAGAGTGAGAGAGGGTGTGAGAGAGAGAGTGGGGGGAGGAGGGATTGAAATTGAAACAGAGGTGGGAGTCTGCTTTTACCTCCAAAGGCTACAGACAGTCAGTGGCATGGATGGGTTGGAAACAGATATGAAATGGCTGTATGAAATACATAAATGTAACTAGTGGGTAAGGTAGGTGAAATTGAAAAGTTTATGCAACGGTGGTAATAATTAATGTCGGATGAAATTATTGTGAGCTAATTGGTCATTGCTTCACTGTTTCATTAATAGAATAAAAACCATGATAAGACATCGCAGTTGTTTACGAACACTTCAAATGGCTGATGATGGTGGCACGACCCGAGAAACATTTTAAGAAAACTACGCTCTTAAATCAAGTCCATCTGTTAAATATCCAGTGGGTATTAATTAAAAACGAGGTCGTAGGCTATGTCTGATCTTAAAAATGTTTCTACATCTTATTTCTTTGTTTAAGATGTGTAAATTCTGGTGAACTAGACTTCTCACTATGAAGCAGTGCTTAACAAATGAGTCTTGGAGACAATTGTTATAAAAGTGTGTTGGTTCATGACTTATCTTTCCTTTATACGTGATGTCCCTTCAGGATGTGGCTGATCGTGGTTCTTCACAATATCCGATATTTTACAACGCTAAGCTAAGTTATTCCCACTAACTTTACTGCCATCCATTTACACAAGAACATTAGGTAGGTTGCTCGTTTTATTTCCGTTTTCCCTCTGCGTTGTCAAATTCTCCATGCACTTTTTCTTTCCATTTTCCTTAAAACTTCCTAGTTGCTCCGCACATCGAATTCGCAGTATCCTTCTGTAGAAGCGTATCTCTCTTGCCTCATATCTTATTTGCATTTGTGATGAAATTGTCTAGCATTCAATACCATATAGGAGGATAGATTTTTACATAGCAGTTTAGAGCTCTCTTCTTTGTTTCTGACGGAATTATCCTGTTTATTAATACTTTTTTCTTGACCAAATTATTTACACCAATCGGGATGTAGCCAGAACCAATCTTTAATTTGATGCTGTTACTCCTTGAAAGATTGCACTCTCATGAACTCAAAACGTACTCGAACATAATGCTTCAAAAAGTTAAAACCAGGTGAAGAAAACAAGAGATTTCTAGAACTGATCCTGAAGCAAGGAAATAAGCATCGTGACTCACGGTGAAGATCTAATTCATAATTCTTGCAATTATTATAACGATATAATTCAATTGAAAGTTCGACAGAATTGCTCATAACTGATTACGTCTCAACTTTTATTCATAGTTAATCTCGTAAACTAATAATTACTGGGTTTACTTTCTATTGGGGCATTGATTAGATATTAATTTATGACAAGAATCTGCAGCTTTGAAAATCTATGACGCTAAAATATGAAAAAGTTGAATTCATATTTGATGTGGCCAACTTTATTTTCTATTATTACGTGTAATTTTGACGTCATTAACCCCACTATATTCGCCTGGTCACTGAAAGTTTTAAACATTAACAGTAGACTTTCTTTCAAATCTTTCTTCTTAGCCGTCTCTCTACTTGCCTTTCAGTACATTGCACAAGTACTTATTTTAATCCATTGGTATCCTAGGATTTGTATTTTATTTTATTTTTCCAGAAATTCCCTTGATTTCCTGGTTGTTTTGTATTGGAAATGCTTTAGAATGAAGATTTTCAGTAACTTATTTTCACTGGTTCCAAGACTGTATGAATTTAAGCGTGCTAATAGGTTGCTATCTCCATCCCTTTTACGATCTAAACAGTTAAATGTAATTGCCTCATCTATTCCAACAGCTTCTTGTTTCGCACTTCCCGACAGTGGAACTGCCTTCCTCTTTGCTTTCCAGCTAACTATAATCTTCAAAAATGTAAATGTAATGCCAATTAACATTTTCTGTTGCCTTGATCCCCGTTCTTCTTTTTATCCTCCTCCGTTCTTTTTATCCTTTCATCAACCCCGCCTCCTATGCCCAGTCTTTTCCATTACTTACACGCACTCTCTCTCTCTCTCTCTGTAGCTCTGGCGTACTCGTGGCATTCCCGTCTTGCTTGATGTGAAATGCTTAAAAAAAACCCTCCCGTATTCCTAATTTTGTGAGTGAAATGCAAAGCAACAGAGCTATTAAAGCTTATACAATCACTGACAGATAAGACTAAGATAAATTTATTTTTGTTTCATCTGATCAAACGGGTGAATTTCTATCCTTATTCAACTAAGTCAACTTTAAAGGGCCGTCTTTTCATATTGAATGTTTATTATAGGATTGTTGTACAGAAAAAAACTGTGTTGTTCAGGATATATTTCAGTAAAAAAAAATTCACGGTACACGTACCTTTTACTTTTATTACCAATATCCGCAATAGATCTGTCGAATTTAAACCAATGCACAAGCAAAATAAAATAATGTTAGTATAAACTTGATCGAGTTTCTTCTGTATATTCAGGTATTTTTGTTTTTCATAAGTCTGGAACCCGTGCTTGATCACTTATATAGTGTTATATTTTTATATAGTTATATTTTTATACCCGTTTTTCTTTTTGTAGAAAGAAATAAGCTGTTCCTTCAAGCTGAGAATCAGTTCTTTATGTGTGTAGTCAATTCCGAACTAAATGATTTACTTTGAAAACAATGACTTTATATAACCTATTTTTAAAATTGTTCTCTCTGCTTGTATTTAAATATCCTATTAAAAACAACAATATTTACTATGCAGAATGAAGTATATTTTTCTTTGCGGTATACGCTTTTTACGACCTTACCATATTCACATTCGGGCACTTCGACGTGGTGTAATGGTTGCAATGGTGCAACCTTGTCTCGCTAGAACAATAAAGACTAAAGAGTGAGTTCGATCCTCACTGGGTGTCCCATACTTTTGGACTTGCGCTACATTTAGAAAATCACCTTATCATGATCACATTTTAGCAACAATGTTTCAATGTTGAAGAATTATAGATAATAATTCATAAAGAGTTATAAATAATACCTGATTAAATCCATTTTCATCGTGCAATGGTCCACAAAAAATAATAAAATATGGCTGTATTTGTTTAAGAAAATTAACTTTCTAGAGAAAATGCCTGGTAGTCGTGGTGTATGACTTTTATGGGCGATAGTGTTTATTTGATGGCTGAAATCTGAAATCATCTTGATTCTAACAAAAATATAAACTAACAATTTAATTATGTCAAAGAATAGAGCAAAAATTCAAGTTATTCTAACAAGTTGTTGAATATCAGTCAAGAAATCGCGAAACAGTTTCTCAAATTCCAAAGAATAATTACTTGATTGGTTTTAAATCAACTCAAACAAACTTGTAGTTAGAGATTGTCTTTAATTCAGCTTTGAAAATAAATTTCTATTTTAGAATTACGCTTGATTTAGTATCAATGAATCCAAGAAAATTTTATTTTTCTCTTACTCACTGAACCTGTATGAAGTTGTTACATATTTTGAAATATATCAAACGATTTCAAAGAAGGATTCATATATTTAATGCACTTCTACTGATGTCAGAGATCTGTGATTTCTTTTTTATGTGCTGTATCCATTTAGAACGTCGGTGATCATGGTTCGCCACAAACTTTTATCTTTGTTGCCCTTAGCAATGTCGGTTTTTTATATATATATATATATATATATATATATATATATATATATATATATATATATATGTGTGTGTGTGTGTGTGTGTGTAGAGAGAGAGAGAGGAGAGAGGAATAAAAGACAACAAAATGATGACAATATTGGCAATAAGATTGATATTTATTATATATTAGCTTTTTGACTAAATTGAAGGACGAATAGAAACATTTTAAAATCTTGGGTGCTCTTGAAACCAAATATTTCGTTATTTGCGCAAAATCAAAACCATTTTTCTCTGCACTTATGACAGACTTCTAGTGCATACTTGCCAACTATTTCACCGTCTCGTTGTTCTTGTGTTTCAGCATTTAGGTTTCCCATGATGGTAATTTTCATCACTTTGCATTAACGCTTGGAGTTCTCTAGTTTGTTGTAAAACTTGTCAATTTCCTCCTCTATGCATTGTGCTGTTGGTACATAAATACCAGTACTTGATCTAGTAAACAACTCCTCTTTCAGATTAGCTGGGGAAATTCTGACAGGCAGTTGACAATATTACAAAACATATTTCTTCATGCATTGATCTAGTACGAGACCTTCTCCTCTTTCATTTTCTTTCCGTTTGAGTATATGACCCTGTATCCATCATTTAGAAATCCTCATTATTTGCCAACCTAATTTCATATACCTCTAGAATATTAATATTTAACTTGCTTCATATTTTCTACTATTTGTGATTTTGTCAAAGTCGAGCCAGAATTTTAACGACTGATCTAAATAATCATGCGAATTCGCTTGTAAGCCAGTCTTACTTTCATTTAACCTATATGTCATTGAGCAATTCTCTAGAAGTCCTACTATTATTATTTGTCGAGAAAATATTAAAAAGACATAAGATACGCAGATGACACTGCGATGATGGCAGATACAAAAAAATAACTGCACAAAACCGTAGAAAAAGTATTAAATGTAAGCGAGAAAGAAGTATAAACCATCAATTGTAAGAAGTCTGAATATATAGGCGTCTAAATCATGCAAATACAGGAATTTGAAATGTGTGAACAGATGATGGAATATGTGATCCAGAAATGTGAAAGCACGTTTGGATAGAGAAAGATATCTTCCAAAAGTTAAATAAAATAAGTTATTAGGAAACAGTAAAATGTCATTAGAAATAAAGATGAGAGTTCTATACTGTTATGTAATATCAGTCATTCTATATAGCAGTTAATTCTAGACTATTTTCTCACAGATGATGGCGAATATTAAGCAAACAGTGATGGTGATCTACAGAAGGCTGCTGAGAATACCATGGACGGAATATGTGAGAAATGAGGAGGTTTTAAGGAAAAAAAAAAACCCAAAACAAGGACACGTATACTTAGAATAAAAATGAGATAGTTGAATGTTCTTGGATACATAATGAAGAATTTGACCTTCATGTGGGATATTAGCGACAAGAAGTAAAAGGTCGTGTTGCCAAACTTTAGTAAATCGATGGGAGGGATTGTAAGAAGAAGAACATTGTTTAGAAGTGCGAATGAAACTGTGATCATCAATGCAAACTAAATATAAAAGAAGCTATCAATGTAATTACGATGTGTTAAATAAATATTTTAGCTATTATTGCGTAAAATTAAACAATTAATTTAAATTAAAGATAGCCCGAAGTTGCTAACTGTTACTAGAGGAGTATACATCCATGTTGGATTCCAATTGTAACGAAATAGCGAAAACGTTGCTCTTGCTGTCCAGTTTTCCTACACCGCCACCACTGGTGTTTTGTTCAAGAAGTTAATTATAACTCTTACATATGGAAGTTTGGCTTCGCTCTCTTATTTTAATTAAATGTTCAAGGCGATAGAGCGCCATTATAACATTATGGTTGAAACGTGTCTCACTTCACTTTTTAGAGATTATTCTCTTTTCACCTAGAAGAACAAGTAATGTTTCAAAACTTCATCAGCTATTACTAGCAGTAGAGCCCATGGGCACACACAAACCTGGGTTTTATAATAAGTATAACTCGATATGAGTTGTCCCCATTTCATTTTGGCGGCTTAATCGTGTTTTCAAAATGATTTCGTGCAAAAACAATTGTGTTTTTCAATTTTTGGCGCTGTCAGAACCATCGCCGGGTAATTTTACGCAATCCTGTGAAGTTTTGCTGAAATCGGTTGAAAAATGTAGGAAATACGATCCCATATATAAACGAACAGACACACACACAATCTGCGTTTTATAATAAGTAAGATTCCTGAAATGATGTTAGGGGTTTGAATCTGAGCGCTTTTCACAGCTACCTATATAAAATACGACGTTTGGGAAACTCACCGCATGACTATGACTTAATTGAAAGATAATGGCCACCATTACTTTTTAACGCATTTGAAATAGTTCTAGCTTACGGCGATATAGCCGTAAAAACCCGTCTCGTACGATCACCGAATTTAAGCAAAGTCGGGCCTAGTCAGCACCTAGATGGGTAACAGGTTGGGAAAGCCAGGTGCTGTAAGCTCTGATGTGCGGGTGGCATAATAGATAACGACTCCGAATTAGAAATCGGAAATCCTAGTCTCAATTCTACTCGGCTTCGTTATATTCCCTGACGTGTAAGCACCCTTTTTGTTTTAATCATTTTATTCCAAGCAATGGCAATAAAGCAAGAGGCTACACATAAGCTGTTAGAAAATATGAGAAAGAAAAAATACTATTAAAGCAAGGGAACAATAAAAGAACAATAATTAATGAGACAGTAGATAAAGATTGATATTGCAATTTTTTGAAGATAAAATTTGACGGGAGTAAGAAGCCGGAAGAGAAGCGAGAAGTGCGATAGATGAAACTGTTGGCACAAAACTTACAGTTACATCTCGCCATTCGCAAAATTCGAGGTTAGGACAAAAAAATATATATATATATATATATATATATATATATATATATATATATATATATATATTCTCCTCAGCTATGGGTTAATTAGTAGGACTTGTATCAGTTAATCTTTAAAAATTCTCGTAATCTAAAAATATTTTCTGGTTATTTAGACTTGCAAAATGTTGATAAGCCTTTAAAAACAAATCAATCAATTAATCAATTATTGAAGTAGTTCATTATCTCCATCATAGACAAATTCAAATTGTTTTAAAAATTTTACTTATTCTTTGAAGTGCGCCATGATTCTCGTGATGGTTCGTTTCACTGTTTGAAGTTAACCAACTTTAAGCTTCCCATTTGTAAATGATGTCTTTCTTAATCTGCCCTAAAAATGATAAAAAATAAAAATAAATAGTTAACGTAGTAAGTTAGATTTTAAAGTAAACTTTGATACTTTATCCATTTCTGAACCACAACATAAAATGAATAAATATAAATATAAGCCTACCTCAAGGCTTGATAAAATCATCCTTTTCAAAAGAATTTGTCAACATATTCTAACATTCGGCTCAGAAAAAAAACACTACTTTGTGGATAAATTGTCGCCATTTTATATATTTCATTTCCGCATGGGCGTTGTTTGTTTTAGATTTTGTTGACGGGACAGTATAGTTGGGTTACATGGCAAATGTCTATGAGAAATAGAGCACCATTACCCAATTCACTTTACCAGAATTTTGGAAATGGCAAGTTTTACTGCTTGACATTAGCGCCGGAAGCTCCAAAACGAACATTTCAGTGTTTGGGTGTCAATCTGAGGACAGTGCAGTGGATTCGAAAAGAGTTGGATGACATATCCAGTCAACATCATGGTGTTTGGAGTGATCACTAGTGATCATTATGCCTCCATTCATGTTGGAAAAGGGTCATGGACTTAATAAGGGGGCTTACCTCAAGTGCCTTGAGAGCTATTGCGGTCCTCGGTCAAGTGGGTGGATGCTAGAAGACCCTCCTATGTCTTGTAATAGGACTCTGCACCATTCTACACAAGCAGGAGAACCCACTCATGGCTGTCAGAAATTTTTCTGCGTTCACCTCATCCCTTACATCTGGCCACCTAACTCTCCAGACTGAAACCCCATTGATTATTATGTCTGGGGCGCATTTGAGCTAGAGATCAACGAAACATCTTGTAACACTAAAGATGAACAGAAGGCAAGGATTATGACAGCATTCACCAAAAGAGATGCAGGAAATTCCGAAGTTGTCTGGTAGCTGTGGGTGAAGCTAATGGCGATTTTATTGAATAAATTTCAAAATATTTTTGTGTAATTTTGTTAAATATATCTGTTAAAATGAGAAGTCATTTCATTTTTGCGAATATAGACGACAATTTAGACGACAAATGTATGCCTCCTTAAGATAATGTGCGAACAATTTTAATCATCTTTTTTTTATCTCATTGATATATTCATTGGGGCAGTAACCCAAAATTACAAAGTTTTTATTTAAATACGTTTCTTAAATTGTCAATTTGGAATTCTTTGTCGGAATTTTTCTTGTAATATAGAGCAATAGAAATTAAGAATTGTTCTCTTCCGAAGTTTTGATCATTCTTTTGAATTTGTTAATTCGTGTTAATTTACAAAAAAAGATTTTCATTGCCATCGCAATTTAAAGAATCTGAAATTGCATTATAGAGTTAAATCTGGATGTTTTATAACACCTGAACATGTGCAGCTCAACTGGTAAGTTTAGGTAAAAAAATACGAACTCCCTTCACCTGTCTCCATAGAGAGAGGCGTCTTTTTGAGGATATAGGGGTAGAATCATAAGCTTATCCTTCGCTTTGTGCTGGTTCTATTTATATAAATTAATCCACATAAGGTTTAACCTTAAAATAACCTTGCTATAAAACATCGGCTTTCTTTTTGGGCGAGCCTTGGTGCAAGCAGTGTCAGTCAGTTTGACATCTCATCATTTTCAAGTAAAGACCAAGATTTTTATTTTGTATTTTATGGCTGATATATCGTTCCTGTCTGTTTGGGAAAGCAACAGGCATCTAAAATAACCGATTTATACAGTCTTTTGCCAACTGTTGCTTGACAATTTTAAATGACATTGAATGGGCTATATATATATATAGGCTTCGGGTGTTTGTAAAATCAACAATATCTAGAAAATGAAACTTTCAATGATTACAAAATCTTTGCATGGGAAAACGATAATTTCTTTTTCTTTTTCAAAAAAGATATAAAATTATAAGCTCAAAGAAACTCAATGTAATCTTGCTGTTTTAATTTTTATAAGTTGTTATTAAAATATTTATTTAATTTTTGTCTGTTATTTTCTCAACCATGTCAAGTGGAATTCATATATGCAATCCATAACTAAAGAATATCGCTCAAGTAAGTAACTGACTGCTGCCAAGTCTTAACTCTATAAGTTCGACTTGGCCAAGAATTCAAAGTCGTTTACACGGTCTTGTGAGGAAAGACTTATTTTTCACAGACGCAACGTTACAAATTTAATCTTCAAAAATTTAAATGTAGTGTCAATCGCTATCTACTGTCCTCCTGATTTTTCTTCTTTTATTATCACTCTTTAGCAAGGTTTCTGTTTTCTACTTTTTCCACAGTAATCTTTTGTGTCTTAGTGGATTTACTGCCTTCCTTGCGGTAGCTTGATTAAAAAAAAATGAATACAAACTTACATATAATTTCTCTCATCATGCTTCAATATTTTGTCTCGACGAATCGTGCGTTTTTATCACATTTTTATCATTTCTTTACGCGATTGACATATCGTAATATAGATATAGTAATATTGACATATAGATTATCATGGCGTAGATTATTCTTGTAACTTTAAACAAAAAAAATAATAACATAAACGGTCATTTCAAACGGAGAATGCAAAAGGTACAGTGAATATTTCCTGTCATTTCAGGCCGCGAATTATCTCCACCTTTTAACAATTTAGTATTTTTACATTGATTGACTTGAACATAACTAAAGAGGGGGTGTTAAAATTGTTTTAAATTGTGTCGTATCTTTGAAGATGTTTCCTTATTCTCCTGCAGATTAATAATTTTCAGAGACAATCGATATCGATATTTTTCTTTTCCGACAAAAAAAACAAAATCAGGATTAGAATTCTCTTCAGAATAGGAGTTAATCTGTTCAACTCTCCAGAGTCCAGCGTCGACCAAGACATAGGTTAATATTGTCCTGGTCTCTTAAAAATATTTCATTTCCCTATAGACCATATATTTCAGATATTGTCATAACACTACAATTTTGATCTTGTATAAAAAACAAAGAATCTTCCTACAGAAAAGCTCCCATTTTATTTCCACAGAATTAATATCAGATACAGGAAGCACAATAATAACGTTGCATAGAGAAATTTCTTAGTCTCAAAACATTATTTTTTCACAGTCACCGTTGGTTAAGCATTCTCCCCTGTTATGAATAAAATGCACCAGCCGAGAGAAACTATGTTTTCACTGAAACACATTAACCTTTGCTGGTATCAATCGTTCCGTCTCTGAAAGTGGTAAATAAGCGTCTATAAGCAACAGGTACAACTTATTCCGCATCGAAATATTCAGTGTCAAATTTCTATTTCTTAAGTAATTTGCTTGACAGACGCCATTTTTCCAGTGTACTGTTAGTCTTCACCCAGTAAAAAGGCAAAGAAAATTATGGGTTATTGGCGGGATGGTTTAACATTTAATGTAGTACCTACTGATGTTGTGGGCCAAGATAATAAAATGAGATTCTTTACTTTCGAAGCGGTTTTCATTACACAGAACAATTGCCATATTTTCTGAAAAATGTACGTAATGAATGGCGCAATGTATCCATGAACATGTAATTCATTATGAAGCACATTTCCCAATTCAAGTATAATTGTTGGGTTTCTTCACAATGGATATATAAATAACGAAGTAATTAGAATACAATGAGTATTTGATTCACGTTTAATGTTTACTTTTGCAAATATCTATTCTACTTTAATATTATACATAATAGAGAGAAATGATTCAGTTATGGGAAAGCAGACAAGGTGAACAAATATTCTTGCGTTAAGCTTATTTCTGTGAAAAAAAAAAAGGTTCTGAATACAAAAAAAATGTTTTATCTCGGGTTATTTAGGATCACCTTGCTGGCAGGTAGACATGCACACATTTGCATAGATATAGTTCTTTCATTCATTTTCGACCTTTCTTTCCCCACTCTGTTTTTGTCCTTATATCTTTTTTTTTTCATCATACTAGCTTGTCCATTCCCTGTTTTCCTCTCTTCATTTTGTTTTCTTCTTTTTCGTCACGCCCCCACCACCGACAAAGTGCAGAGAGAAAATAAAACTAATTTCTTAATCTGGCCAGATGATAGATTACATATAAAACAGGCCCGTCTCCGTGGGCTATAATTTCTTTCTTCCTCGTTCTAAACAAATCTTTTATCGACCAGCAAATTGATTTTTCTTGTATTACAAACTCTCTCTTTCTCCACCTTTTCTCTCCCTGTACACACACAAACACACACGCGCGCACACACACACACATATATATATATACATGTGTGTGTGTGTGTTTTATTATTGATAGTTTTTCTTTAATTTTACACAGGAGATGCTGAGAAGTTTTCCGTCCGGTCAACATCAGTATACTGATGTTTGTTCATTGAAATACTAATTTTGGGAAGTGTTTCCCGCCGCAATATTTTCAACACTACTTCATATTAGATTCTTTATTCGGATAATGAAGGCGATCTTTCTCTTGAGTTCGATTCTCTTTTGCTGCCCAGCAACCGTAGACGCATTGTTCAAGTAGTACGAAAGAATATCCGGACTTGCTTAAACGTTTTTACGCCTTTAGTTTCCTTCCGATTTATATAAATGAGGGTTTGATTAAATTTATTCAATGAATGGTGAGTATTACTGATTAGATCAGAGGATTTTATCTCAAGCAAAACATGATTATTTTTATGGTTTATCGAAACATAAGCAAAGCTAAACGCCTTCGCTGGTGGTCTTATGTTTAATAAAGATCTAGCACACATAATTTGCCTAGATTGAGTAAAATAGAACTTCAAAATGAGGCAGAGGAATTTTCGAAGAAACGGCCAGTCTATAGAAATATAGTGTTAATGACGACAAATGCAGTAATGTGCATAATATAGACATAAATCATTTGGAAACAAATGGGCAAGCATGTAAGAAATGATGTAATTATATTAGTATTCCGTTTGCAGAAAAGGACAATTGCATCAGAACCAATTATGTCAACGCAACAGAGAAAACAATAAGAAAACAATAACTATCATTTATATAGAGAAGAAGGAGAGAGCGTAATCTATCACATAAATGAATGTTGTCTTTTCGAAATGAATATACAGGCAAATACGAGAGAGCGGAGACAACGTTACACTAGGAATTTCGCAGAGGACTTGTATTTGACAAGAGAAACTATATTTCATGAATACAAACTAGAGGTTATGAAAAATAAAGAAAATTAAAATATTTGAGAACTTGGTAAGCACAGAAATTAGCTCTGATTAGATTAAACCCAGAAATATGGGTCTGCGTCTTTGTGGTCGTCATTTTGACAGTAGATCCCTAAAAGAAAATGAAAAAGAAAAAAAAATTAAAGAAAGTCAAATACCAAGGCCTTGTTCGATAATTGAATTAGGCTGTGGGATTATTAGATTATCTGGACAGGTTTCCATTAATTTGATGCTGCAAATGTTTTTTTTTTGTTTTTATCGACTCAGGAGTCAACTTTGTAGAAAGTGAGTCTTTCATCATTATACCTTTACGTTAAAGTGTCTTTGTTGTGAGCTTTACCATAAAAAAAAACACATTTTGTTTAAATACATTAACTTTATTTTAACATCATCGTTAACATTAACCTATAATTTTAATGCCTATAAAACGATCCCAAAACTATATTATAGCTCGCCGTTCTTCATTGTGTCAGTTGATAATTTCAATCAGGAATCTAACAGTCACCAAGCCTATCAAATATAGTTCTACATTCATCACTAAAATCCCGCGTTTCAAAATCAATTTTCATGTACTTCTGCGCTAAACATACACTTTTATGTCTGTGACTCTCACTTAAAGATGTTTAGTGTGGATACAGTTAGAGTCAATATTCTTATTATTCGGCTCCCTTTTTGTCGAATTATATTCACAACAGAAGATGTCCTTCCAATAGATTTTTGTTGGTCAACACACTTTTGCTGATTTCCCGCCGATTACCATTCTAATTTCTTTTCGTGTATATACAGCTGGCTACTCGTTATCGAGGATACCCGTCTACAAGGACGTTTGTGTTTAACGGAGCTCAATTGTGGTTTATACTGCAACTATGCTGAGCAGACATTTGTTACAGTTTCTGGGAAATTTGAACAAGGCAAGCACTCTCAAGCTATCACCGTTTACCCAATTTCACTCACGTGGTATGGTTTTAAGCACTTTCCAAAGGTGCCGCATGCTGAGATCAACCCCTCCGGTCCAAAGTCTCCACCCTGACAAATCGACCATGGTGAGATTTGAACCCCGTTCTCATGGTCAGAATTCGAACGTTCTAACCACTCGGCCACAATTTTTCATGTTGCGTTCTCATCTCTCATTGAATCTACTGCAACTTTTTTATAATTTCTTAGAAATCTTAAATTAAAAATGCATGTCAATAATGTTATTATGACATACTATTTACAATTTATTTACAATATGATGGAAAACCCACAAGTTGCATTATAACATTTTACAGCACAAAATAAATAATAATTTATAATTTTGCTTCTACATAGTCAGTAGGTCATTTAGAATGAGCATTACAGATTGCCATTACAGAAGACAAACAATGGACCATTTTGCTTTGATGGCAAAAAAAGACGGAAGAAAAACATACACCACAGATGTTTGGTTTTAGTGTGAAAAAGAACGCATGCATAATAATAAAAAAGAAGGAAAAAATAGACTGAGGAGGCGTTAAATGTGCTTCAATGAATTCGGTAACTTTGTCATTTTTTAATCTTTTCATTTTTACCCTCTTATTTCTTTAATTAATGACCTACATTTCTACTTTTGTTATGAAATATCCAATATTAAAGTGAGGAGAACATGGACAAAACGAACAAGAAAATAAATAAGATCTGTTAGATTATATGCCAATAAAATATATAAAAAAGAAATATATAAGAATTTACCGACATCGTTTGGTCAGTAGTAATTTTATTTCGAAGACCAGAATTTGACATTGTCTAATAATAACAGTTGGCAACAATCATGAATCGTCAGTTTATTTTGAAAAATGACCAAATGTTCAGTTGATTTGGAATATGAGTCATCTACTTCTCCGTGTGTTAATTTACCATCCGATAAATTCAGACTTTAATAGGATGTTACATTGTAAATATCATTACTTAAAATTTCCCTTACTAAGTTATCTACAGCAGTTGCTCCTATCCAAGCCTACCATGCCTAGAATTCAGGTCCCAGTCGATATTCATATCAGTTCGAAATAACAGCTGCAACTCTATATAAATATAATAGAATAACTAAATTCTTCATATACAGGGTTTGATAGATAAATTGACATCAATTTTATATTTTTAATTTCGCGCATACGCGTTGTTTATTTTTGATTTTGTCGACTACACAGTATAGTAGGGTCTGTTGGGCATCGTCTGTAAAAAAAGAGAACCATGATCCAATTCACTCCGCTAAAAAATTGGAGTCAGCATATTCTACTGCTTGGCATTAGCTCCAATACGAACATTTCAGTGTGTCTGGGTGTCAATCTGAGGACAATGCAGATCATTTGTAAAGAGTTTCATGAGTCTAATGGTGAATACGAAGGTACAACAGCTCAAAAAACTTACTCTGATTGTTCTGATAAGAAAAGAACTATATAATTTGTTGCATTTGTATTCAACACAGAGTAATATATGAATCGCCTTGAAGAAGTAATGCTGCCCTGGGTGAAGAGTGTGGCTGCTGGATGACCCTATGTCTGGCACAGGACACTGCACCATGTCACACAAGCAGGAGACCTCAGTCATGGCTGTTTGGCAATTATTGCGACGACATCACTCCTTACATCTGGCCATCTAACGCCCAAACTGAAACCGTATTGATTATTAGGTGTTGGGCGAATTTGAGCGAGAGACCAACAAAACTCTTTGTAACATTAAACTGAAGGCAAGGATTATGGCAGCATACTCCAACTTAAACAAGGAGACTGTCCAGAAGTGTTGCAGTAAATTTCGAAGTTTTCTAGAGGCCTTGGTTGAAGGATGGTGATTTTATTGCATAAATTTACTGTTTAGTATTTCAAGATATCTTTATGTAATTTTAGTAAATATATCATTTAAAATGAGATATCAGTATTATTTTCATTTTTGCGTAATTTAGACGAGAATTGATCCATCGCACTGTGTATAATTTGTACTTATTCACTTTCGTAGGTAGCAATGCGGAGACAGTTGTACTGAAGTCTCACTTCAAGATTTAAAGATGTAAAATCTGATTATTCAATCTTCAAAAACAGAGGAATGAATGTGATTAAGAACAAAAACAAACAAAAAAAACAGGTAACTATGATTGAATAAAACTTAACGATAGCAGAAAATAAATAAAAAGGATTTGCAATCTTCAACAAAATATCGAGATGTGAAGATTGAGGTTGGAAAATTGTGAAAGAAAATCACCACCGATATTGATGTAACCGAGTAAAAACAAGACTGGATTGATTAAAAAGTCTGTAGATTATTATCTCAACTTCAGCGGTTTTGTAGTTATAATACGAATAATAACAGTGATAATAAGAAAGAAAATACGAAATAGTAATAACAAGAAAACTGAAACGATCGGGTATCGTGAAACATACTTTCCAGAAACTAAATAAGGAAACAAGAGATCAAAAAATGACATTAAAAAAGAACAAAATAATGCTAGCTGCCTTTTTTTAACTGAACTTTGAGCATTATATCAGAAATGTAAAAAGAGACATTTAAGTTATGGCTCTGAAGATGTACTTTGAAAATACCTGATACATAAGGAAGTTTAATAGAATACAGAAACTATAAAAATATATATTTATATCAGTGTTCATCTAATATAAGGTTTAAGAATCACTCACGGTAGAGACTTACTGAATGAGATTGTTCCAAAGGCTTACAGAGAGGAAGTAAAAAGTGTATAATATAAGGATATGTAAGATTGATAAAAGTAGACATTACGCTTGAAGATATTAAGTTTGTAATGAACGGGAAGCAGTCTCTTAGGAGTGTCTGTTCCATAGACTAACTGTTCTGGGTAAGAGGCTGTCTGAGTGAACCGTCCTTCTTACCACTACAAAGGGAGAAGCTGAGTTGAGCCCGTTACGTGACATGGCAGAAAGTACCTGTGAAATTATGAACTGGTTGTGATAATGAATATGGCGTGTTGGAACATTTGCTATACATGAGTATAATGATAATAGAGTAGCGAAAAGTTATCAGCGTCTAATTGCTAACCATCAGAAACAACTGCTACAATTTTGGGGGGGCATATGGTAAAGGAAGAAGACTTGGACAATTTATCGGTCTCAGGACACATCAAAATCAAGTGAAGCAAAGGAAAACATACTTTACAAGTTTGTGCGCATGATAAAGTATCAAAATGTAAAAATAGGGGACATAAATTGGAATGTATTGTTGAGAACATTGAAATCAGAACGTTGTGGAAAACCATCACTGACCATGACTCAAACGGACACAGTGTACAGAAAATAGGGATAATAATGATTCTGTAACTTTCTGGAGAATTTAAGAAACAAACAAATAGCGTTGCAGACAAAATGGTTTTAATTAATCATTGACAAAGGTAAAGAAAACCATAATAATTATTACCTCATAACAGAATCATGAAAATGAATAGCATCTAAATTAAAAGGCAAGTAAAAATAAATAATACCGAAGAGATTAAATTATTAATCCTAAGCGAATTCAGAAAACGTACTGAGAATGATTACAACAATGTTTATTGCAAAAGAACAAAAGCAAAAAAGCAGCACGACTTCCTAGAAATGGGTATATTGGAAGCAGATGCCATCAGGCACAATAAAATGAAAGGATAACATCATTGAAAATACTTCAGAAAATATTAGTGACCAATTTCTCTAACAGAATCTTAAGTAAATGAATAAATACCGGTTCATTTTCCGTTCTGAGATACTCAGGACACTTGTGAAAGTGGACAAGAGAACTCATAAACGTGGACTGCAAATGAAGAAAATGGATGAAAATGAGAGAGAGAGAGAGAGAGAGAGAGAGAGAGAGAGAGACGATATTGAAAGGATACAAATCAAAAGAAAAAACAGGATGAAGACTAGTCAAAGCATTCAATGAGTTTACAAGGTGCAGCAAGGAGAAGCCAAACACTGTACTAAGATTAACAGAAGGGTCAATTGAAAACAAGGAGACAGAAAAATAACAAGACTACAAAATACAAGGAAAAATACATGTATGGTTACGTCAGAAATCAGATCGAGAGATTAGTCAATACATTGACATTGTTACGGCGGGAGAACGAAAAGAGAGTAATAGATCCGCTTTTAATATTAGCCTGTAACAATGGCTTAAGAACAAGCTATACAAAGATAAGTTCATTTAAAAATTAGGAAAACAACAAATATAGTCTGCACAGAAATAAATATATAGTCAGGCATATAATCAGCAAGTATGGTAAATTAGCCCTGGAAAATAGTTTTGAAAGGGTCGGGATGATGAGCCATTGTTCATTGTGTAAGCGGTTGGATTTTTACAATACAAACTAATTGTATATGTAATGAGATACTCTCAGATGGCAGTCTTATAAAAAAACTGATGAAAAATCTGAGTGTTGGCGTAGCGCATTTGAAAATATTTAGCAGTAGTTTTGACAAATTTCAGCTTAGTTAAAAGAAAAGCGGTTTCAGATTTAATTTGAAGAGGTCAAGGTAAATTGGCATAGAATAGAGAAAAAAGCGTGTGTCGAAAATCTAATGTTATTTGTTAGCGTTTGAAGGCGCTGGCTTTTTTTTTCTTCGAATCTTCTACATAGCAACGAAGTTATACGCAAATAGTGACTGCATTACTTGCTGCAAACAACAAACTTTTATTTTAAACTCCTCCATAGATTGAATTATCTCTTGATGCAGCAGGCTCCTTCAAGTGACAGACATAATAACTGCACAGTGTGGATACCAGCAACATCCAAGGGACATGGGTTGGATGCTGATAAGTTTGGCACATTGACTTATTTATAAAATATCCCAATTGACTTCCAGGGCATGACAAAATCCAATCATAATATTACACCGTGTTCTATGTAATGCATTTCCAAATATTTTCGAAAGCTATGATTTGCTATAAATACACGCAAAGTGGTTTTCTTCTATTCAGAATATAAAGAAAAATGAATTCAGCAGCAATCTTTTTGTTGAGAAACCTACAAAGTTAGGGTCTGCAGGGTCTTCCATAAAAGCATGACCCATTCTAATTTATGCTAACTTTTAATTAAGTAAATACATGTTGTACAAAAGGTTGATTAATAGAAAATGCGTTGGCATATATCCTACTTCCCTTACTGTCCATAGAGATTTGTTGAAACTGCTGATCATATAACAAAAAGTATATTTCAGATAGTAAGACGACTACATTACTATTGAAAATAAACACAGTATTATTGCGATTATAAAAAGGTCTCAGTAACGTAGAGCATTTTACTAGTAAACTATCGATTATATGATCATTTAAAAATCCCCATTATCCGTGTGATAAAGAGAGATGCGCGCATTTCTAAATGTATAAGGGGTAAATTTTCTGATCACATGGTTCGAGCATTAATTGCTCAAAATAAACTGCTCTAACGAGAAGAGGGATTAAACTCAAACCTTCGAAATAAGGCATGAAGCGATATAATCCTAGAACAAAATGCTGAAAATTTTCTTTTTTATATATATTTCGGATTTAAAATAACATGAAATAAATAGCATTTATTGGCACATGTTAGAAAACTTTGGGGCGATTAATCTGAAATTGTATCTGTAACGCATATATTCAAATATGAAAACGTTTCAGGACGTAATATGAGGACACAAAGGACATCTATAAATTTTAAATAAATAGATAAGCCTAAAATCATCACGACAAAAGTTTACAAAATTAAGTAATATTCCAATAAATAAATAAACAACATGATCGGAACCTTAGAGTCGAACTCTCCTCCGATCAATGGGAGATAAATGGTTTCTTATTTTCAGTAGCTCAATTACAAAACCAGAATTATATCATGACTACCGTTCAGATATCGAGTTTTTTTCACTCCCAATCAATGGCTCCGTTCTCAAGGATACTCCATACTTTGAACGTCTATTTATTTGCGGCCATATTTGGGCTGACGCTTTTCAATCCTCATTTTCCAGATTTGATAGAGTTCAAAATCATTAACGAGGCCTTGTGGGTGATGAATTATTTTACACTTATTTTACATTTTCTCATTTCCGGGGTTGCAACCTTGCAAGTTTTTCGCCACTCTATCGCTGTTTTCATGGCAAATGTTCAGGTGAACTCCATTCTCTAGTTCTACGAATTCAGACCTTTGCTGCTAGGAGACGTCATCCTCCATGAAATCGAATTCTTAATTCTTCTGTGTTCCCAAAATAAGAAGTTCGTTCCACCTAGAGAACTGTTTTCCATGAACGGCCACTTTGTGGAACAGGTATCCCTGAACGAGGTTTAGTATTGACCTCTTCTAGTCAAATGTTAATCGTTATCTATCTATTGTCTGGGGGGCGGAAAAAAACTACCAGAACAAAGAAAGTCATGTTCCATAAATATTTACCAAATATCTTATCTTCTGCATACACCTAGAGGAAAGAAAAGCTTGTTCTTAATGTAAATAGGAAATGGACGTTCTTTATCATCATTTATTCAGTTAGCACATTTCTCCCCTCTCAGTTGTAATTGTAGTTCAAGGAAAAATAGCGCAATGGCTTGTCAGGGATGTTGAGTCTATCTCGACCCTCCTTTCAGAAGTTCCTCTACCTACTTGTAAAGCCGTTGACCTTTGAGGTTGAGCTCTTACGCTCAGGTTGGCTGCTGGGCACAGGTTGGTTGGAAAGAGGCGTTTTTCTTCACCTAATCGTAGTTGATTACGCAGTTTAACCGGTAGGTTGATGTCTTTGATCGGCGTGTGGCCGACGCAATGTCCATGCGACTTCTTGGAGCTATGTTTGAGAGTTTGATGTCGGCCGTGGACTAGTACAGTTCCGCATCCCAATTCATCTAAGTGAAGCAGGGTCGACCTATTCGCTACAAATATCACCTACGATATACCCCACACATACTTAAATAAAATAAAATAGATAGGCGTCATATTAGAAAAATAGATGCAAGTAAAAAAGATACCCGTTCGCGTGTAACACAGGCGTTGGACTGGTAATCACCACAAGCAGAACATCTTTCTCCAACTATTCTACATTCATGAACTTCAGTTGGCATATGTGTAAATACATCACGAGAGGAGACATTTTCCGAAGAACTTTATAAACACATTGACAGACATGTTTATTAACTTTGCCGTCCTCCTGGCGAATGTAATTTTTGGTTATTTATTTTTTTATTGTTATGCAAACGACAATTCACTGAACAAATAAAGAAAAACATTTACCGTCAATTATTAAGCTGATTATTTGAAAAAAATGGTAAACGTCAAATCGATAAATATATCTCGTCGTTACTCATATCTGTTGAATTCGTAAAGATTTGCTAATAATAGTGAAGAGAAAAATTTTATAACAGCAAGGTATTTGGAAGATGGCTGCTTTAAGTTTACTTGATTAAAAGTGAGTAGTTGCGCAGCGTCGCCTTATTTCATCAGAATTTAATTTGTAAATTTGATTGATAAATCATATTCCTCTTCATCATCATCATCACTCTCACGACCAGGTGAGGCGTTAGGGATGCTACGCACTTGACCATCTCTATCCAAATGTCTCGGGAGGTATTCAATTATGCATAGCCTCCGACTTGTTCAAGGACATGTAGTGATTGTTTCCATCGGGGGAAGCTTTCGCTTTGGCCGTTGACCTCAGTCGAGGAGGCCCTCCGTACAACAATGTCGTGACAGGATGAAAGTTTTTGAACGTCAAATATAACCATTATTATTATTATTATTATTATTATTATTATTATTATTATTAACAGCAACAAGTACTCAAATGATACTTAATAGAAAGTAATAAATAATAAAAGTAAAAATGATATAAATAATAAATAAAATTAATCGTCATATATATATATATATATATATATATATATATATATATATATATATATATATATATATATATATATATATATATATATATATATATGATGGAATCTCCCGTCGTTCGACGTATGAGGTTCTGACGATCACGAACTAATTATCTCCATGTCTATGATGGCTATGACTTTTGAGATCGGCTCGAGAATTGCACAAAAGGTCTTCCCCATATATATATATATATATATATATATATATATATATATATATATATATATATATATATAAAGTCAATTGTTATTGCTGTTGTTGATGTTATAACAATTGTTTAAATGTTAAATGATATAAAATAATTATACAATATAAATCGTAAAATAATAATAAACATTGTTAAAAATCATAATGAAAAAACATCATTTTACAATCGCTTGTTTTAAGGACTGAATTTAACATTTGAGAGCCTTCTATAAAATCACCTTGAATATGTGTTGATTCGAAAATTGTCATTTTATGCTTACAATATTTACAGAACTGAAAATCTATACAAGTACTATTTGAGGCCAAATAGGGACGAATATGAATCAAACAGATGGCAACAGTGAAAATCAGTGGATAAGTGTCAATATGAAAAACACAACATAAACACTGGCAGAGGCACTGAAGCATATCTGTAACTCATTAGCACTTGCAGGTTAGCGAAATCTGCTAGATAAATAAAAACTAAATAAGTAGTGGATGTAATTCTAACTTTGTTGTTTAGTGTTTAGGAACCATAGATAAATGTTTATAGATGAATCAATAATAGACACGATATTCAATTAATATCCTGTTATATTAATTACTAAATATAATTTTTCTCATCTGAGTCCATCCTTCAAATCTATAAATCAACCATCCGTCCTTGCATGGATTATTGCTGTCATATATCGCCTGCTGCTCCTGCTCTACGTCTCGAGATCCTTGACAAAATCCAGAGACGAATATGCAAGATGATAGGTCCTGATCTGGCATCTAGTCTACAATCGGTATCCTACAAACGTGCCGTGGCTTCCCTCTGTCGATTCTACAAGTATTTTCACGGCAACTGTTCCGACGGTCTACTTTCGATGGTTGCGGGACTGCATGAATCTAAGCGAACTACCAGGCTGGCATCTCGGTCCCACCCTTTCACTCTCAAAACGGTTAAATGTAACCCGTCTCTTCAACTCAAACAGCTTCTTCTCCCGCACTTCCCGTCTCCCTTTCCCTTACTTGCTTCCCCGATGACTATAATCTTCAAATAATCAAGTGGAATGTCAATCGACATCTAACACCCTGAACTTGTTCCCCGCCTTTTTCTGTATCGTTTCACCAAACATGCCTCTTTACCATTGTTCTCAATCCTTTGTAGCCCCTTGCGTGCTAGTGACACTCCTGACTTGTTTGGGGTGAATTGCTTAAAAAATTATATTTAAAGCAACGATATTGTCGAAATCGCTATGCATAAGAACGTAGATATTTTAAATGTATATTTTAGGACAACATTTTTCATAATGTCATGTATTAGCATATAAACCAAATAAAGTTTGATTTTGATACAGATTTAAAAAAAATTCACTGTTAATTAAAAGCTTCTAAAATGTTCGGTATTAATTATAGGTGGTTGAAAATCTATACTCCTCTCTGTAACCTCTTTCCTACAGATGCAACGTCGCAAGCCTATCGTGCCTCTATATATGTTCGGATGTGCCACATTCCTTAGTTCCACCAGTTTAGAGCTCTACAGCTAGGAGACGTCATGCTACTTCCACGGACTCGAATACTTCCCATTTCCCCCATATTTGAAATTTTACGAGAAAGTTCCACTCAAACAACTTTTTTTCCGAGAACTGCAACTTTGTATAACAGAATCCCAATATGCAATGTTTCCCTGAACACTAAAACTAATCTAAGTCAAAGGTCAATCATTATCTATCTTCCTTATCCGCATGCACTTCATCTCCTTCATAAACATTTTAACTTTAACCCTCTACTTTGAGTGGCTCTAGAGTTTTGTATTGAGTGAAGTATAGTACACTTTTTTCTACTCATAAACAATACCCACCATCGATATGTCGATTATCTTTTAGGCGGTGTTGCTGAAAATATCTCGGCCCAACCAAGAAGAAGCTGCTTGAAAAAAAAAAAAAGAATCTTTTGTTTTATCACTTGGTCAGATTTTGCTAAATGTGTTGGATCGAGAATTATTTCAACACGACTTCGAACCTCAGCAATTCTCGAATAAACAAATTGAATAAAAAAATAAATAAAAAACAATCGTAAAAATGATTCCAGACAAGTCAGACAACATTCTCGATGAAATAAGTGATTAAATGAAATAGAATGTAGTTCACGATTTCTGCTATAAAAAAAAAACCCTGTACTTTTGAACTGTTATGCATTTAGTCTTATGTTTATTTGAATTCAGTTGTGAAATAGAAAGCCAATGCAATTAGCAGAAGAGACAGTTTGCTTACGTCTTCGTTGGTCGACTTTAAGTGGTAACATGCGAATGACTATTTGCATCGTACAAAGGCCTTTATTCTAGACGGCAAAAGGCTACTGGTGGCAGATTCAGATTCCAGTGGCAAAATGAATTAATTCGGAGTAAGTTTTAATTTGTTTTTATTTGCAGCCATTTAACTGGTTCGGGTATATTTATCAGTTCACGTATATCCAGACTATGATAAGTAGCTTACTATCTTTCTGCTTTCGCAATTTATGCTTTTAATATTAACACTGGGCTGATAATAAAAAAAAGACAAAAAAAAACAAAAAAAAAAACCATCTATCTCTCTCTCTCTTTATCATTTTTAATCATTTCTCCCCAAGCAAGACAATAAATCCACTAGGGCACAAAAGTGTTCGAGAACATGAGAAAAAAAACCTACTATTAAAGAGTGAACAATAAAGGAAAAAAAAAATAGAAGACAAAAAATAGCGGTTGGTATTTGCACTACTGTTTAAAATTTGAAGCTACCCTCAAAATTAGCATAAGATGAACTTGACAGAAGAGTGAAAAAATGAATAAGATCTTTTAGAGTATTTGGAAAAAGAATAGAATCAATTATCAACGTTATACTTTGAGAAACTTTTGCAACGAATGCCAAAAAATATGTGCTACAGAGATCAAGGTTTAACAATGCTACTTTGAAAAATGTAATCATAAAATGCCTTTTCTTTCTTTTTGTCATAATAGAATTTCTAATAAAAAAAAAAATCTTGTCTCAATTTTTATCCATATATAATAATCTTCTCCTATTTAAAGTACAAAATAAATACTTTCCGGGCTAATTTAAAAAATAACCACAAGTGGTCGCACATATTTGAACTGCGGTGTATCTATCTAATGAGATAGATAATTTTGATTTTATCAATCAAATTTTGATATCTTATTTTTCCGTTCTTAGTCAATTGCATTTGTATTAATAGTGGGTAACTGAATGACAAAATGGAAAATATTATGTTATGGTTTTTATTCTTCAAAAGTCTTCTTAAGACTAAATATTTTTATTGATCAAATCAAATTGATAAAGTCCTTAAAGCGCTTCTTAAGCTTAAAAGGGATGTACGTAAAGGCGTCTCCGTTGAACTTCCTGAAGACCCACGCAGTCAGCTCGATCTGTCGTGCACAGATTGTGGTGGAGTGTGCTTGTCGTTAGCTGGTCTAAGAAGACACTTGACCGCACACTGACGGATGATGGCAATTGACGTCCGGCAACTGAAATGTGATATTTGCAGTAAGACATGCGGGTCCAGAAGCGGTTTCATGTGACATTTTAAATTGCATCTCTTAAGTGCCCTCTTTATGCCAGACTATGTAGGCCCCTTGCTGGGCTAAAGAGCCACATTCGTTCATCATATCAGTAGATATTCTTCAAAATGATATGTAGTAATGGCTGTACTGGGACACGAGTTACAAAACCACAATATATATATATATATATATATATATATATATATATATATATTAATTTTCCAAGCGTAGCTCAGACGTGGCACAAGGCCGAAATTAGGGGATACCCAGTGAGGACGAACTCTCAATCGTAATTGTTTTAGCGAGCCAAGCTTGCTAACCATTACACCGCCTCGAGTTGCCCAATATATATATATATATATATATATATATATATATATATATATATATATATATATATATATATATATATATATATATATATATATATATATATATATATATCATTGTGTGTGAATAGTCAAAAAATCTTTTGGGAAATAGACTATTTCGGCAGAGGATGAAAGAGGTCGTCTGTTTTTCAACCCCGATGTGGAATGAAGGTCATATCCGTAGAGAAAAGTCGAAGTTAAATCTAAGGAGGTGATATTAGAAACCAAAAGGCCAACCTAAATTTTAATTTGCCGAAGATACCTAATATAGTATTCACAATTTTCAGTGTTTAAGTCAGACGTTACGCACCAGAAAGGGTTAGACTTGCAACTATCTATCTTAAAGGGGAGAATGTATATTAAATAGGTCAGAGAATATTAACTTTATGAAGGAGTATTGGCGGGGTATTGGTAATAGGAAATAATAAATTTGAGATTAAAAATGGATTTAAAAATAAATTTAAAAAATATATAAGGTCGTAATGGAAAGAGAATTATGTTCTAAGTAGAGGAAAATTTATAAATTATAATGAATATAGCAAAAAAGTTTCTAGAGGAGGTGGGAGGGATTTAAGGTAGCTAAAAATGCAAAATTACACTGTGAAAATTTGAATTTGTTATTATGCCAATATTTAGAGGGAATGGAAACGGGGGGGGTGATATAGGGTAGATAATTAAAGCGAAACAAACAAACACACACACTCTCTCTCTCTCACACACACACAGACACACACACACAATAAAAAAATATATATATATATATATATATATATATATATATATATATCACCACACCACGAAATGTATCTTTATGCATTAGACATCCGACAACATTCATATTTCTCTTACTTAAACTCCTTCCACTCACCTCTCCTAAAATTCTCTCTGTTAAGGTTTAATCTCCCTCCTTCTCTCGTCTGTTACCCTCTCTTTGGCTCTAACATTCGTCCCACACCCTCATACTTACACTCTCTCTAAATTCTGTTTTTATTTCCAGAGTTGTTTTTTTCTGTTTTCTTTTTTTGAATTTGTAGGTATGATGAATTGGATCGTATTTACGATTCAATGCAATAAATTATGACCATGGAATATTAGTGTTTAAGCCTTTTTTTTATATATATATATATATATATATATATATATATATATATATACCACCACACAACCAATGCAAACACAAAACAGACCAAATAAATACACCAACAGACAACCACCAGCACCACAACCAACAATAGCAACACCGATATCAACGATAGCTAGAACCCCAAAACAAACACACACACAAAACAAACCACTAACTTACGCGGACATCCTTAGGGTGCCGTACAAACATACACAAACCAAAACACAGCATCCTTTCTACAGAAAGCATAACCCCATTAGACATCCCAGACCACCTAGATTAGCCCCTAGTAGACAACCAACAGCAAACATACTCAACCATGACACTTGGATGGGGGTATAGCATCTCTAATAAGAGACATGATGCAATCTTTCGAGCTTTTACGAAACTACTTCGCCATGCTTGCAAATACATACTTGACACATATGGACGAGTTATAAATTTAAGTAACAATAAATTTTCACTCAACACAGCTTATTAAAAAAAGGACTAACCATTTGCCCTAGTCCCTCAAGGTTTGATAATGACACCTTGGCAAAGGACCTGAAATCCTTCTTCAGAAGAATACGGCCAAAATCTCTCTACGGGGACAATGATCACACGCGTTCCATACTTCATACCTTAAAAGAGAATGGTACTACATTCACCCCACAAAACACAGACATTGCTATAAAAACATTTGAAATAGCCGTAGCAAATGGCAAACAATAGCACGGAAGCTGCCACGGAACAATATTACTGAGGGGGGGGGCGTATAGTTCTTGACACGCTGACACATAGAGATGACCTAATCATAACACAGGCTGACAAAGGGGGTGCCACAGTGATCTGGGGAATAAAAGAATACATTAAAGAGGCCAACAATCAGCTAGGCGACAAATAAACCTATAAAATCATACTTACAGACCCTCTTCCCGAATACCAAAAAGAATTAACGAGCTCACTAAACATAATGCTTCGCAACAATCTAATCGACAAGGAAACATGCGCAACACTTACACCCACAAACGTCACACCTACTCGCTTCTATCTCCTTCTTAAAATAAAAAAAAAACGTAACAACCCAGGAAGGTCGGTCATTTCATCATTCAACTGTCACACGACCAAAATTTCCAAATACGTAGACCAATACATACAACCGCTAGCTAAGGAAGTAAAATCCTACACCAGAGACACAGCAGATTTAGTAAACAAAATTAATCGCATACAAACAGAAAATGCTATTCTAGTTACTATGGGCGTAAGATCACTCTATTCAAACACTAAACCCATGGAAAGGCTAACCGCCCTTCAGGTACCACTTACTAAAAGTAGAAAACAAGACCGCCCCCACATAAGTTATCATAAAGCATATTCTTACATTGAATACTTTCAACTTCAATGGAGCGCACTACCTGCAAGTAAGAGGCTGTACCATGGGCACCATTGCAGCTCCATCATATGCTAGAATATTCATGGGAAAATCCGATAGCGACTGCGTATTCTATGCAAGATATATCGATGATATATTCTTTGTATACACGGGCAGTGACGACAGACTTATCCAATTCCTCATGACCCTAAACACAGTACAAAACTCAATTAAGTTTGAGTATGAAAAATCCACGAGATCGGTAACATTTTTGACACCCGCATTTACATAGATGAAATAAGGACACTACACACGACACTACACACTAAAATCACTTACACCCACAACTATCTACAGTTTAAGTCTTCCCACCTGAAATACCCCAAAGAGAACCTTCCCTATTCACAAGCACTTAGAAGGATATGTTCCAACAATGAAGAACTAAATAAACACATTTAAAATCTGGAGCATCAATTCACAACACGTGGCTATAAACAACACCTAATCAGGGAACAAATAAATAAAGCAATTTCCACACCTAGAGAAGACACCCTAATATACAAGATTAAAAATAAATCTAGCCGCATTCCTCTAGTAACCACTTTCAATCCCACTCTGCCTCCACTATCCCAAATAATCAACAGTCGCTGGGAAATACTACATCTCAAACCAGCCCTAAAAAAATGTTTGAGGAACCCGGCCTTCTAGCATATCGTAGACCTAAAAACTTAAAATAAATCATAGGTAGTAACCACATTTCAGAGAAAAAGGTAATCCGTAATAAACCAACAACAAAAACAACATAATTTTCCCAACCATGTAACAACAAAAGGAGCTTATGCTGCAGCCACATTAGACCATTAGAATTCATTCACAAGCTCAATCACTAAATCTACTTTCAAAATCTACCACGACTCTAACTTTAGAAATCATAACATAATTTACCTCCTAGAATGCACACTATGCCAGAAACAATATGTAGGAAAATCTGAATGGCCCTTTCACTACAGAATTAATAATCATCGCAATCGAATTAAGTCGACTCCCCATGAAAAATTATTACCTGTAGAACAACATTTCCGCCTAGAAAAACACGATTTTAAAACCCATGCCAAATTCACTATAATTGAGAGAATAAAAAAGTTCAAAGCAGATAACATTAGAAAGATTTTAGCGTTCTATGAAAATAAGTAAATAAAACGTTTAAAAACGCACTATCCAGACGGGCTCCATTACAAATTTAACAATATAGATAGTATTAATATATAACCCCACAAACCAGGACCTACCCACACTTCTCACCCACACAAGAGAGACATGCTTACTTATACACACCCACACGAATATACACACTTACACACATCATACTCACTCATTCCCTAATGAGCCAAATGATAACACACACACATAGTAATATACACGCTTACAGACATCATACTCATTCACTCCCTAAGAACCAAATAACACACACACATTAGACAGAGACCCATCCCTTTCCAGGAACCAATAAAACTGTCAAAATGACCAAGGGAATTCAGAGCAGCATGATAATTTAATTTTTTGTTCAATATATATATATATATATATATATATATATATATATATATATATATATATATATATATATATATATGGAGATTTAAAAACAGTAGCTATGAAAACAGAAACAAAGACGGTAGACAGTTAAATAAAATCCCCCGGTTGTGCATCAAGTGATATCGGAAGCCAAAGATTTCAATTTCAAGTTAACCACCCCTGCATAGTCAGCGTTTTCTCAATGTACTATTGTAAGTGGCGTTTGTTGTATTTCGTTCAATTCCCTACATATGTATGAGTCAATTGATAAAAAAAAATTAGTCTGGAGAAATATGTAACACAGGATTTTTCCAGTTTATCATTAGCCACTATTAGTCAGAAATATACAGTTGGAAATCATATACCTCAATAACGTAGCGATCTCAAGATTTTCTCAATGTTTTTTTTTCATTTGTGGAACTCATTGCATGCCACTTTACTGTATGTTGCTTATTTCAATCTTTTATAACCTCAGGCAATATTAATCACCAATCTGATTTATGCTTACATTAAAATCATACCTATATATAAACCGATGAGTCTTTGAATATCTGAATTTTTGTCTGTTCAACCTGAGATTTTGAGTTCAAACTTTGTTGCATATTTTGTCAGTGTCTTTATCGAATTATGCGTTTTGTGGTAAAAAGCTCGATAAGCTATGAATAAAGCTACAGTGGTTAGCGAGACGATCACACGTACCATATCTTTACAGCTCTTGTTTATTCGTCCCTACCCATTAAGTTCTTGCTTGCATTAGAATAGGCTATCACAAAAATGTCTAGTCGGCTGTCTCTTTCACGTAAATAAATTTACGATCAATAAATAAATACATTTTCTTGATTCTTGGTTTATCTAGAACCTGGCTGCACGTGAAAGGTTACCATTATTGGCGTTAACATGATCTATTTAGGATCTTAAGCACGATGTCGACTTTGTTCCATGTCACCTATTCTCTTCTAAATCTAATTCAAAGCAATGTCCTTTTAAGAGATACTTTAAAGAAATCCAGTAGATTATTGGATATATTGTGACTTTAACTTTTACAAAACATATCATCGTCACATTGTTTCAGGCATCTGACAGTTTTCTTCTCGATTTCAATTGAATTGCATCAATTGCCTTAAATATTTGATTAAAGGCAACTGAATCTACACTTTCTGCGAAAAACCGATTGTATGCTCGTCAGTGGGCCATAAAAAGTTTTTGTACAGCTATGATGTTATGTCATTTAAAGCTAAAATGGTTTAAATGAGAGTTCTCAGGAAATAGTAAATTAATTTATTGATAAAGCGAGTTCATGGTACATTGAAACTTAGAAAGTAATGATGAAAAGTTCAAAACCCGACCGACTTCCTCAGACCTGACCAAATGACTAAATTAGGATTTTTGAAGGTTTTCTTAGTTGTACCAACAATTTTTCTGTAATAGCACTTGTTTAATGACCTTGAATGATATTTCATAAGCCGGTTTTTAATATTTGTTTTTAACGAGGCAGTTTTCAAAATTTCCTTTGCCTGATTCGTTTACTACGGTCTATCAACTCTTTGCATGTTATTTAAAGTCAGAAAATATTTTTAGATTGTAAGAAGTTTTGGAGTGATAATAATGGTTTAGTGATAAAATTCTTACTAATTAACCGATAGCTGGGGGAGACGTGGATTCATACCTTTTTTCAATGGTATTTGTGCGTGTGTGAATATACCGAATCTAACAGGAATTGGAACTCGGCTTTCCAGTTGACAATTCCGGGCCATTTTCCATTACACAATCCATATATCGAAGCTTATTGTACCTGGTATCCCCCAAGTGGTCACCCATCTAGGTTCTGACCAGGCTGGACGTTGCTTAACAGCGGTGATCGTACGTGAACCGGTGTTTCAAGTTCATGTGGCCGGAAGCTCAAATTTTTTAATAATTGTTCATATACATATATATGAAAATTATGCAAGACATAAGAGGAATTATATTCTTTATATAAAGAGATTTTTCTAATGTTATGACCCTTTAGCATGTCGGGTAATGGCTATCTACAGACTCATTTTGTTTATTATCTGCGAAATGCCTTGAATTCTTCGGTAAGATAGTGGAGTGGTTTCCCTTTGCCTTCTGCTACTCTGGCTCTCACTCAAGGCTAAAATGGCTATTTTCCCAACTATTTACGACATAGATAGGGAGATTTGAAAATGAATGGAACAGTCGAAACTTCAGTTTGAACTTGTCGCTCTGATTCTGTTTCCGACTTGATAATCATTAAACTAACTACACATTCATCTAAAGGAATAGGATATTGAAAATGCGTATTACAAAGCAGTAGATCCGATGATTTCTTAATCGTGGGACAAACATCTGCTCAAGTAAGGACAGAACATAACACTTTATCATAATTTGTAATTTCCACGCATAGATTAATTTATCAAGATACTGGGTAGTGGATGCATGCTCATCGACTCGGAATCAGAAACCAAAATTCCAACCCCAGCCAACAAAATGTTTTCTTCATAAGAAATAGTACTTATAGGAAAGGCATGAACTAATATTTCCCTCCAT